>NQII01003036.1:67746-115108 GCA_002778355.1 Clitarchus hookeri | reverse complement strand
TATTGTCATCTGTGTGTTTCCGCACAGGGCACTGCTATTGGATGTCATACACTTGTCGTCTTGTCACTGTGGTGATGTTGGCTTGTGGATACCTTCTTTCTCTCTTTGCTAATGATTGATTTGTGTGCTGTTTTTAGTTTTCCTCTGGATTTTGATTACGGTTCGCTAACAACTTGACCCACAGTTTTTTTTATTTTGATTTGGTAACTCTTTTGACTTGATTTTATGAATGATTGACTACCCGTGCTGGTTTTTTCATTTTATGTGAACTAGCAATTTGAATAAAATGAGCAGAAAGTGTGTCAACATGTCGCTCATTAAAAAGTACTCCCAGTGAAGTTGCAAGAAATAAAAGAATAGTAAATAGTGATCAACACTTCCGAGCCATCAAGGAAGCCTCCTAACACTATTAATTTATTTGGAAGTTAAGTAAACGAATAGCCTCCAGCATGAAGTTATCCAATCAGCATCCACTGTTTAAAAAGAGGGAGTCTCAAGTCACAAGTCACCCCTGCAGTGGACTTGGCGAAGTTGAGCTTATTTGCTGTCTCAAGCAAGGTCTCGACGACTATGAAACATGCTTAGAAATTGCGATCCCAAGCAGTGACTATGCAACACAACTATTCAGTCTTAAGTCAGACAAAAATAAGATGGTCTTCATGAAGACCGCATTGTTTGCATGTGCTTGGCACAAGCTTAAATATTGTTCATGAAATGTAAATAAGAATTTCGGACACCTAGGAACAATAAGTTTGTCTTGATGAAGCTAGTGCTCAAGATATATTTATGAATACCGCCCACAGACAACTTAAATTTTTCTTGTATGCTTAATGTTGGCTAGTCTGTCTTGGTTTTTCTTTCTTTGTTGTTTAAAGGAAACTAACTATCTACGGGCAAATGTTGCAATAAAATTAATGTGAAATAAAATGTATATAATGTGATGAGATAAGTATATACGGTTTTTCGTGTTTCTCATCCATGTTTAAATCTTAGAGAGAGAGAGAGAGAGAGAGAGAGAGAGAGAAATAGAAAAAGAAAGAAAGAAAGAAAGAAAGAAAGAGAGCCTTCCTTTACCATTTTCTTACAGAGCATGCAATGTTCCCAACAAAATGCTTAAAATAATTTACTATTTGTCCAATTAATCAGCAGAGCAAATATGATGGCAAAATTGACTAGCTACACAATTAAATAAACTTTGCATTGACTTTACTGAAATTATTTATTTAAAAAAATTATGCTGAAAATTTGTGTTTACAAGGAAATGAAACTCAGGAAAATTATTGCTTTAAAAATAGAAATTAATTTCTAGTCTTCTGGTAATACTGATAAGGTTAATGTAGCTACACCAGGAATCCGATTACTTAGAAGTAACACCATCCTTACAACATGTTATTAAAACTGGAAAGAAAAACAAAATCATTTAAATAAAATGCGGCTTCAAATTAAAAGAAAGTCTGTTTAAAAATGCACAAGGGAAAATATGTCTCTCACTTAACTGAAAACTGCAATTTAAAAATGTTCAAAATTGCTCCAAAATAAAAATTAAATTAAAAAAAACTGGGGTTTCTTTTAAAATGTTTGTCACAATAGGGAAGTTTCTCATTTAACTTTAATTAAAATAATTTCTCTGGGTTCAGTTTGAAATTGTTATGATTTGTATCAAAACTGTAACAACTAGCGCCACCTATTGTTATCTCTATGTCATCGTATTGTTTTCTCTATGTCATTAGTAATAAAGCTATGGTCCTTCAGTTGCCATTGAATCGCGATACGCAGCGTTTCATTTCGCTAATCATTACAGAAATAGCTCCGGCATTAGCTGCAGTTGGCAGTGCTTGGACCACTGGATCGTATTCCGTGTTAGTCCAAAAGAAAATTTAAATTGTTTTAAATGCTACTTAGCCCATTCGTGACCATAAGGAATTGCTCATAATGTAGAAAAATCAGTTGTAACGCTTACTACAGTCAAGAAAACTCTGAATCACCTTACTTATTTTAGGCGTTGGCATCTTCCATGGTACCTGGCGCTAAGAGGTGCTTCATCCAGAAGTCGACAGGAAACCACTTTAGACTTAAAACCCTACGAGCCTGAGCCATCTTCTATATGCGACTCGACTCAGCAAATTTAACTTAACTTCTGGGACCATGGCTGGCTGACTAAATTATGATGGTACTGGGATCCAAAATGATTTAATAACCCAGCAGTAAAATACGCGTTCACTAAGTTCAAAAGGTCCCCCAGAAGTCTCGGCTTCCGGCAACTTCCCTAAATGACAGCACGAAAAAAACTACTATTGGTAAAACCAGAAAAAATTTGCATATGGAAAATACCAAAAAAATAATTAATAGAAAAAAATGAAAAATGACATGAATTATTTAAAATTTAAAAATTATAAAAATAAGTTGAAAACACAAAAATTTATTTAAAATTCAATATTTAAGATTTAGGTTAGAAATTAAATAATTCCATAGAATCATCAAAAATTTATTGGTGATGTACAAATACCATTAAAATTAAGTTACTTAATAAATATGAAAAATAATTATTTGGGTTTTTCAAGAAATTACGTGAAAATGTAAAGAAACCATGAAATTAATCATCAAACAAAAATTTTACCTCAATATTTATTAAAAATTATTTACCGTCTTTCTATAGGAATTCCCAATAGTTGATATTAATTTACGTGAGTGGCAGGTTGTGTGTTAATATCTTCAGCGCTGTATTTACGAAAGTAGTTGTGGTTCTAAATTTAAAGCAGTACAATGTCAAGTGAAGTTTGCAAATATTTTAGTATTGACGGATCAAGTCGCAATTATGCTGTATGCATCATTTGCTCCGGGAACATTTCCCCAGTGGCAAAAGTTCGACAACGAGCAACATGAAGAAATGCCTCTAAAATTCATGCCAACTACATACACGCTGGATAAAAAAAAATGAAATTAGAAAATACTTCTCATAAGTCTCAAAATAGCAAAAATATGTCTAAACCATAATGTTCTTCTGATACCAATTTTGTCATCATGCTATCATGTGAAGTGACAAAAAGATGTATTGGGTTCCCAAAATATTGGAATCTGAATCTAGCCAAGAATAGAGGTAGGAATCGGAATCTAGGATTTTTTGGTATTTTGACATTATTAGTTGTTAGTGTTTTTTTTTACACAATTTGCCAAATATGGTTAAAATTGTACCTACCTTTTGCAGGCTTCGGAATCACGTATTTGAACTACCCCATGCAAGTACACAAGCAAAGCAGACACAATAGCTAATGCCAGGAGACTATGGCAGTATTTGACTATGGGTTAGCTGTGTACACTTTCAGTGAGGCAAGCGGTGCACAATGTGTAAAAATGGAAAAATATTGGGGTTTTCAGACATTGTTTTTCTTATTTCATCAATTTTCTTTGTTACAACAGTCATAGCCATGCTAAAACAGTTAAATTTGTTTTCCTTTCTCCTTGTCAACTCTGCGTAGTAGTGTATTGAGGGCATCGTTAACTGAAACAGCCAGTTGCAAAACCAACAATCTCTTGCTAAACGTTCAGCCTTGAACGTCTCTTCGCTACGATTACACCAAACATTTTAGGGTCACAGAGTGATATCTTACTGTAGCAACTCACTGCTGCTTTCTTCTGCACTTCTCTCAGTTTGGTATAGCACTTGCATACGTAAACATAAAGCTAATGAAAGCTAACTTTCATCCCTGGGATACTGCTGCTAACCCAAAAGGGTCATAATGGATATGGTTTGAAAGGCTATGCAAATACCATAAGTTCCTTAAAACCAAGAATTTTGAACAAGGGAGCTAAACCAACAAAACTTTGCAATTAGGAAAGGTTACATTTGTGTTTTTGATATTCATGCTCTAAATAAATTATATTTATTAAAAAAAATCATTTAAGAAAAGGGAAGTTGGTGAACACGTTGTTACTGAATCTGAAATTTTTAAATTTTTATTTGAAAAGTACTTTTGATAAATGGTCATCTCTCGACCTTTCATGGTGCTCATGAACACGGTCGTTATTTGGAGAGGGTTGTTAATGGAAAATGTTTTATGGGCGCTCAAAAAAGGGTTGTTATTCCAGGGATCTTGGAATCAAGAATTGACTGTAGGTCGTCTGTTAAAGTTTCCAGAAAATTAAAAATTCCCAGAAATGAACGGGTTTAATTTAACAATTGACTTTTCGCAAGGTTCCACATAAAGCATTGCCCGCCTTACTTCCAAACACTGTTCAGAGTTTCTGTGGGGGTTTGGCTAGGTCGCAGTCTAGTTGTGCGACTACCAGATAAATTTCATACCTTTTCAACGTCTGGGGAAGGGGTTGTATTGGCATGTTCCTTGTGTGATAGACAAATAGACTGTGGAGATGTAACTCCTCTGGAAGTGTGTGTGTACCAGTGGAAATCCCTCCATCCACTCTGACAGTGATTCTAACATTGTGTGTAACTGTAAATTTTTTTTTTGCACCTAACAAAAACTGCAGTTGAACGCAAGTGTTGAAAAGTAGGTATGTTTTTATGAGATTTAATTTATTCCTTTTCAAACTTTTACATTTATTAAAGTACTGTGAAATGTGAATATAGGTGTGTCAGCCCAGTTACATTGTCTGTATTGTTATTGCAGATAGTTTTTTTTGAACAAACCTAATTTTTAAACACTTTGAATACTGATATAAATGATGTGCACCGGTTTGAATTGTATTGTTTCAGAATTTTTCTCCTACCATTTCATACCCAAACGATCTGGCTGATAAGCTCAATCTGCAGGTGAAACCTGTGGCACCAACTTTAGAAGCAGGTGCTCAAATTCAACAGATGATAAATGTTGAATGTGTGGAGGATTTTATAGGTATAGTAACCTCGACAGTGTAGTGATGTGGTGTTGATTTTGAATAAAGTATCAATGTAACTGTGTAAATGCATGTGGTTGTATTTCAGATGCACCCAGTATGAATATAACATTTATTTACAACAATGTTCCTCAGAAGTTAACCGTTAAACTGCCACTTACCATTAACAAGTTCTTTGAGCCGACGGAAATGAATGGTGAATCTTTCTTTGCACGCTGGAAAAATTTGGGCAGGTAAGGTTTTTTTTAAAACTTTATTGTCTTGGGTATTCGGTTTTCAGGTAAGTAGAATGTAGTTATATGCAACAGTTACACATTTTTACCCATACCAATTCTCGATTCATTTACAATATTCTTGGTGCTCGATACTGCTGCATTTTAGCTTTGTAGGCATTGTCTGTTATTGTGGGGAGGTCAGTCAACATTTGCCAACAAAATATCTCCTGCTGGAATTCTGCCTTTTTATGAAAATCTCAAACTAAAAATTTACGATTAAATATTTCTTCAGACAATTGACAATGGAAAATAATAGAAAACTTAAAAATTTCTGTGCTATGTTAGTAAACCTAATGTATATTGAATGTGTGTGTATTAAAATAATACACCCATTACAGTACATTAGAAATGTATGTACGAAAGGACGGGAATTCAAGTATTCACAGTGTAGTACTTGTCGACAGGCGCGCGCACATTTTCCACGCGGTTGTGGTCTCTTGCATCAGGTGTCTTTTCTTTGGACTGTTGTTAGACCTGCTCAGGAGGGGATTCTCTGGTGGTCTCAGTTCCAAATAACTATCCCTTGTTCACTTAAGTTGTTGGGCAGGGAGCTCAGATTGGTTGTAGAGTGCCACTGTGCCTTTGGTTACTGGGTCATTCTGCTATGTTGATGGAAATGGGGCATAGAAAAAGACCAGAGGTCAGGAATAGGTCTGATGCCCAGGTCGAGGAACATATCAGTAATATTAATGGGTTGGAAATTACAATTGTGTGTGTTCCTTAGGTCTCCTGTTGGAGCTTTAGTCTGTGTCCCACCATGACTTATAGCCACAGCCTTTGTTCCACACAGACATGCGAGACGAGAATAACCAGTCACTGCTCTGGGAGTAGCTGATTACAACATCTGGAACCTTTATTAGTTGTGATAATCAGTGTTATTAAGAATATTTTTGCTTGAAAACTACCTACTAGACACTGCCCATGCGAAAGGTTGTTTGTTGGTGTTGTTAATGTTGGGCAAATAAAACGTGTGTTTAGTTTCACAGTCCACACCAATGCAACAAAAGTATCAAAACTTTGCAGTAAATCGTATTTTGCAATGTACGGAGCACGTTTATACCTTAGTTTTTTCCCCCATTCAATGTGCAGCGAAGTACGTGTAGGAATTCTCGACTGAACAGCTCCCGGTGGATGATGCAACCTACCCTGCCACAGTTACTGTCAAGTGCATACACCTATGAAAATCCCGTTATATCTCAAAATGTTAGTCAGATTTTCAAAATAATCGTGTAATTGAACTCTTAGCTCAATAACATTTTATGCTGTTGACGACCCGAAACTGTTTCGAATGAACTCCATAATGCCATTTACGATTTCGAAATAAACATTTCGACACCTTCAGTAGTTCAGAAGATATTTGGGGTGAACATCTGAGCTGAATAATTCTGTATGATGTGCTGAAAATTCTGGATTTGCTAACCAAAGCTTCCCATTTTATTGTCTGTGGTTTTTATTACAAATCTTTTGACTAATGGAACAGATGCGAGCACATTTGAATATTTGCAAATGAACTGAAAAGATTAAAACTTGAGTTATGTTGCTGAAAGAGAAAATGTTCTATCATGGTTTTGCGATTGCCAGATAAATTTACAACAGTGGCGGGTTCAGTTTTTAAAGGTCCAGTGCATCAGACCTCTGCAAAGCAGCAGTCATTTTGCCTTTTGTCAAACAGAGCAATAAAGGCATTTGTCCCAAGTAAAAATTAGTATTATAACGATGTTAGTTTTTTAATTATCTTTTGACCAATTATTTTACTAAGGACTAAATATACTGCTGTCATCAGCCGCTTCTTAAAAAAATGCTCAATATTTTTTTTTTTACATTTTGGTGTCTCTTAAATTTAAAATATTGTTTGTATTGAGGTGAAAGCTGGAATGTAATTTACCGACAAAACTGAGATGAAAACAGCACGAGTAAAATGGCTATCTTGAGCTGACCTGGAGCTTTCTTGTAAGTGCCAATATCACCAAAAGCAATGCAGAAAATTTAAATTTTATTTTGAATGCTGTTAGTTTGTTTAGCTCTCACTAGTCTGTGTACACTTTATCACTGCTTGCTGATTATTACACTATTTACATCGTGAACAAATACTCCAATAAATAGCCTCCAGAATTTTTTTCTATTTCTATATTACACTATTCATTAACACAATTCATTAAAATTGGTAGGCATGTATCAATTTTCATAAACAACCTTTTTTTGTTGATTCCAGCTTGTGTGATAAAATTTGTACACATGGTGTATGGAATTTTCTAATGTTGATTTATTTTCCTTCATTGTACACCAGTCTTTGGATCAAAGCGGTTTCCTCATTACATTTAAATGAACAACAAATAGTTTATTTAAGATTCTTTTTGTCATTCATCACACAAAAATGCAAGATTTAGAATTTTTAGATCAAACCGTGAGCTTGAAAATACTAAGACATTAGTTGTGTGGCTGCATAACAAAATAAACAAAACTGCTGGTATTGAATGGGATGGTTCCAGTTGCTCCAACGGTTATTGGTTTTTAAAAAGATATTGATACAGTACACAAATGTGCTGTTTGCAAAGGTGTTAATTTTTCGAAACCGTTCTTTTTGCCATGTAACTTGGAAAGACATCAAATCTGTTCGTCTTGGAAGTGAACTATGCTTGCTTTTCCAGTACAAATCAGCAGAAGTCTCAAAGGATCTTCAAAGCTGCTCAACCCATGGATTTGACGGCAGCCCGCACAAAATTGCTTGGTTTCGGGATGCAGCTGCTGGATGGTATAGATCCTAACCCAGACAACTTTGTCTGTGCTGGAATCATCCACACACGCATGCAACAAGTAGGTTGCCTACTGCGACTGGAACCTAATAAGCAAGCTGAGGTACGTAATTCATCACCACAATGTAGTGAAATAGTTGCAATATTGTTTGCTTTCAGTGCAGTCACTTTTAAGCATATGGTGTTCAATTTTACGTGAAAAATGCACCATTAAATTGTATTGTCAGGCAGCTTAAAGCATAATTATCTAATCCCTACCTTCGTAGAATCACTCTACACATCACCGAACCCGGTTACCCAGCTGGTATCTATTTCCAACATGCCACCGCCTGGCTGAGGGTCCTGCTACCCCTTGGGGCCATAGTGGTACAGCGGCTAGAGCACTCTCCTCACACCAACATGAACCGGGTTCGATTCCCGACAGGGTCCTCTTTGATTTTCGAATGCGGGAATTGTGTAGAAAAATTCTCTGGTCTGCAGGTTTTCTCTGGGATTTCCCATTTTTTTTTGCATCCCCTTACTACATGTTGTGGCGAATTTAACCAAACTAAATTCGGATTGCCACTAGCGGACTGTAACGAAAATTCAGCGAGTAAAAACGAACGCTTGGCGGCAGATGCACCCGACTCAATCTACCGCCATGATGTCCGAACGAAGACTGGTCCTTCTTCCTCCAGGTCAGGGCCGCCAACCCTTGAGAGGCACCGACAACCGACGAATGCACACATTGTCAGGCGTGCGGGAAACACAAAAAGGGTCCCGCACAAGAAGCTGAGTTTAACTAAAATAACCACACAAGTTTGGTGATGAAAATTACGAAAGGTCTAAGAACTAAACAATTCATGTAAACAATGCCACAAGTCCAAACATACCGCCCACCTTTCAAAACACTAACACTGCTCGGGTAATGGGCACAATTTTACAATTGGGTGCTTGATGATTCCGCTGGCAGTGCGCACTGTAGTGACTCGCATTACCATCCCTTCCCGGATTAAGCTCTTCTACACGTGCAAGACGCCACTGCAAGGGAGGTGTTTGGTCGTCCTTAATCAACACAAGTTGATTGGGAGCGACGCTTGTTCCTGACTTCTGCCACTTTGAGCATTGTTGGAGAGTATGGAGATACTCCCGGTGCCAAAGCTGCCAGAAGTCTTGATGTAGCCGCTCGATCAGCTGCCAGCGTTGAAACCTGTTTAGGCTGACATAGCCATGACTGGGTTCCGGCACAGCGACAAGAGGTTCAAGTGTCAGGAAGTGTCCTGGGGTAAGGGCGACAAAATCATTGGGGTCAGAACTGAGTGGGCACAGGGGGTCTAGAGTTCAGAACTGCTTCCACCTGCACAATTACAGTGTATAACTCCTCCAAGGTTGAGATTTGTTCCCCAATGATATGTACCAAATGGGTTTTAAAGGACTTGACCCCAGCCTCCCATAAGACTCCAAAGTGAGGGTTGGAGCAGGTGGGTTGAAGTGCCATGTCACTCCAAGGGGTGTGAAAGCATCGACAACCCTTTTTTGGTGAGAGGATGATGTTAGAAGCTGCTGGAGTTCCCTCAGTTAGTTGTGGGCCCAGACAAAGTTTGTTCCACAGTCACTAGATCTCGGAAGACCTTCCTCGACGAGAAACAAAACGTTTGTAGGCAGCCAGGAAAACATCAGTGGACAGGTCAGAGGCAACTTCCTCATGGACTCCCTTGGTGGCACAACAAACGAGTATGCAGAGATAGGCCTTCAACACTGATGACTTGGGAGTCCTACTGGCCGTTGTCTGAATGGGACCTGCATGATCCACCCCTACCTTAGCAAATGGCTTCACCTGTTGGACCCTCATAGCAGGCAGATTGCCCATTAGAGGTGTGCACGATGATGGTTTCACCCTATAACAGCGCACACAATAGCGCAATCACCATGTGATGGCATGTTTATCTGAGAGTATCCAAAATTTTTCCCTCAGAATGCCCTGCAAAGTACGACTACCAGGGTGCTGGTTCCTTTCGTGATAGTGACCAATGATGAGGTCGGTCAACACATGGGTCTTGGGGAGCAGCACTGGATGCTTGTGTTCGAAGGGGTCAGAGTGCTGGAGTCTTACCATCCACCCATAACAGACCTGCATCATCGACAAAGGGAACAAGTTTTCGAATTGAGGGAGAAACGTTGGCCCTTCTGCACAGAGGCAAGCTCTTCCCTGAATGCCACAGACTGCACATGCACCATTAGCACCTGAAGGGACTTGTCTAACTCACTAGGAGTAAAGAACCCAGTGAGGCGATTTGCACGAGAGTTACGGCAATTGTGAATAAAACGCAGAAGCAACTTTGTCAAACTACTACAATGTGCTAGCAGATGGTCAATCTCATCAGCTGAAACAAATGTTCCCAAAACCTGAACCTTCTGCTCAAGCATTTCATAGGGGGAACCTGCAGGGCCAATTACTTGTCTGGCAACAACAACTGATGCTAGCAGTTGTAGCTCACTGTTGAACTGGCTCCACTTCTCGACAATTTTACCTGGAGGCTTAGAATCCCAATCAAGTTTCTCCAGCCAGAGTATCTGGATGAGGTTTCGAAAGCATGGTGAGAGGAGAGAGCCACCCAAGAGGATAAAAAATCCTTGCCACTTCTGACAAGATGTTTCTCTTTGTGGCCTCTTTGCAACTAGGCTGTATCTTGTAAGAGAAGCAATCAAGGCTGGGATTCCATTGCAGCCCTAACACCTTTACAACAGTACTGTCTTGATCCGATGACAGGGCTTCTGGGTTCTCAACATCTTCCACTGGGAGCCAGTCAAGCAAGGCAGGATGGTTGCTGGCAAACTTTTGCAACTTAAACGCACCAACACAACGAGCAATGAAATCAACTCCCTTTGCAGGGCCAATGCAGAATCAACAGAATTACAGCTGGTGACCACGTCATCAACATGACGTGGTCATGCTGACTTCGGCAAATTTGCAGCAACCGGAAATTGCTCCTTCTCATCCTCAGCCAGCTGCTGCAAGATGCGAAGTGCCAAGTAAGGAGCGTAGGAAACACCATACTTCACCGTCTTTAAACGATAATCATCTACTGATGTCATACTGCTACGGTATAAGAAGGCCACTTTCTACAGTCAGTGAGTGGCAACTTAACGTTTACGAAACAAACAAAGTGCCATTTACAAAATCCTGTATCAGCTGATGCACGAACGAACAAAAGTTAAAATTACGTTGGCTATTCTGAATGCACTGCCAATGCACATCACAAAAGCAGAAAATACACGGGTAAGAAAGAGTTCTTACATTTATTAATGCATTTTATTTTACAAGGACACAAAACAATGGTTGTTAGTGTTAAAAACTAAACTTCGTGATAATGTAGTTATGTATAGGTGTTCAAAATGAAATGTACAATAGAACGATACGACGCGGAAAAGTTTTCTGAAGTTGTGCTAACTTCAGAAAGTTTTTTCACGTCGTATCATCCCTCTCCAACCTCGCTTTCAACACGTCCTTGATATTAATTCAAAAAGCATATAGAAATATTGCATAATATTGTTCAATTATTTTTCTATTAATTTGACGAAACGACACGAATTTGAAATATATTTCCAGCCCGTAATCTAAGAACAATCAACTTAAAATAATACGCTATCTGTTATCCAAAAACAGCGGCTCAAACTTTGCAGTGACGCGCTGTGCGCGCGATCTCTCGGATATTATGCGAGGTATTACCAGCCAGATATGAACCTCTTTTTTGTGCGATATATAACGAACTTACAAACAAATGCCAATAGTTATATTTTTCCACGAGCTCTGCATAATTTTTAAAGTAACATATATTTAATGTAAAATGATTTGGAGTAAAAGTCATTTATATTCGGCTGGTAATCGTTCATCTACGTAAATTATACGCCATATTGTTCTCATGAAACCCATCTCCTTGTGTGTAGAAAGTGAGATGCGTGAATAGTTTTTAAGCAATTCTAACGTTATTCCACGTCACATATTTCCAACTCTAATATATTAGCTATAACGCCCAAAGTGTGATAATAGATACAACAGACCGTCTCGCAAATGTTAACCCAAATTCTCTATTTCGGACAAATTAAAAAAGAGTTAGCAAATATTTAATTATTTGCAACATTTTATATTTTTACTTGTATAACCTACTTATTTTTTTAGACAGATGTCAGTCTTAAAGTATCTTAAAATTTGTTTAGCATAACAGTACAATGGCAAGTGGATTAGCTGACAGCGTGTTGATAAAAAATACAGCCCCGACTTGACGGACCAGCTGATGGCGGAAGGATATGTAGTCACATGTAGTCAGACGTAAACAGTGGTGCTACTTTCGCAGACCTGTCAGAAAACGGCCTTCTTATACACTATGGACTATAACTAGGTCCAGTTAAGAGAACATCATTTACAGACACACCTGTTGAGTTCTTTGAGGATGCATGAAACACGACACAAAGTTTGTTGGTTGTACTTTCGGGTTTGATGACACAATGGTGGGGAATATAACATGTAAAATGATGAAAATTANACAAAGTTTGTTGGTTGTACTTTCGGGTTTGATGACACAATGGTGGGGAATATAACATGTAAAATGATGAAAATTACGAAAGGTACTAAATAATTCATGTAAACAATGTCACAAGTCCAAACACTGCATTTTGCAACAATTTTTCCTGGTCCCTTGAAAAGTGTAAAAATAACGTTTACTGGAGTCTTACGGACTTTATTTTGTGCTACATGAGCGGATATCTGTAGACAGTGTAATTTTATTATTTTNGGTTTACTGGAGTCTTACGGACTTTATTTTGTGCTACATGAGCGGATATCTGTAGACAGTGTAATTTTATTATTTTAATTATTTTAATTATTTTATTTTATGTTTTAGAATGTGTTTGGCTTTGAAGGTAGACACGTGAATGGTACTCTAATTTTGAATACATGTTTGTTTAGTGACTTTAAATAGAAGATTGATGGTTTGTAATAAATATTATAATATATTTATTTTATAAGTTTCTGTATGGTTAATGTAAGTAATTTTCTTTCCACGATTTTGTTAATTTTTGAATTATAGTCGTTTCGGTTCGACCTAGTGTCAGGGCCTCAGCATTTAATTTTTTTGTGTCTGCAATGAATTGTGTATGTGTGAAACTTGTTTTAATGTTATTTATTTAAAATTTCATCAAACGTGGAATGCTTGTTTGCATGATTTCTCGTGTACATAAATGTCCAGCGACATTCGAAAAGATGTGGGCGAGACCGGCCGGCTTTTTCGAATGCACAGGCAGAATGTTCTGAAACTTCAAATTGAGCGGACATGTGTGTCGCTCCACACTATGAGAGATTGATTTACAGATAAAATGAAGAGATGGTACATTATTATGAGTGGAAGTTGAACCACACTCATTTATTTACATAATTATGCCCAGTTGCTGCATCTGCATTAATTTTGTTTGTCTAAAATAAAAGCAATTCCTCCTTATCCAGTATCCCGGTAACAAACTTTTTTTTTCTATATGGCAGCATATCCCGTTGATATAACATTATGGATAGCATATTTATGTACAGACCACACCAACACCACTGAGGAATAAAATAATATTTTTTTATTCACTTTTTCTTTTGGCATAAGTTACGTGAAATAATTTTGTTTGAGGTTTGGTATTTTTTTTAAGAATGTCAAGCTGAATTGTGTTTTGTTCCTGTGCAAACACCTAGCGTGTTCTGTTTTTGTCCATTCTGTCGCTTTGAATGTNTCAAGCTGAATTGTGTTTTGTTCCTGTGCAAACACCTAGCGTGTTCTGTTTTTGTCCATTCTGTCGCTTTGAATGTGTAATATTCACTCATAAAAATAACACACAACACACGCAATACATAGATAGAATTTAATAATAACAAATTGCCTANGTGTAATATTCACTCATAAAAATAACACACAACACACGCAATACATAGATAGAATTTAATAATAACAAATTGCCTACTATGTCATGTCAGTCTAAGTAATAAATCACGTTCTTTAAATTTTAAGCTTGCACACTGATTGTTTGCCAGCACTTAATCATAAAAAACAGCAACCAATAATTTGATATTTTATTGGCATTCCAGCTAATGCAGTTCATAAATTTGACTGAATTTGTGTGGTGCAGTTAGATGGGCAAAAACTTGCTGAAACATGGTCTTTATTTTTAAGGTCCTCTTGCAGGCAGCATTGAACTTTGTGTATGTCCAGGCATCTTTTCTTTTGCTCTGTTGTGTGAACAAACAACTTTCTGTAATAATACCTTTTTGGTGGCTGTATTCCATGCATAGCACTTTTAATGCCCTTCAGTAACCCCAGATATTAAACAATTTTTTATTTGTTTACCCGGAGAGCTCTGGTAGCATTAGAGCGTCCTAACATAATACTCTTTCATTTAGTCCATTTTACTGTGTACATTAACTTAGGCAATTTTCAGTTGAGAAAATTGTGAAACTAAGAAATTTACTTGGGGTGGGGAGGAAATGTTGCTTTGATGTGTGTTGTATAATTTTATAGCGATATTCACATAAATACAAATATTTTTTGTGTAATTTATAAGTTTGACTTTGTTTGCAAAATATTTGTAATTTTTGTTGGTTCTAAAACAACTCTTTGGGACATACAGATATATATATTTTTTCTTCTGTAGGATATTCAAATATTTCACTACTCCACCATATATCTGGAATACATTGTAACAATCCACGTCAAGGATTGACAAATGGAAATTACAACTTGGTTAGCTCAGTTGGTAGAAGCATAAAACTTTAAAGGCGTCAAATAAATAAAGTCAAGTTCCGGTTTATTTACTCTTTACTTTTATTTTCAATCAAATGAAACAGTTTGCATACAATATTGAAGTATGCAGAGTACGAACAGGTTTACAGGCAAACCAACAGAGAACAGTACCACAGTCGTTTAATTATTCATTTAAGTTTTGAAAACTTGCCTCGCAGAAGGGATGGATGTCAGTTCCCTCCTGGCACCCTATCGACCTCCCACACCGGTGGAAATAATTAAATAGAATTTAATTTTCAAGCCGAAAAGAATTGAAGTGAAAAAAAGATATAGGTCGCTGGTACTTTCCGGTGTGGGCTATATTCATCTCTCCCGATGCATCTTCCTTGCATACTGGTTCTACATTCCTGGTTCTTCACAGTTTTTGGGCGATATAAACACTGAGAATTTGTTGCTGCGTGATTATTGCCCAGGGCATGGCGTCCCACGTCAGTCGAACTGCATCGTTGGTAAAAAAATAATCAAACCTTCTAGAATAAAACTGTCTACCTGCAGTTCGGAAAGCTTCTATCTTCTCTTGCTGACGCGTAACAAAAACTAAGATTTTGAAAAAGCAAACGTATGTCTGATAAACAAACTACCACGGCACGAACTTTGAATCCCGATAAATTATTACGAAGCCTTGCAAAACGAAAGAACATGAACCACGTGTCCTTATAATTAATATATTGCATCGTTACATCATCTTGTTCCCCATAGCTTAGCAAGAATGCAGTATGACTTGCATGATAGTGTGCCAGACGTGCCCATCAGTGATCTCTCTGGGAAACTTTTCTTAAATACCTACTTGTAGTCATTTTAATCAGCAAGTGATTTTGTTGTGTTGTATGAAAACAGCAAAAGGGACAAATATGTGTGTGTTCCAGTACCGGTGCAAAACTTAAAAAGATTGTGTTATGAGTTAAAGAAAAGGTTGAAATTAAAAAAAAAACTGGATGCTGGTACGTCAGTTTAGTTGTGTTTGTGCTATGGCATTGGCAGTTCTACAGTGTACGACATAAACATAAAAATGAACCTTGCAAGTTTTATGCTGATAGCAAGTTGAATAAAAGCCATGGGAAATCTATTCAACTGAGTAAACTCGCAGAACTTGACAACTGTTGATGTAGGTTCGACAGCGCTGCAGTAAAGGTGTCAGCATTTCCAGCTAACTAAATTATTCCACAGTTAATTCAAACTGCCATACATGTGATATTGTCAAGGGTGGCTGTACAGATTTCAATGTCATGGCATTTCAGCCTACAAGCTGAGAGGAGAACTTCCTGCCAACACCAAAGCAGCAGTAAAGTTTATTGGCGACATTGCAAAAGTAGTTTTCAATGAAAATCTCGCTCCTGATAAAGTATACAACACAGATGAAACTGTGCTGTACTGGTATTGTATGCCACAGTGGTCTGTGTACTGCTTTATCAGTAGCACAGCGGAATGAAAGATTGCAAAGGCAGTCTCATTGTGCTTGGTTGTTCTAATGCAGCTGCAACACACAAAGCAAAGCTGTTAGTTATTGGCAAAAGTCTCTGTCCAAGGACACTTGAGGATGTCTGTTACGACCGTTGAGTACAAGGCAAGCAAAAAAGCGTGGATCACATCATACTTAATTACGGAGTTGTTCGAAAGTTTCGTGCGGCAGGCGCGTAAACATTGCAACAGTATTGGTTTAAACCCTAAATGCAAGATTGTTCTCCTTCTGGATATTTGTTCAGCACAGCCCCCAGCAGAGAAATTGAAGAAAGAAAGTGTGTTATTTTTCTACCACCAAACTGTACTGCACAGATTTAGCCACAGGATCAAAGAATCTTTTGTTCATTCAAGTGCTGATATTGTAAGGAGTTTGTGTAGTTATTTATGTCAAGTTTAAAAAGAGAAAAAAAACCATACCAGAATTTAAAAAAAATTGTAATTTAAGGGGCTTGATTTGGACACTGGCTTGAGCTTGAGACAGCATTTCCAATTCAGTTTTGCACAAGGTTTGACAGAAAAGGTGGCTGACCTTTGTATCCACAGACAAGACTGAAGAAAAGAAAATTAAGCAAATTACTTCAAAGGGTTTGAAACAGAATTGTTGCTGTATATAAAGACTTTCACTAATCCCAAATGACTTCAGGCCTGCTTGAGGAAAATATTACGAAATGGTTTCATGTTGACATTAATGTTCCCAGCCATCATTTCGGTGACCAAGAAATTATTGAATCTGTTATAAGTTTGTGAAAGAACAAGCAATGACAGTAGTGATAACAAACCGATGAAAGTCGAGTAGACTAGTGTCTTTATCATGTTGAATGCTTAATAGCCGGCCTGCAGCAGCTTAGCTACTTAAGTAAACAACAAATCATATCTTTATATATGATTCAGAAACAACTTATAAATGGAAAGCCAAAACATTAGTAACGGCATCTGATGAACGTGTTTGTCAAAATGTCCGCCCTTCTAATGCGTGCATGGCTGAAGCGAACGATGTAACAGCCAGCACAAGTTGCAAATGTTTTACTTCTAAAAACTTAGTGTTAACAAGTATGCTGTCAACGACACACATCAGTTGACATGTAATTTATATGGCCTATGCATAATTTACTTAAATTACAAAGGTTTTGAGTGTCACTGGACTGAGGGAATTTAAAACTAAGAAGCCAGTGCTGCTACATGTGAACCAGCTGCAACTGGTCTAAGAGGCCGTGACCTACTTTTCAAGGGCAACTGTGGCGCGTGAGGGAAATACGGAAGGGCGGGTGGGTTGCGAAGAGTTGACAGGTGGCACTGTACTTTCAGATAGTTTTTATTATTGAATGTGTTGTTTTACATGTACAGAATGACTTTCCGATTGTATTTTTTTTTAGTGACTAACGTAACTGAACAGCTAATGAAAAATTGTGTGTGTATGTAATCAGTGTCCTATTAATAATGTGTCGAGACCTGAAAAAATTGTATTTGCGATAAAACTAAAAATAACTCGAATTTTAGCATTTTAGTTTGTATAAAGCGATTTTTCCCATTTTACTTCAAATAAAACTATTTTGAAAATTTACACCGGCCTTTACTTATAACTAAACCAATNTTTACTTATAACGAAACCAATATTCACGGAATGAGGTGTGTTACAAAATGATCTGTGTTGTTCCTTTGCTAACTAAATATGGCAAAAAAAAAAAAAGGCACACCGACACACAACGAATGTTTATACCACGTTTTGTGATTGAGGTTAGGAATACTCTTCGTACTGTTTAACAAACGTCCGCCGTCTGAAGGTAGCTGGAATTATTACGAGGCCTTGACGACCATAGAATACACGTGGCTAGAGAATATTTGTCAGCAAATCTGAACGTAAATTAGCGCACGAGTTAAGATGAAAATTTAGCAAATGATATAACGCAAATTTTTACAAAAAAAAACAAAAAATTACGGTTTTTGAGAATTTCGCGAATTAATGTTTTATGTCACATAGTTGCATCTTACAACATATTTGATGTGTTTTTGCATATTCGGATATGAATGCATGCAGAGTTGGCCAGTAGATTTCTTTGATTTATCACCTTAAACGAAAACATGTTTTACTTTCCATAACGTGTGTTTACGACCATAAATAACATCAGCGCAAGTGGTGATGAGTCCCTTTGAGTGAACATTCTAGTGCACGGTCCTGCAAAAGTTGTTTTTTTGCTCACTAGGAAACCCCGCCATTGTAGTGTTCATGTCTACCAAGCACCACGTTATCTATGGAATTTGCGCCAACTATCTCACTGAATTTGTTTAAATTCGTAGCATTATCATGTTTTATCCAACGATTATTTACATTTTAGAAAGTGGCGCGCAGTCAAAAATGTGTTTATATGCATTTCCTTGTGTAGAATATATTTGTAAATTGAATTATCATGTATTTTTGTCATACATATTCTCTGTGCACGTTTTCAACAAACAAAAGTTTTGTGAGCGGCCCTAACAAAAAAAATCTGTCGTTGAAAGTTATAGTTCAAAAACATAAAGGTAGATTTCTGTAAAAAAAATTTATGTTCGTACAAGGTACTTTCAGTGATTTTACAATTGTATATAAATTGTTAACATCAGTTTCTTCATGAAACAATATGCCCTTGCCAGTGCATTGTGACCGTTCAAGGTGTCCGACAGAATACAAAATCTTACGTAAGAAAATGTGAAATTGTTGTCTGTTGATAAATGTAACCAGTGGTTTTGTCTTGTAAATGTCGCTGTATATTTATCTGAGAGTTGAAGTATTTTTTTGCAAGGAAATAACAATTGTTAAAAAAAAAAACGGTGCTTTTCAATAGGAATAACACTACCAATTTCAGGTTTTATGAATAAAATTACTTTCTCAAATTATGTATGTCTTTATAAAGAGCACATGAGAAAGTGGAAATATTCTCATGCAGAAACCTGAATTTTTGTAGCAAGAAAATAACGGCTATTTTTTTTTTAACAAAAATAACACCTAATTAAAAACATTTTTGAAAATAATAACACAGACTTCTTCAGGTGTCTAATAATGTGTCTTATTTACTTGCCAAACAGTTTTCCAGCAGTTATTCAAAATATTTACATTATCTGGAGAAGGCTGTCCCCCAAAAATTTTTTATGTTTGGTTGGGAAGTGTATTTTCATGGCAGAGGTTAGGGTNAATTGTTGTCTGTTGATAAATGTAACCAGTGGTTTTGTCTTGTAAATGTCGCTGTATATTTATCTGAGAGTTGAAGAATTTTTTTGCAAGGAAATAACAATTGTTAAAAAAAAAAACGGCGCTTTTCAATAGGAATAACACTACCAATTTCAGGTTTTATGAATAAAATTACTTTCTCAAATCATGTATGTCTTTATAAAGAGCACATGAGAAAGTGGAAATATTCTCATGCAGAAACCTGCATTTTTGTAGCAAGAAAATAACGGCTATTTTTTTTTTTAACAAAAATAACACCTAATTAAAAACATTTTTGAAAATAATAACACAGACTTCTTCAGGTGTCTAATAATGTGTCTTATTTACTTGCCAAACAGTTTTCCAGTAGTTATTCAAAATATTTACATATCTGGAGAAGGCTGTCCCCCAAAAATTTTTTATGTTTGGTTGGGAAGTGTATTTTCATGGCAGAGGTTAGGGTNATATCTGGAGAAGGCTGTCCCCCAAAAATTTTTTATGTTTGGTTGGGAAGTGTATTTTCATGGCAGAGGTTAGGGTGCTACTTTTGGGCTTTCAATTTCTGGGTTAAAATGTCAGATGAGCCACAAGTCTGTGCTTACATGTCTCCCTGGTAGTCAGAAGACACACACGGTAAGAAGAAAGGAGCATCATGCATGTTTTTGTTCACCACTTCCCCTCTTTGAAGTGGTTTGTTGTAATTCTTGGCAATTGTCATCGTCTAACGGCAGTGTTTTGTTTTTAGATGTACAGGTTGACAGTTCGCTCCAGTAAAGAGTCTGTCTCTCAAGAAGCGTGCGACTTGCTAGGCGATCAGTTCTAGTCCGACATCATGCCACTGCAGACTGCAGAAAACTGTTGAACTCAAAAGTGACTTGTGTGCATTCGGAAGTGTTGCACGATTATGTATGGGAAATGGAAATGTAAATGTCTTGTTTTGCGGTGTTGTGTACATTTGGATGTTGAGAGAGTGTATACTGCTATGGCTGCTGACATGCTGATACAATGGGATCATCTTTGTTCTTGAAATTTTCTTGCTATACTGTGTGTCTTGTTATAGACGAGTATATTTCGTTTGCTTCCAAGTTGTAAACTTTCTTGGGAGTGGCGAATAAACATTTTGATGTCTGCATTCGTTGTCGACCTGTCTATAGTGACCTACTAGGAATTCCCTTGAACCACGTGTAATCACAGTTTAGCTGTTGGCAGTGCAGTAAATCTAGGAGACCAAATTATTGTCATGATATTTGAGAGAAAGTGTTTAGTTAGGTACGTATGTGTGCAAGTTGGTGGCGAAATGATAGTGTGGTATCAATCTCTGTAAAATGTTTGTTTTGACGGAAAAAATATTTTCAAGTGAATGTTAGATCAATATTAATGGTATCGAACTTAGTCCGTACGACACGTTCATAGGCTTCACCTCGGATATCATGAACATGATGCCCTTGAAAATTAAGTTGCACAAATTACACTCTAGTTTGATATTAAGTAAAAATATATGTAAAGTACAATTTATTTATACGTGGCATGTATATATTATTCTCCATTCAAGTTTAGTATTTAAAAGAAAGACGTTATATGTGTGTAATTCTCATTTTGATGAATTTTTCACATTTCTGTTCAGTGAAATGTGTTTAGGCAAGGTACATGTGATTGTGTGTATAGCTAGTGATAAAACTTGTACAGGTATGGTAATAAGCTTGCAATTGACAGCTGCGTATCGGGACAGTTTTACAAATATCTCTTTCCAGTTCACAAAGATGATTTTTTCGATAAAGAAAATAATTTTTTCTTGTATATATTTATGTACTCTCTTCTCAGATTAAGTAAAATTATCCAGAGTTTTTTTTTAAGAACTTTAGTTTTAAGGTAGGTAACAGTAACATGGGCTGTGTTTTGCTTCATTTGGTCACGCATGCTAGATAGTAACATACCAGTATAGACACAAACGATCAGACTTTGGCAAGCTATTGTTGTTAAAAGGAAAACTGGTATAATTTGTTGCAGGATATTATGTACATATTTTTTTATTTGCCATGGCTAGCTACGGAAATAGTTTACACTAAGCTCTGCAACCACGACAGCTTTGTGCATATATGGTGTACACTTCTGTTGATCAGACTGGGTGGCCTAACACCATACTCATTGTATTTCTGTTGTAGTCACAAGGAAAATATTAACTATTTATTGCAAGTTACATTATTTGTTCATTGTGTTGGCTCAATTGTACAGTTTTTTTTTGTGTATGTACATGTTTTTTTCATACTCAAATTTTTCATCAAATATTGAACAGTTTTGCTTATGTTAATTATATATTTTATATTGTACACACAAACAATTTACTTTGGTATAAAGTAAAATAAAATGTAACAAGTTGTTAACTAATATATTTATATTGGAACATGTAATATTGCTAAAAAAAAAAATGAGAATCTCTTTAGTCTGATGTTAAGACAAAACATTTTCGAAATGTAAAGAAAATTATGTGCTGTTGTAAAATGTGTAGTCTATACATACCAAAACATAATCGATTGGTGAACTGAAAAATTTTTCGAGTTACTGTTGTAAACATGATGTATTACATATGCACCGCAGGGTCGTTTAAAAATGGCAATTTTTTTTTAAATATTATGTAATTTTTTAAAAATATTTCTGATTTAAAAAGTTGATGACAATAATGTTTTCTATTATTATTTTTTCCATAAATCATCAGTATTATCGCTTAGTGGTTGCAATTCCAGGGTATACCCCACGTCATATGTTTGATAATTTACTTTGTTGTTTAAATAAATCAACTTGTTATACAACAATGACATAATGTTTTTCTGCATAATTCCTAGTGTAAATAAATAGCCTCCACTTTGTTGTAAGGTAAAAAGTAGGGATGTCACACACTATTCCACGACTCCTCGATACCCTCAATTCTTCAAGAATTGAGGGTATCGAGTATCATAATTTCAAGAATCGAAGCAACAAAAACCAATTACTAAAAATACATAACCTACCACCTCTCAAAAACTGTTTAAAATTACTTTATTTATGGCAGTAAATAAAAGGCGTGTGCGAAGCTTAGCATTTTCAGAAGTCAAATCAAAGACTTTTGTACCTTGTGACTTCATCTTTGAATAAAAAAATCTTAGAGTGAAAAGTTGAAGATTTTCACCAAGTGATTTTTCCACCGAAACTAGTATCAAGGCCAGCAGCCAGTATCATTAATATGGGTGTGCGGATATTCGAAAATTCGAGTAGCTGCAAATAAGAATTTATGATTATTCGCATTCTAACTTCTGGGAAAAATTCAATGGAAAAGAGGCTCAACTTACACTGTTTTTGAAACAAAGATTGTAGTTTTTATCCCAAGCTCCACCTTGCTGAGATAATCTACCAGCTTGACATTGATGAGGGTCGGCCAGCCACCTAGAGGAGGAAGAGAATGGTTTTTACAGCGCATCTCTCTCTTTCTCTCTCTCGCTAGGTGAACAAGACGACATGCCTGACACACTCCAGTGGAAGACTGTTTAATAGGAGGGTGACCGACCATAAGACACGAATAGTGTGTATTTTCTGCCTCGAAAAATTCATGTTTCTTTGCCTTTCTAATGTTGACATGTGCAGCGATGTCATAACAGTTAACGGGTAAGCACTGAAAGTGGCTCAACTCTTACTCTGAGGCCCTAATGCCACCACCATCCAGCAAGTTTACTATCTAACCTGACATTGGGAAGGGTCCTTGGAGGAGGAAAGGGAAGAGGCCAAATGTGATAGGCACCTATTGAAATCACTGTGCCCTGGTGGTGCCAAATGGGACTGGATATATGGAGTATGGTAGTTTTTAGGGCTGAGCAGACACCGGTACAGATATATCGAAACTGGCAGATATCGTAATTATCGGAATTGTGCACAATTCATGTTTACATCGCCGATATTATAACCAATATTTTAACCTATCTAAGATGATGCTGTTTTCAACTTGCCATAATTGGAGTGCTTTGCTCACTATTTGGTTTTATGAAAATAATCACTATTTTTAAATTGATTTTTACTAAAGTACCCAACTGGCTCTGTTTATTTCTAAAGCAAAATTAGGCACGTTTTGCATGATTGCTTAAAATACATGTATACAACAAAACAATAGTAGCCACCATTTGCATTTACTGAATTTTATCTATGTAGGCAAGCTTGCAGCATGAATAAAACTTAAAATTTAATCAGCCGAACATACACATAATTTTAACAATAATTAATATTTACGATTACCTCCAAAAATAATTTTCCTTTATAGTTTCACGACAAACCGCGAACATGGCGACGCATAAAAAAACTTACGTAATCTTGTAATGTTGGTTACATGCTGCACATTACTGCCGCCTGGCGGCGCCATTCAGACAGTTTTTTTTTGTTGGTTTGTTATCTGTTGCTATAATTATATGACTGTGTTAGGTTAGGGTACGAACGTGGTGAAATTATTTACGTGCGCCAGCAATAAACAAATAATATGGCTGGATGAAAAATTGACTTGTGGAATTTTTTTACCGTAAGCAACATACAAGAATGCAAGGCTGTTTACAACATTTGCTAATGTTTGGTTTAGAGAGGCGGTAGGTACGTCATCGAGGTCGTATAGTACCACAAATTTAAAACGGAACCTTGAATGTACGCGTCATTTGAAGTGTTATGCTTTTTTTTTTATTAAGTTTCATTGCGTAATGACAT
Source organism: Clitarchus hookeri (assembly GCA_002778355.1). Taxonomy (NCBI): domain Eukaryota; kingdom Metazoa; phylum Arthropoda; class Insecta; order Phasmatodea; family Phasmatidae; genus Clitarchus; species Clitarchus hookeri. The sequence continues at coordinate 91,062 of NQII01003036.1, read as the reverse complement.
GCTCTTGGAAATTTTTTTTGTCTTATAAATATGCTTAGGCTTAATATGTGGTTTCTAGATTTCCATTTATCATAATAGTTAGGCCTATCACTGAAACAGTAAACATGAAGACAAATTAGAATTTTATTTAGCTAAATGTTTTAAAAATAAAGTTTTTAATTTTTGAGACGTGCAATAATGTTATTTTTCCTTGTCAAGGTAGATCAGCATTGGTATCAGCAATATCGGAAAATCCTCAAAAACCATATTGGCTGACCTCTAGTAGTTTTTATAAAGTTTGCAGGTATCTGAATGTATAATGATTCCTTTCTTGCAGATTTTGATATTTCAGTTTTGCAGCAGTACAAGATTAGGATATGTTCTATTCCATTGCTTAGTGTCTAGTAGGCATACTTTTTTTGGCAGTAACAGTACAAATAAGTTGAATACACTTGAAAACTGTAGCCTATTTACTATAAATTAATACATATATATTTTAATCCTTCAATTTTTATTTTTCTTCGAAATTCCTTGACATATGCAAACTTCGCTTTGCATTAAAAAAAATAACCTTCGCACATGTGTAGTAAATGAATCGCTCTTGGAAAATTATTTTGTGCGTAAAAATGAGATGTGGAAATAATTTGAAAATAAAACTGTACTGGCCTTGTTCAAATTTCCCATTTAGTATATTACTATTTAGTAGCTTCAGTTCGGTCGCAATTTGGTAGTTTTGTTTTAAGCAAGTTTCGTTACATTCTAAAAACTAGGAGTGTGCTGGATCCCGAACTTCGGGAAAAATTTAGGGAATTCATAACACTTTTCTCGTTGGGCGGGAAATAATTTTTTCCTGATATTTTCGGGAAAAATTTATGTTCATGTTTGTATGTGTTGTTACAACTAAAATACAAGTTGGGTTTCATGCGAGAAGCTTTGTATCGACTCTTTACGTAAGCGATTATGATTTGATGAATCAAATATTGTCGAGAAAGTTTAGATTCTTCCGCTTATTCACAAATTTCAAAATTGTTTCACAAGTTAAAAAAAATGTTGTAAGTCATATATTATGTAACGTTAAAAATACGTATTTATTGTATAAATTAACTAAAACTGGTTGCGAACTTGCACTGTTAGGAAGTTCTGGTAAACCGTGCGCACTGAATTTGTCTTATATGCGACGCGAGTTTCGATATACATAACCTAGTACACGATGAATGTTTAATTCTACTCTAGTTTAACGAGATCTAACATTGTGATTTTTAATATGGGTTTCGTTAACGATTCGTAACAGACCAGCAAATTGTCTTTGTTTTTGTTTGGCGTGTGTTTGTTTTTAATTGTGTATTGTGTTCACTAGTCGCCGGGACGTTAACAAACTCCAAATGTAGCAAATTTGCTTCGTGAAAAAATATAATTAATTTACTCAGCTAATTTTTATTTCGTTATTGATAGAGGAATTAGCTTTGTTAGCCTACAGATTTGGTATGTTGCATTCATAACCTGCCCGATGATACTTGGCTGTGATTGCAGTTGTACTAAGTGGTTCGAAATGTGTGTTCACGGATGTTAAACTTCCAATGAAAGTTAATTTGAGTAAATTTGTGTCAATTTACACACATTTTACTACCAAAAATGCTATTTTGCAATTTTTTAAATAATTTCATGTGTTGGTGAACATTTATCATGTCAAGTGAGGTTTGGAAAAATTTTCGAATAAACTATGTGGACGAAACATATATGTGTATTTATATATAAATATATACATGTTTTCAATATTATCTCATTTGCCTCTCTTGAATTTTTTGGAATTTCGTGGGAATATACTCCCACTGTCAATGTTATATTATTTGTTAGTAATCTGCCTACTATCAATGTAGGCCTAGTTTAAATAATGAAATTTCACACCCTCATATACAGTATTTAGTTTGGTAAAGTNGGCCTACTATCAATGTAGGCCTAGTTTAAATAATGAAATTTCACACCCTCATATACAGTATTTAGTTTGGTAAAGTAATTGTCTGTAACTAAAATAATCGCGATTTTTGGAATCTAGAATCGAATGCAAGTGGAATTGTTACATACCTAGTAAAAAGTGTATCCAAAAGTAATATATGGTTGTACTTCCATATCATTTGTGCATAAATTTGGTTAATGTTACTGATTTAGTAAAATACGGTACAGTATATTTTTAAAAAGTTTCTTAAATGTTGTGGGATGAGCACAATCAAGATTTTTCTGTACTGTAGTTTATTTTGTCTTTGAACTGGTTTCTTCGGCAGGTAAACTTACAAACGCCCACCTGTCCAGCTCCGCTATCTCGGCAGATTGTACAGTTATTAGGAGCGCCAATGTTCTGTTTTGTGACCACCTATAGCTGTGATAACAGGGAAACATTCTTCATATATAATGCAGAATATATTTAGTAGTGAGACTGGAGCAACATTGCTTTCAGCCATCATTTGCAGACTTCTTTTAAAACAGTTACAATTTTCTGCAGAATTAAAAATAATTGCTTGGTTTTATATGTACTGTAGACCAGGATTTAGCCAGATAGGTCAGAAACAATAAGTTTTCATAGTTTGATGTTACCATTCCTGCCTTATGTGCAACTGTAGGAATTGAGAACACAAGAACTTGTCACTTAACCAGTAGTAATTGCTACACGTCAGGAATTGATGCAGTGATTAATTGCAAGAGAGAGGCTAAGTTTGTGTTTCGAGGTAGTGGATAATGTTGCATGGCCTTTTCTTAGTTATGATTAGAGCTAAGCATAATAAACTGTATAAAGAAATAAAAATATATTTGATATTCTGAAATACAGTTTGGTGAGAGTGAGGGAAGTTAGATCATTGTTGGGTATGTTTGAAAGCCCTTGGTTTTTCCCCAGTCAGGTATTGTGTCCTTACACTATATGTATAAATCAACTTTTTTTTTCAATTGAATGATTATTCACGTAAAATTATTGATACATATACTCGTGTGTTTCAACAATGCAAATTGCAAACAAACGGACTAAAATAGCACAAGATTGTACTGTTGATCAACGGTAAAGAGAAAAACACGACGAGCGATCTGCTTACCTAACAAGGCCAGGGTGCTATCTTGGCTATTGTGACCTGGTTGAGACATAGGCTGGCCAACCTAGGCAACAATCCATTAAAAAATAGGCCTTGTTCACGTCCACAGTACACTATATACACTCCAAAACATCCCACCCACCTTGAAATGATTTCAATTGTCAGTAGGTAGAGGGGGCACAGCTGGACGCTTTGAGTCCATGGGAAGTTCGCACGGTAGGTACTCNGATTTCAATTGTCAGTAGGTAGAGGGGGCACAGCTGGACGCTTTGAGTCCATGGGAAGTTCGCACGGTAGGTACTCGTGCCAAACCATTACTTCCTGGGTGGAGCTCGGCTACCCATCTGAGGCACCACTGCAGAAGAGGGATGCAGTCCAAAACAAGCTGGTTGGGGTCCTTGGTGCTGGAGTGTGTGGAGGTAGTCAATGCCACTAGTGCCAAAAATCATGATGCAAGTGCTCTACCAGTTGCAAGCGCTGGAGCCGGTTCACTTGGACGTAACCAAAATCTGACTCGGGCAGGATGATGAGAGGTTCAAGTGTTGAGAAATTACCTGGAGGTTTAGAGCAGAAAAATTTTTAGCATCAGAACTGAGAGGGCACAGAAGCTAGTTCAAAACAGTTCCTACCTGGATCATCAATGTGTACAGCTCCTCACCTGTAAGGATTTGCTCACCTATGACTCTACCCCCAGATGACCTGTANGATTTCAATTGTCAGTAGGTAGAGGGGGCACAGCTGGACGCTTTGAGTCCATGGGAAGTTCGCACGGTAGGTACTCTTGCCAAACCATTACTTCCTGGGTGGAGCTCGGCTACCCATCTGAGAGGCACCACTGCAGAAGAGGGATGCAGTCCAAAACAAGCTGGTTGGGGTCCTTGGTGCTGGAGAGTGTGGAGGTAGTCGATGCCACTAGTGCCAAAAATCATGATGCAAGTGCTCTACCAGTTGCAAGCGCTGGAGCCGGTTCACTTGGACGTAACCAAAATCTGACTCGGGCAGGATGATGAGAGGTTCAAGTGTTGAGAAATTACCTGGAGGTTTAGAGCACAAAAATTTTTAGCATCAGAACTGAGAGGGCACAGAAGCTAGTTCAAAACAGTTCCTAGCTGGATCATCAATGTGTACAGCTCCTCACCTGTAAGGATTTGCTCACCTATGACTCTACCCCCAGATGACCTGTANGCTGGATCATCAATGTGTACAGCTCCTCACCTGTAAGGATTTGCTCACCTATGACTCTACCCCCAGATGACCTGTAAATGACCTCAGCAGCTGGGGGATTGAAATACCAGTTGATGCAAAGATGAGTCGACCAATAGACTGATTTCTGGTAATGAACGGTTGTGGGGCCCGACAAAGTTTGTCCCACAGTCAATATGCACATCAGACGACCTGCCTCCGCATGCGACGAAACGTTTGTATGCTGCCAGGAAAGCATCAGTCGATAAATAAGATGTTAGCTTAACATTCATTGCCTTGGTGGCACAACAGACAGACATAGGTAAACCTTTAGTACAGGAGTTTTAAGAGTTCTACTGGGTTCGATAGGAAAGGGCCTTGTCCTTGAAGGGTTTCACCTGCTGCACCCTCATGGCTGGCAGGTTCCCACAACTGGCGTACATGAGGATTGTCTCATCTTCCAACACTGCAAGCAATGACGTAGAAGCTGACTAATAACACCTTTGACACCAAAATTGTTCCTGGAGTATACCTTGCAGAGTAGGAAGGCCAGGGTGGTGATTAGTGTCGTGATAATGGCAAATTATCAAATCTGTCAATGGGTGTGATTTGGGTAGCAATGCAGGGTGCTTTTGCTGAAACTGTAGATCGGAGTTGGAGTCTCCCACCCACCCTAAGCAGACCAGCTTGTCAATGAAGGGGGAAAGTTTACAAATTCGAGGAGAAGAGTACTGATCTATTCTCAAAGCAGCAAACTCATCCTGGAAGGCAATATACTGCACACGCAACAACAGAACCAGCAAAGCAGACTCCAACTCACGAGGACTCAGATTCCCAATTACATGCGACCCAGTGACGCGACATGACAATTATAAACAAACGTTAGTACGAAGGACACGACTCAAAGTAACTTCGCCATGCTGCTGATGCGTGCAATCATCTCGACGTCAGATCGCACAAAGGTACTCAAAGATATCACCTTTTGTTCGGGAACACCGAGTCCACACTTTTGCTGGTAAGATTTACAGACCAGTGATCAAAAGGTCCCCACAACTATGATGGACCTGTCAACCACAAAGGATGATTTATCAGCTGAGCAGGTAGGAGACCATGAAATGTGCAGTCAGCAGGGTTGCGCTCATAAGGCACTTACCTCCACCAGGATGGTCTGGTGATCTCCTGTATTTCACTTGCCCTATTTGCGACAAATGTCTTCAGCTGATGAGGTGAGGAGTCAATCCATGACCAAACCACCCGAGTCTTTGCCCATAAATGAATGGATGAGAAGGTAAAGACAGTGGCATACATTTAAAACACGANGACCAAACCACCCGAGTCTTTGCCCATAAATGAATGGATGAGAAGGTAAAGACAGTGGCATACATTTAAAACACGACGGATCAATCGAGCTGACAACAGGGCACTGAAGAGCTCGACAGACGAGGCTACGACCGAGTCCTGTCTGGTGCAACCTTTGATTTACCAGCCAACAGATAAGTGACAATGCTATCACCACGGTTGGTAANGACCGAGTCCTGTCTGGTGCAACCTTTGATTTACCAGCCAACAGATAAGTGACAATGCTATCACCACGGTTGGTAATACACAAATAAATTACTGCAGCATATCCAATCTCTGAACTGTCACAGAAGCTATGCAGTTTGTAAGTTGAGTCAACTGGACCAGTGATCTTTCTAGGAACAGTAATAGATGAGAGAAGATGCAGTTCACTGTTGAAANGTAAGTTGAGTCAACTGGACCAGTGATCTTTCTAGGAACAGTAATAGATGAGAGAAGATGCAGTTCACTGTTGAAATGACTCCACTTTCCTACAATATGGTGGCGGCTCATAATCCTAGTCTAGATTTTTTAACCAAAGGATTTGAATCAGATGTTTCGAGAATAGAGGAGATAGCTACCCAAGGGGATAGAAGATTCTTGCTACACCCGACAAGATATTCCTCTTTGTGCCCTTATGGATTTTGTCAGAAAAGACACCAGCACTGGGGTCTCAAAACCTTCACAACATGACTTTCCTGGTCCAAGGAGTGTGCCCCTGGGATTTCAACATAGTCTTCAGGTAGCCAGTGAAGAAGAGCTTTTCTGTTTTTAGGATATGTATAAACATTATTTTAAGATAAGTTTTTTAATATACTCTGAAATTTTATAATAATTGCGCTAAGTTTGTTTTGCTATGAGAACCCATTATTAAATGTAACTTCTGGTAAATTTCATAACAAAAATTTTATTGTAACATATTTTAAAGCCCGTTTGTCATTTGTATTTTTATAATGCCTATATGGACAATTTATTTAAAAAAATTAAAAAAAAACCCTGTAGATAAGACAAGAAAACTAACAGTTTATTGAATCATTTGTCACAATTTTGGGGGTTAATTTTGTATTCCAATTCATATCGGGGATGGTTGAATATTTGCAATTTATTGCGACTGCGTAATTTGTTTGTACTCTATTTAAACTCTGCTGCTTGAAGCTTTTTGGTAAGACTCGGCGGAATGGAAGGAAGCAGAATTGTGAAGGAATCACCTGTCAGAGCGGGAGCACCCACAGGAAACCCCACCACTCCATAACAGTGACCTTCAACCCCCTTCCACTACAAATAATAAACGTATTATTTTTACACTGCGAAACAGCATCAAAATGTTGATTTTCTATGCCATGTACATTTCAAACATTGTAATAATCATTTTGAAATATATTATTTACAAAACACTTTGACTTACGGTTCGTAATTCCTACTTACAACTCTTGAACACATGTTCTGTGGTAATCCTTGGACACGTTTGTCTGCCACCGATACAAAATAATTTGCAGAATCATTCAGTAAATACAACACTTCACTGGTTTCCTAAAACTAGTAACTGCGGAACGAAAATACACGGCGCTTCATCACAAGAAAACTCGCTACAAAGGCACTCCTACAACCAACTATGTTTATTAAAACTAAATACAACAATCATTAACTACCGATAAAATATTCTCATAACACCAGTAAGGTACTTGCATAAACGAGACAGAAAAAGATCACGTGCACAATGGCGTTCAGAGCTGGAAACATTTCACTGTCCATATGATAAAAGCCAAAACAAAATAGTAAAACACTTTGAAAACATAACTTAAACCACAAATGTTGTAAGTATATTCTTCCACAAACATCTGCAACAAATCAGCTCTAAACTTTAGTGTACTTATATGAAACTTGGTATATTTAACACTTAACGGCATCAACCTGCAACCCATTAAAAAAATTTGTCTATAATCTCAAAAAATACCATATTTTATTGCATATAAGTTGCACATTTTATTTTTAAAAAATTTATTGAAAACTTGGGGTGCGACTTATAAGTGAGAAAAATGAACTGCTTCCTCCAGCCCCGCACTAACTTTTCATTTTCTCCGAATTCACGGTCCGCGGCTTGATTTCCAAACACTTCAGCGAACAAAATCACTTTCATTTTGAAACCTGCTGTGTATGTACTTCGCTTTCCATCAAGAAACAGTCGCGATTCTTCACGGCCACAACATAAAAACAACACTACGTGTGGCGCAAAGACGATATAAGAAAATGACTTGTAAGTCACGGCTAACATTTGGCACTCGAGGACCAACGCTAATGTGCTGCTATCTCTGTACACTCCACAGAAAGCTTTAGAGAATAATCAATTCTTTCTTTTTCATTTGATTCTTTTAAAATTTATTTTTCTGTTAAGGATTGCGAAGGGAATTACGTAATGGAAACATTCAAAATATTCAAATGCCTTTCTATATTTTGCACGTTTATTTAAAACTTGCAAAGTTAAACCTGGAGAAATAATGTTTAGGTTTTTGCTTTTAACATAAATCGTTAGAAATACTTGAAATATATAAAAAGAAAGCCCGATAAAATTTTCCTCGTAAAAATATTACTTCAAATTAAATTACATGTTTATAAATCATTTCTTTTTTCCAATAAATATATAAACTCCTGCAGTCAAGGCTGCATCTCGAGCGCTATATCAGTACATTGCAAACGAACTACGTCCAACAAGCGCACTGTGTGTGCGCTGTAGGCCCGTAGCTACGCTTGGCAGTACCGCTTGCTTGCAAGGACACAGCTGCCACACGATCTTCGCCAAGGTCGCGTGCATCAGCCACCCGTGGTGCAGGCCATATTGTACAGGATTTACAACAGCTGAGCGCGACCTACAAATATTATTATTTTTTTTTTTAACATCCTTTGAAAATAATGGTGCAACCTATAGTTGAGGGTTTAAGAAGCCCAGCAGTGGGCAGCAATATCCTGACATTTTGCATATAATTTGGATNAATATCCTGACATTTTGCATATAATTTGGATAGCATCGCCTTTAAAGTGTTTAGAAATAAAAAAAACTTTTTCTTATAGTATTTATTACAAATTGTTTTAAATAATTGTATATACAATACATTTACACAAATATAAAACACAAAGCAGGTACTGTAGAAGTGTACACTTCAGTTCCTTCTCCTGCGCACTCGAGATATTCTCCAGGCATTTGGCTCCTCGTATTTGTTGTACAAAGGTTCCAGTCGCTGGTTTTTCTTGAACTTGCTCAGCTTTGTTGGGTCTGAGAACTTGAAAAATGCTGGGGCGAATTCAACAAGCCACTTTGGGTCAATGGTTGTCACTTCTCGCATGTATTCCTTTGTTGTCTGAACCAGCTCATGGTAGATTACCCTGTAAGAGAAAGTTTCACATNTGTCACTTCTCGCATGTATTCCTTTGTTGTCTGAACCAGCTCATGGTAGATTACCCTGTAAGAGAAAGTTTCACATTATAAAATCACTCTAAATTGCTTAAATGACTTTCACAACTTCCATCTCAGTTTACGACATAGTAATAGTGGTGCAANTATAAAATCACTCTAAATTGCTTAAATGACTTTCACAACTTCCATCTCAGTTTACGACATAGTAATAGTGGTGCAAGCATTGTCAAATACTTTAAACCAAGCTATTGAGGAGAGATGGGGAACCATCAATTATGTATTCAGTAAACCTTGCAATATGTAAATGAAGTCCATATTCTAAAACTAACCAGTGTGATTTTTATTAGCTTTTGCATGTTTTAGCTGAATCAAAACCGTAAAAGCACCAGTGAAAACCTACTGTGGCATCTAGATAACAGGATTTCAATCTGTTCTGTATGTTTTCCTTAAGTGAGTGCAGTGTATAAGTGTATGAGGAAAAGTGGGGAAAATCAGAGGAAGTGGTTTTGAAAGATTAATTAATAAAGACCATCAAGAAAGAAATTTTAATTGCCTTACTCATTTCTGTCTCAAAATGAGTTTTTTTTTTTGCAGTGAAATATAATCAATTATTTTAAAAGACCAACTTTCACTCCTCGTGCCGCCACTGAAGCTTGAACTTCTCCGTCTCATCCGGCGTGAACACACTGCCAGTCAATAATCCCTCCANTCCTCGTGCCGCCACTGAAGCTTGAACTTCTCCGTCTCATCCGGCGTGAACACACTGCCAGTCAATAATCCCTCCACGAGCTCATTCTAAATTTGGCTTGCATTCTGTGTCTGATTACAATCAAATACATACAGTATTTTGATGTCAGATATCCTATGTTCTATATTTACATGAAGTGAGATGAAATGTTTTTTCAATGTATTAGTTACAGTGATACTTTTTTTTTTTTTTCAATTCCCCGTTTTTTATTGCGTATCCTAGTTACAAACACATAATGTACAGCTCTCATTACACTAAACATATACACGGTAATATGGTTAGAAGTTGTATTTTATTTTTATTGGTACGTCAGAACCCTCGTCTACTGATATTCCGCATGTATGAAAATACACAAGNTCCTCGTGCCGCCACTGAAGCTTGAACTTCTCCGTCTCATCCGGCGTGAACACACTGCCAGTCAATAATCCCTCCAGGAGCTCATTCTAAATTTGGCTTGCATTCTGTGTCTGATTACAATCAAATACATACAGTATTTTGATGTCAGATATCCTATGTTCTATATTTACATGAAGTGAGATGAAGTGAGATGAAATGTTTTTTCAATGTATTAGTTACAGTGATACTTTTTTTTTTTTTTTTCAATTCCGCATTTTTTATTGCGTATCCTAGTTACAAACACATAATGTACAGCTGTCATTACACTAAACATATACACGGTAATATGGTTGGAAGTTGTATTTTATTTTTATTGGTACGTCAGAACCCTCGTCTACTGATATTCCGCATGTATGAAAATACACAAGTNTGTCCATGAAAAATATGAACAATTCAAAAACTACAAATCAAGACTGCTAGTTTGCCTATCTATGTGTTGGTGGACTAGCCAGACAGCCATCTTTACAATCCACTCTCGTAACAGTTATTTGCTTTCTATCACAGTCATCCCTATGGTAGCTATACACTCGTCAACAAAGAAAAGGAAGCGCTCTTGTAAACATTGGAGCGGGTACAGGGCCACTGTTTCTGGTAGAAACTGCTCCCACATATTCCCCCTAGTCAACCACAAAGGTGAAGGGGGGAGGGAGTTACACAGGGACAGGCATTAACACTGTCGTATTGTTGTCACCATCATCATGTATTTTTTTTTTCAGTTTTGTAAAGCAGCAAGGTGCTACAAACTGTAATGTTACAAAACTACTGGCCACAGTAGGGAACTAGTTTCAGCTAGTAAGCATAAATACCATTCAGGCTGACGGTTGAACAAAGCACTGGAAGGATGGATGTACACCACCTGACTATCGACCAGGGTTCGGTAGCCTTCTTGTGGATCTTTCTTTGCAGCATTCCGGAAAAATCCAGAACATACAGTTTTCTGGACACGGACTGTATTTTTTCCCGCCGATACCACGTCCAACTTATGCCTGTAAATAAAAGTTGTAAAGTCAAGTATAAAATATCACAACATAACATTACAGTGAAACATATTATATGGAATAAATTACAAAACGTGCTGCATAATAATGCAAACAAACATTAACTGATATATATTTAGTCTCTTAATCCTGTGCCTTGAGCACGCCATCGATCACAAAAAATTTTAAATTTTCATCAAATCTATTTTTTTAATTCTGGAATCTAGAAGACACCAGTGGACCTGGCTCAAGAGTAGAGCACACCTGTACTCTATTCAGTCAGTTTTTATCTCACTGCAAACATAATTTAAATCATGTGTCCCTGTAGCTTCTCAAAAAAATCTCTAAATTAGCACATGGAAATTACAGCAATTTGCAACTACACTGATGAGGAAGGGATGGAATTAATTTACCTGTCCATGATTCCCAGCAACTGTTTCCTAACATCCTGTGCACGCTTCAATGTGCGTATCTGTACGAAGTTCTCATAACACCAGGCATTGGAGAACTTGTTGTTTTTCCACGAGTTGTAGACTGCCAGCAGAGTAAGGTGGTCACCCTCAGGCTGATTGAACTTGGCTTTCTTCTGATCAGCCAGTGCCTGCTTATCCTTGGGCCTACACAAACAGAATGGGTCAGGTTTAGTTAAGTCATGTGTCTACTATGTGAAGATTGACCTGGTACAAATCTATTGAGGGGATAGTCATATTTAGTTGTGAAAACCTCACACCATAACTAGGGATGGGACAATAGGCTCTGTTCTACTACATAAACAAGTAATCTGACCTTCTTCACCATTTGAAAAACAAATATTATTGCATATTTTCCCACCAATTATTTTAAAACTCCCATAATCCCCATACGTACGTAACCAAAAATGTTTGCAATTCGCAACAAAATAAGGGTGCTGTGGTTAGGTGCAAAAAAATCGAAGCAAGTTTATTATTTCAAAAATTTAGAAGTTATAAAGTGAAAAGAAGTAGAACAGTCCTGCAGTTTGCAGTNATGTTTGCAATTCGCCACAAAATAAGGGTGCTGTGGTTAGGTGCAAAAAAATCGAAGCAAGTTTATTATTTCAAAAATTTAGAAGTTATAAAGTGAAAAGAAGTAGAACAGTCCTGCACTTTGCAGTAGTAACATTTGTATTATCAAGAAACAATGTACATGATTCAAAACATGAGCCTTTTTTTTATGATACGCAGCAGTGTTTACACTTCCCAACTACTTGGGCAGAGTTGCATGTATGTTTGCACGCATGTTATCAAATGTAATGTCCTTAAATGGCGGACCATGAGCAATAGTCATTTCCTTTGTTTTAATGTGGCGAGTTTGAACTCATTGACATGTACAAAGAGAAACCGTAGTTTTCTGGAATTACGCATAGCATTAGTACAGGTTTTTTTTCCCCCCTTAGAGGCAGGAGCAAATCGGTGTCTACTAGGTTTTTAGTTTGTGTCAGGCCAGACACAGGTTCATGGTATGTCTGCAGTATTTGGCGCTTGGCCTTGATTGTGCCCTTGAACAGAGTCAGGTGGGTAGGCTGCTGGCTCGGCACAAAGTCTAGCTGGGCTTGCGGTTGTTTGATGTTGGTGGGGCCGCTGGCTTACCTCTGCTGTGTCGTACTACAGTGGGTCGAGCGCACGTCGGCATGGGTCCTAGTAGGGGTCTCCCGGCTGGCTGGTGGTGATGGCGTCTGCTGGTTGACTCAGGCGAGTGATGCAGGCAGGTGTTTAGCCCGCTGTTGGTGGCTGGCTGGACTGGTTTGGCATCGTCGGTGGGTTTGATGCCCAAGGGCAGACCCAGGCGGAGGTACTGGACCACAGGATGAGTAGTTCCGCAAGTCTTTACTAAGGGGGCCAACAAATTATGCGAGGGAAATGTGATGAGAGACCTCAACAGTTAGCAGGCGGCGTCAGATCGTTCCCGGGGAGTGAAGTGGCTGAAGGCTGGGGAAGCAGTGCTTGTGTCTCGGCGATGATAGCAATTGCCTTCCAGTCGCTCTACTCACTTGCCCTTCTGCGGGTGAATGGCATTTACAAGGGGAAAGGTACTACAGTTCACATCCGGCAGGCAATGATATCCCTAGCTAAGTGAACGCCAGAAGAGGTAGACTCTCCTTATCAGGCCTAGCACTCCTTACGGCAGATCGATACGCGGTGGATGGAGTGGGTTAACTGACAAGGGTGGTCCAGCTTCTTCGTCGCGTATCTTGCTAGTGGTCGTGGCTCTACCGTGCGTGCACACCAGGTACCATTGCGTGCCTGTTCCACAGTATGGGTNCGTATCTTGCTAGTGGTCGTGGCTCTACCGTGCGTGCACACCAGGTACCATTGCGTGCCTGTTCCACAGTATGGGTGGTGTTCCAGGTGACATACGTCGAGTCCTTTATAGGAGACAGGCCTCAGTCCTACTCCAGATTTGGCAAACCAGTTCTCAAACTGCGATTCCCTGCCTCTCCTTTGCGGGGTGACACTTACCAGGAAGGACTGCGTACAGTTCACTCAGGAAGGAACAGACGGCAGTTAGACCAGGATGTGTTTTATTCCGTCTAGAATAGAACACGGTGACCCGTACTCTCCTGCTGTAAATTAATGCATCGATTAACTAACGGAAGGTAAAAGCAAAAGACAGGTGAAGGGGCCTGTCAGCTTGATGAGCCTGCCTGAAGAGCAACAAATTAGGTAGCCGTCAGAACAACTGTACCTAACTGAAGCTGTTTTGTCTTGAAGAGACTTAAGGGAGTTGATGGCAAGTGTCAAGTGTGTGTGTGAAAGGGGAAGGGGGGAGGTAACTCTTCCAGCGTTATCACTGGTGATAGCTGGGTGTTTCCTCAGGAGGCGTAGGGGAGCAGACAGAGCAGAGAGTCTTAGAACAACTGGTGCTAAGGCGAGCTGCTGGTGTCAACTGTCGTTTTGTGCCCTTTATTCTCCTGGGCTAGGGGGTGTCTCTGGTTCCTTCGGCCTTCGCGGACGGCTTCGGCAGGGTGTGGCTCCTCCCTTCGTAGGCGGAACTGCACTGGCTGCCATCTCTCGGAGGTGGCTGGAAGCAGGGTTTTCTTCACGTGCAGGTTATATTGACTGCGCGAGCTATGGGGCAGCTTCACTGGCGTTGTCGGCTGGTCTTCCCCCTCACTGGGTTGTGTTAGGCGGGGACAATTTATATTACTCTTTTTCTTGAGGTGCATTCCGATCTCCAAAAGTAATAGAGTCATCACGTACCATGTTAGTAAGTAGAAATTGCAATTAAATGTCAAAAATGCTGACCTGCCATTTCAACAGTCTTGCAACACCAATGAAGATTTTTTTCCTGTCCTTGGGCACCAAGTGAAGTGCTAAGGTTAAAAAACAGCTATATTTCCATTTAAAAAAAAAAGGAAACTACCGTAGTGGCATTACTGTGACCACAAATATCTGCAATTCCGTAACAAATGTCTATCANTAAAAAAAAAAGGAAACTACCGTAGTGGCATTACTGTGACCACAAATATCTGCAATTCCGTAACAAATGTCTATCATAAAACTGACTGAAGAATGGTAGTTTTGTTTGATATAGTAGTGAGGATGTCTACAATGCCCTCAAATGCATCATGTGTTATCTCTTAAATGCCCTGCTGCAAGCCACATACGTGCTTGCGGAAACTAACAGGACTTTTAACGTTACCTGTAGAAGACATTCTGCACAGACAACATGGACACGATAGTCAGAACCTCGTCAGAGCAGTTCAGGTGGACGGACATGATGAGCATCTTGGACAAATTTGGCTCCAGTGGGAATTCTGCCATCTGAAAAACACAAACGTGATATATATTTACTGTAATTTTGGTTTTACCTCTATCATTTTGTACCTGTCAGTGGAGTGTTGTGCATATTTGAAGTTGTTTTAATTACACCTTCAAGAAGCCTAAAAATCAATTAAATTAAATTTTAAGATACATATTACCCACTAACAGTTTTTACGTACAGCTTCAAAAAGAACTCTACTCATGTGTACAGGCACCACATACATAACAACCACATCTTAATATTTAAAACACTTTAAATAAAAAAAAACCAAAAAAGTATGTTCAGAGAACAGCCCCTGTCATCCTTACTCTTGATAAAAAATTTCCCTTGCATCATTCTATCTCTTTATAGGCTGTTTACAATAAACTGAGATCACTTCTGAAAGCCCTGCTTAAGATCTACTTGTATGCACATTGTATATTCTTCCACCACATGTAACATTACTATCACCATAGGCGTGATCATTTTATTCATGTGCCTGTCAAGTGAAACAGTAAACTTTAGAAAAGTTATTTCAGTACCCACAAATGTTTACGCAACACTTTCAATTCTACGTTAGGTCATGGAACTACTTCCATTCTTCCATGGGCGTCACCAGCATCTGATTATTGGGTGCGGGGGGCGGGAGGCAATGGCAGACAAAAAACTTTTAGGGATAGGAGGCAAAGAAGGTAAATAAAATATATACATAAAAGTATTTAATTAAAAAGTAAATACATTCCTACCTACATACAACATAAGTTACTTAGTATATACTATGTACATATTTAAATGCGAACATACAAACATTTTTCTTTATGTGCGTCACATGTTATGTTCTTTACGGGCATTTTAATTAGGTCCTAATCTGATGAATACTGAGTTTTTTTTTTTTCATCTGTAATTTAAATTATTATATGTTATTACAGATAATGTCTGCAAATCGCATAATTGTACGCAATAATCAAGTTCATCTAAACTGAGCTAACAATCCCCCCCCCCCNTTCCCAATGCACTATCATCTAAACTGTTTTCTGAATGATTACACCTACATGATTACATATTATTCACCTCACATGTGTGTGTAATTTTGTTGTTTCATAAAAATTGATACATATCAGACTTTGCAACAATTATGGCAGGATATCTCAATATTTCTTCTGACTCATTAAATGTTCGGTCACAAATAGAATATAGCTACATTAAAATGCTAGTACAGTATTTCGCACAAATGCCATTACATTTACTTTGTAGTTGATCATATTTGGTTTTTATTGCCTTTAAAATGGATTAAAAAAAATTTAAGCATCTATTTACTTCCAAGCTGATTCAAAAACATTCCTCCTTGAGTTACCTCACATCAATGCCATCCAAAACTTGTGTGCGACATAAAACACTGTGGCAAGGTTTAGCCTTTCCTGGGACTTAGAGGACTGCAAGGAGAGCATTAAAACTACTTTCTGCCTCACAACTGGACGATTGGACGATGGGCATACTAACAAAAGCCTGACTGGATTATCCACATTTCTGAATAGATACCTTACCTCATTCGTCATTGAGCTGAAGGCTTTTTTTTTTGCACCATGTAGGCAATAAATCTTGCTGTTTTGCAGAAACAGCTGAAATTCTACTTTTAATGAAGAAGGGTCTATTACAGAATAATGTGCCAATGCATCACATGTGATTCATTTGTTCCATACAATATTTTTGGCTGTCTCTCATGTCTTGGAAGTGTCGCAACTTTCAATTCAAGCTCTCAATCTCACTGTAGTCTTTCAAAATAGATGGATATTTTTCTTCATATCTGAGATTATCCAAACCATCAACCATTGTTTCAACATACTTAATAAAGCCAGTTGCAGTATTATTCTTCCCATGGAGAAACTTATTCAACAGTTCAAGAAGATCAATCACCTGTTTATCCATGATCAAACCAAGTTATGTTTATCCATTTTAAAATATACTGAGTAGACTGCTAGTTCCCTCCATTTTCTGAGAGTTATTTTAATATTTCAAGAAAATGACCGTACCTTTTCACAATCCTTTTTTTATGTCTTAATCGTCCATCTCCAACCCTGCTTTCATTACGTGCTTGATATTAATTCCAAAAGATACAGAAATATTGCATATTATTGTGTGCGCGCTATCTATCAGATTTTTCTGAAGCATTATCAGCCAAAAAAAAAAAAAACGTTCTGCATGTGACATATAAATTTACGAACAGATACCAATAGTTGTATTTTTTGCGAGCTCTGCATACTTTTTAAAGTAACTTATATTTCGTGTACAGTGATATTGAGTACTAGTAATTTATATTCGGCAGGCAATTGTTCGTCTACGTAAATTATATGCCATATTGTTCTCCGAAAATCCATTTCCTTGTTTCCGAAGAAAGTTGGACACGCGTGAATAGTTGTTAAGCCATTTTAACGTTGTTCCAAGTCACATATTTCCAACTCGAATATATTAGCTATAATGTCCAACGTGTGATAATAGCTACAACTACCGTTTCACAAATGTTATCCCAAATTCACTGTCTCGGACAAATAAAAAAGTTAGCAAATATTGAATTTTTTGCAAGGTTTTATATTTTTACTTTTATAACATACTAATTTTTTTAGACTGATGTCAGTCTAAAATATCTTAAAATTTGTTTAGCATTACATTTTTTTGTAGTTACTTCAGATGCAAACAGTGGTGCTACTTTCGCAGACCTGTCAGAATCTGGCCAACTTACATGGTACAGAGTGTAAGAGTGAGATTACACTGTAAAAAATGTCAAGTCTGCTTGTATACTTTGTATCGAGATTCTACTGTACATGTTCAGTGTTCCACAAACAAGGCATAACATCTGTCCAGGGGCACTTAATAAAGTTAATAAAGAAAAATAAGTAAATAAATAAGGCAGAATACTGCAGCAGTACGTACCCTCCTACCCAGCCGGGTGAGAAGGCCTTCATTGTCGAGAGCACTCAGCGAGTGCAGCTGCTCGAGGGCCATAATGAGACTCTCGACGGGTGGGGCGTCCATAAAGTCAAAGTGCAGCAGGTCGTTGATTCCCATGGTCTTGAGCTGCAGCACCGTCGTAGCCAAGTTGGTGCGCTGGATCTCCGGCACTGGCGTTGGCAGCATCTCGTCCCGGTATGCACGCTCCGTGTATAACCGGTAGCACTTGCCTGGTCCCGTGCGTCCTGCGCGCCCAGCCCTCTGCTTCGCCTGTGCCTTTGGCAAGCACACACCCATACTGTGAGCACATTTCCCAGCTCCCCACACACTTTCTAGAATACTACCATAAAGATGACCACGATTGTGACAACATGACCTTCACACCACCAAGTTCTGTACTCAAATCTTAGGTAAGTTATGGACCTGTGTACTCGTTTTAGATATTCTGTAAGTTTATGGTAGTTCAGTTTGCAAGCCATGATTAGCTTCTCACGACATACCTAAGGAGTTAATATGACATGCCTGATTGCAGAGCCCTAGTGTCTTGAAGATTCATATACATGATGTATGTATGTATGTATATATGCATGTATGTAGACACACACAAATACACACACATGGTGGATTATTTATTAATGGTTACATTTTGGAGCATACATTTTATGTTCAAAATGCTGAAAATTAACTTGTAGAAATGGTGTAATGCACCTGAAGATACAAGTATTATTATTTTGGGAATGGTTTGTTGTGTGGTCAATGAAATAAATTTTTTTTAAAAATATATATAACTGAAATAAAATTTTAATTGGTAATTATTCGACTTCAGAACTATTTGCATGTTGTTCGAAAATTTTTACTATTCTATATGAACATATTCAAACATCAAAATCCACTATTCACACACCCCTGATGAAAGCCTCTTGATCTCATGAATGCCACAACTTCAGCAGAAATATGTATTAATACAATACACGTGTCATTATTTTTTTATGTAATTACTGTTTCAAAAACCTGTGTATGAAAAAAATAAATAAAAAAAGAACTATTAACCAAAATTTTAAATGTGGACTACTTGTCTGCTCACCCTGTAACAGTTATCTTATTTTTTCTATCAGCTTCACATGTGGCTGACTTTACCATTCCTACTGTAGTCATTCACTTGTCAACATGAGGAAAAAAGTGGTGCTGTGAATCACTTAACCAGGCAAAGAATTATTCTTATTCGTAGAAACTAGTCCCAAACTTTTTTCCTTGGTAGACTGTGACTATAAGAGGAGGATGAAGTTATATAAAGGTTGGGTGTTACACCAGTGTAGCGATGGTACACATTTACATTTATGGTGCAAACTCAATATTAACTTGAAAATTTCATACTGAACTCGACTTGACTCAAGTTTCATACAACTTGACTCGACTTGAAGATGTAAAAATCAAACTCGCCTATCACTACCAAATTTATTGCAAAAGTAAAAAATATGTTTAGTGGTTATTTTATTTTTATTATTCTCATAAACTCCACAATCATCATATAAAAGCTGTTGCTGCAATAAATTACATTTTAATTGTGTAACTACAGATTCAGTACAAACAAAACTCAAGTTACTATTATTTAACCATATTTTTGCTTGTGCAGAATTGTATTTCTCACCGGTATTATCTTGTTCTGAAATTATGAACTTTGAAGATATGAAATGTAAGACTTTTGGAATCAGAATTTTTAAACTTTGACGAGTACTTTTGGTGACAATTATTTGCTTCCCAACTTGTGCGTATCAAAATGGAAAGGCTCGTATTAGCCCACAAGGTTATGGTGTTTCCAAAATACAGCAATGTTTTTAATAATAAAATTTCATTGTTGATGATCTATCACCATGTTAATTAAGTTGTACCAAAACAGCCAAATGTTACGTGCTGTATTAAAAGTGCTGCGATCGCGATCTAATGTTGAGGTTATGTTCCATTATGTTTCGAAACCAATGTGCAGGTAATTAATGCTGATGACCGATAATGGTAAGGGATCATTATTACCAATATCCGATACCAGTTATTGGGCTACTACTATTTCATAAATTTACGGGTGTTGGAAATGTTGCTGAGTACAGGCAGATTCTCCAGACTACAAACAAAATGTCTTGACCTCTTATTTGTTATGTGATCTTTCTTATTTTCCACTCATGTAAACAAAAAAAAATATCTTATACACAAACATACAAATTAAGCACATTAAGCCCGTAAACCACATGAGCAAACAAGAATTTAATTTCAAGAAAACAAAAAAGCATTTAAAAGTATGATCTAGGCTCTAACCAATACTTTAAGAAGCACCAAATATTTACCTGTGATATTGGTGTCACAACCAAAGAATCCATACCAGTTTTAGAGTTGTACACCTTCTGTTTCACAAACCCTGGGTCCACTACATAATATATACCATCAATAGTAAGAGAAGTCTCCGCAATATTTGTAGCAATGACAACCTAAAATGAACGACATAAGACAATATAGGTCCACTATTACAAAGCATCAAAATAATTTTAATTAAATAATTACAATTCGAACATAGTTTTATAATAGCTGCACCGAGGAGACCGTAGTGGTGTAGTACGTCAGACTAATTGCCTGCCACCAAGGGAAACAAGGTTTGATTCCTGTTGAGGTCACCTTCATTTTCGCATGTGGGAAATGTGGCAGATGTTGCCATTAGGCGATGGGGTTTCTCAGAACACTCCCATTTCCCCACACCCTTGCATTCCACTGCTGCTCCATCTTCACTTCATCCTACTACCCAGGGCTCAAAACCTCTCTGCCACCACTCTACTAGTTGCACTGAATTTTTCTGATGCACCATGTGCTGCCATCTCTGTACAGTGTACAGTAAGGTTTTGAAAGTAACTGATTATTTCATCTAGTTAAAGTTGCAAGTAGACTGCTAGGCTACCAAAAATATTTAAAAGCACAGGAATTCAAGTACTTATAGTGTAGTACTTGTTACAGACACACACAAAGGACGACACATTTCCCACGCGGTTGCACGTGACACTGGTGTCCTACAACTCGCCGCCTGATGAAGCTGGCCTAGCCAGCAAAACGCCACGATCGCGCAACCACGTAGAAAATGTATCGTCCTGTCAACAAGTACTACACTGTGAGTACTTGAATTCCTGTCCTTTTATGTATTTTTGATTATCTCGTCTCTTTCTGTAACATCTTGTGGAAGGGATAAGCCTTGAATCAAATTCGTATACCCAACCCAAGACTGTAAATTTTAGTATCCTTTATACTACCACACAGTCTGTTCGTCCTCGCAAAGAGACAGAAATATTTGCATGGAATGTTAATTGTATGCGAAGAGCTGTATCCGAAGAGTTGTTTGCATGTTTGTTTGTGACAGGTTGTCCGATTGATTTTGCAAATTATATCTGATAAATGCAAAAGAACTATGTTAAAGGTAGCCTGACAATTGGTGGTGGTGGTGAGTGAAGAGATTTGGGCGGCTCTTAACAGCGAGGTCTTGAGAGCCAATGAGGGCGATTGAGGTGAGTATGGAACAGCACTGGAATAAAAGGGTGGGGAAACAGGAAATCCCCGAGAAAACCCGCAGACCAGCGGCATTGTCCAGCACGACTCCCACATGCGAAAACCCGGGAGTGACCCGGCCGGGGATTGAACCCGGTTCGCATTGGTGGGACGCACGCAGGCTGAGAGGTGGTAGTAATGGTGGTGGAGAAGCTAGAGAAAGGTGAAAGTGCATCAAAACTGACACTAGATTAAACAAAATATGAATAACTGCATGAAACATTAAAAACAGCCAGAACATGGATATCTTTACACTAAGTAAAATCACATTCACAATACATGCAACACAAACAAGACATTGATGGCTTGTATCGTTTTAAAATAATTTTTTTTATCATTTTTTTTTATTTTTCATGTTTAGTGTTGAACACATTCATTATATTAGCTTAATTTAAATTGGGGATATTATTTTATTTGATTATTTCATTTAGATTTGATTGATTTTGAGATAGATAAATATCACAGTGAATTCCATTCATTTTAACTTATCGAGATCCTTCATACATTCACGTTTTTCCAGCCTCGCAGCCTCACAAAATACGCTTCAGCCAAATTGTTAACGCATTTCCATGCAGTTGACTGCACACGTGTTTTCTTACAGGATGTGTATCTTAACAAGCAGAGAATTTTTTGTGTCACCGTTATATCCGGCTGCAAGCCTTGTTTTTCTTTTGCCACGTCCTTCAAGTAGAGTAGTTTTTCACCTTGCGTCATCTCTTTTCACGCTGTAGCTAGACGTGAAAGGCATCGAAAGCTGCCGTTTGGTTAAGCTCATGTCATCTAACGGCAACCACCAAAGTTCAGTCGCGTGCTTGTATCGAGCGTTCTGTGTATCGAACTGGCATTCTTCATCCTACTAGCTAGCTGTGATCATCTGATTTGACGACACACAACTCCAGGCTGCACTTGTAATCAAAATGTAGTTTCGTGGAAGTTCATTTTACTTCTCATCATGTCGTTTAGATGTGCTACAACATAATTTAGTGCTGGTAGGCTACATTAGTGAAGTTTTACACCTCCATTACGAGTAAGTGTTGTTTTACTGTTTTCCTGACCAGTTTTGCTGTAACTGTGATTTTTGTATTTATCCATACCCTACCGTCTCAGAGGTCGCAGTTTAGCATAATCACCTTTCACAACTGTGCAGTTCCATTTGCTGTGTCACTGTTATATGAGTACCAGTCCGTTCCGTACCGACCTGTAGTATGGGAAGACTGCAGCTTCGCAGTCTAACCTGGCAGTTGTGACGGGGTATTCGTGACTCCCATCACGTTCACCGAAGAATAGCCATGCCTTTTTCTGCTTTCTTCTCTCTGCTGGCCATCTCCATTTCATTTTAATTTTCACTGAACCCACAGTTTTTGGTAAACTTTCAAATTAAAAAAAAAAAAAAAAACTATCAAATTTAAAAAGAAAATTTCCAAACCGGCCTTACTAAATATTTTATGTTTACTAAAAGATTAATGTCCTGGCATTCAAATATGCCTATACACTGAGGAGCCAAAAAAACTGGTATAGGCGTACTTATGCAAATAACAGAGGTATGGAACCAATCAGAGTAACGCGATGCGGTCGGCAGCTAGATCGGTTACTGCTGCTACAATGGCAGGTTATCAAGATTTAAGTGAGTTTGAACGTGGTGATATAGTCTGCGCATGAGAGATGGGACATAGCATCTCCAAGGTAGCGATAACATTTGGATGTTCGCGTACGAACATGTCACGAGTGTACCGTGAATATCGGGAATCCGGTAAAACATCACATCTTTGACATTGTTGCGGCTGGAAAAAGATTGTGAAAGAATGGGACAAACTATGACTGACGAGAATCATTAAACGTGACAGACGTGCAACCTTTTCTCAAATTGGCGGAGATTGGATTTGTGGACTGCCCTGCAGGATTCGTGGTGTGAATTGCCTCCTGCAT
>NQII01003036.1:53723-67674 GCA_002778355.1 Clitarchus hookeri | reverse complement strand
CCCCCCCCCCCCAACACACTCTTTCTTTCTTTCTGCTATTATACAAGTTTTTATCATGTCATTCATATTCACTTTCTTATGCCAGCAAAGGAAATGTTTACCATTTTTTATTTAAAATATATCCAAGTTTAATATACCTATTACTTGTGGAATTATTTACTTTTCTACCCTCCGGATCATATATAACTATTAATAACCTTGTTTTCATAATTCATTTGTATCCAGCACGCATATGTTTTGAATACTTTATTTCTTTTTGGTAGCAGACTACCAACCAAAGAAAGGACATAAGCATTTCATAAAGAAAGTTTAGTGCATGACTGCATTCAAGTATTGCTAATTCAAATAAAATCAACAACAAAACGGACATGGCTAGTTTGGCAAGAGTATAACAAAACAACACACATTGTGAATATTCTGTGATTCAGCATATGCTGAAAGCATATATGGATGACTTTTATATACAAAATTTGCTTAGTTCATTTTATACAAAAGTTATCCATAAGTGTATGTATCTGGGTGAGGCCTGTTGATGTTAATTTTTTTTTATCTCATATGATTTAAAGAAATGAGCATAATTTTCATTCTAAAGGAAAATGTAAAAGCCAAGGGTAGATAAAAAAAATAACTAAACCTCACTACATGGATTTACAACGAAGCTGTTAGATGTAATGGAAGCCTTAATATCTGTGCAAAAACTCATAAGTTTGCAAAGCCATGTTATTTAATTGCAGATTAGGTTTCCAAGCATTTGTAGTCACAATTTACATTGTTTTGCACGAGTTTACTATAACTCAATATGTACACCACTTTTTTTTTACACCTTTAAAGGGACCAAGAAAAAGTGTTGTAAAACACAAAAAAAAAAGTTTAAAAAGAAAGGGATATATGTTGTAAAACCAGTAAACGGGACTGATAAAAGTAGGCGCAAAATGCAGGAAAGATTAAAATCAAGGGGTGTAAACTATGCTCGAATTCATTTTCTACATTATAACTTGTTTTGTGGCAACCATATCTGCCATGAAATTGTGCCCCTTCACTCCTATTGTTAAGTAAGGTGAAATAATTGGCATTTTGGCAGGTGGAATGTTAATTTTACCAACATTACTGGGCAGCTGGCATTTTTTTTTCTTACCAACATTTGACACAGGGTAAATGAGACTATAATACGATGACTGTTGCAGCAATTATGTAACATGTGTCAGGTTCACCATCATTTTGCTTGGTATTTATGTGAGATTTTTTTGCTGTCTCACAAGTTTTATCATTTATAACAAATGTTTTGGCCATACAACAACCTAAGTGTGTTGCCCACGTTGGATGCTCACAAAATAATGCGCCTTCAATTTTTAAAGCAAGGCAAACCGCTTGGATTACTTAGCACAAAGTAGTCGGTGTGGGAACTATTATGATAGGGTGTGCTTCTTACCTTACGCGAGCCAGGAGGTGCAGGGTCAAATATACGTGTTTGCATTTCGCTGGGCAAGGCTGAGTAGACGGGCAGGATAATAAGCTCAGGGACATCTGGCCCTAGGGACTTCATGCGCTCATAGAGGATCTCACATGCTGTGTCAATCTCCTCCTGACCCGTTAAGAACAGCAAGATATCACCTGCAACATCACGACCAAATGTCAGTCACAGCTCTACATTACAAATTAAACTGCAAAATCTAAACTAGAAACAAGATTTTAGAAATTCTCCCAGCACTTTATGGGTATACATTTGACATTTTTAGAGAGAGAATAAACAAATGTAAGCCTGACCGACATTTTGTTAAGTTTTAAAAATACATGACCGAGAGAGAATTTCAACTTTGTACTTTGAGTTTAAATAAAATTTCTAAGATATTAAAAATATTACAGGATGGTCATATATAGTTTAAAGTCATTTCTAATGTTTCCACAGCACCATACAAAATATTTTTTAATCAACATTATTGCAACCAGAGAAATAATTTTCAAAGTCATTTCTTTCTTTCCCATGACTGAGAAAATAATATTAAACTGAAATAAAGCCATTACATACAACTTTTTGAAATCTTTTTGACACAAGGTACAAAATTTTAACCAACATAAGATTTTTAGATAGTATATTTTATATTTTTGAATTGTTTCATAATTTAATTTTTAACATGTAGTTAGTGACTATGTATGTTGCAGTGGGAAAAATCTCAAGTCCAATAACTCACAAGAAGTAATGTGTTGGCTACTAGCGTAAAATGGGATTTGAGCCCATTCTCAGTGGTATGCAAAAAGGATGGCTGCCCGGCAATAACTTGTCTATGGAAAACATGAACAACTTTAACAAAAACTTCTATTGCAGACTATTTGCCCACCTGGCTATCCATGTCAGGTACTTGTGGACCAGCCTGAAGTCATGCTCCCACTCCGTCTCCATGAAATAAATACAGCAGAACCCCGATTTAACAAAATGTCACGGTTACTGGAAACCTTTTCTCTATTTCACTGTTTCGTTAAATTCAAATTTACCTATATTAACACTCCAAAAAGTTGTTATAAAAAAATGTTTTTTTTGAAGTTAAGACAATGTTTTGTCAACAACAGTACAAAATAACACTTTTATTTAAATTAAATACTAAAGTAATTCACTGGGCAGATGTTCTGCAAATGAAATGGTATCCCACAAGACCATAAACAATCTGTAGTTAAATAAAATAAAGTTTAAACATTGTGAGCCGCCTAACTTTTAACAAATGCAAAATCCATTTCCGAAGGCCTTTTGTACAAAATTTAAATTAATTATTAACGGAATTTTAATTAATTTAAATAGTAAGAAGTATTCTGAATAAAAATGTATTATAATACGAAATCTCTTTCTGAATGCCATTTTGTACAAAAATTATATGCTTTATTAATGAAACACAAATTTATTTCAATAAGCAGAAGTCTTTCGAATAGAAATATACATCCCACAAGGTGGTGGACATCCTCTTACAGCCACAAAAACGTAAATATTGTGGCACGTAATACTATGGATATATTTTTCGCCAGTGCAAAGGCCAACTTTATCACTTAAATGAAATAAATAAATAAATAAACAAACAATTGTTTGTACATTGCACCACAATCATGTCTTTATTTATCCAACACACTGACTGCCCTTAGCGGCACACGTAAAGTCAGCCGACAGGCATGCACACAGCTGGTGCGAAGGGCGTGACCTACTTTTCAAGAGCAACTGCGACACGTGCGACAGAGAAGCAAGGTGGGTTGCAGCAGAAACGAGTGCTGCTGGCACTACTATTGACGTAATGTGTTGTATCCAAAACTGTAAATAAAATCGTATTCCATTAAAAAATAGGGTAAGCATGTCGTTAACAGGCAATGCAGTCAATTCCAATCGCAATCCGTAGTCAAAATCCAAGAAGAAAAGTTAAAAATCAAAGCGATAACAGCACTATTGCAAAACGTATTAAACACTGCACACATGAAGCCATGGTGAGGTCACAAGATAAATGGCGCTAATGGGAGGGAAAGGGGAAGATCTGTAGCCTGCACTGTTATTGGCTACCGCTGTTGCTATGCGCGCATTGTTGGATGGCAGCTAGGCACTAGGGATGTGATGGCTGGGGTTGTGAGGCAGGGCTGAATAACAAAGGAGCCCTTAGTGACGTCATGTGTCGCGCAAAGTCTGCTAACTCGCTAGGCGCGCACACGGTCAACTCAAATCACTGCAGCTGTAGTTTTTAACTGATTTTAACCAATTTTTTTTTTGTATTTCAATAGATGGTTTTAGGGTACCTACTGAGAAATTCCCTACATTTTATTACCATGGGCCAGTGAATGTATTTTTATTACGTTCACATTGCAATTTATTCCATATTAGCAAGAATATTTTATTATTTCATGAAATTTGGGATTTTTTTTGACAGTTCCTGAAAACCTTTACTTTAGATCGCTGTCTTCGTTACCTACATGTTTGCTACACCGGAGCTCGACTGTACTGTATCTGGTTGTCTTGGCTCCAGGATGGCAATGGCTGTGAAAGCCTGCAATCTTCCCAAATACTGTATCTACTCAAATATAAGAGGCCCCCCAGTTATAGTGCTTAAAATGTTTAAAAACAGTGTGAATGCAAATCTAAGATGCACTTTGATTAACGCACAACAACCAACATGTTGTCTACGTTAAGATGCCGTCTATGTCATGATAAACCGGACTATTTTCAGTCCTATATTTTTCAAAAAAAACCTTAGTTTCCATGTAAACCCAATCCCTTACTTTTCAAATTTGTTTCAGAGAAAAAATGTACAGGTGGTATTGGGTAAATGTACATTTTGTATAAACGAACAGTGGATCACTAGAACATGTTTCATCAACTACCAATAGCTTGAGCGGCAGTCCCTTGATGTATGTTGTGCCAAATAACTTATTTTCGTATAAGTAAAGAACATAAGTATAGTCTTAATTACCTGGAGGTTCTCTCAAGTGTATCTGCATGACTGTAATAAGAGAGGCATCCAGATAATCAGTTTCCGGTTCCTTGGTGTAGAGGACTTCCACGGGGAATGTACGGCCAGGTATCGTGAAAATTGGAGCTTCAAAGAAATACTGAGAGAACTTAACAGCATCCAGCGTGGCAGAAGTGACAATCAGCTTCAACTCAGGCCTCTTCTTAACAGCCTGTTTCAGCAAACCTAAAAAGCAAACACATGGGATTTGAAAATGTTAATTATCAACACGAAAATAACAAAATATAACTTCCACTCATTCACGATACTCCCTCTAAAATGGAGTGAGGGTTTGTCTGTTACAATAAATACCAGTTTGATTAAATTTATACTGTTATTTAATATAAAGGTTTCAATAGTTTTTATGTGATATTGGCCACTGAATAAGATAGCAGAAGACACACTCATTGTCCAAAACTCTCACTTTACCATTCAGACTGTCTATCACATTTCAGCATTAAAAAAAACTTGTTGAAAATAATTACAGCAGTCTGTACCAAAAATTAACACTAGTTAAAATACTGTATTATATCTAAAATACTACCCTGCACCCAACACACAATGCCACAATGTGGCACATTAACATGTTATATTTTGGTTCAAGGTCAATTTCAAATTACTGGGTGTGTCTTTTACAAAGTAACTAACACAGAACTGTCAGGTAACGGGATCAAACTGACAGTTGCACAACAGTGACTCACCAAACAAAACATCAGTGTGTATGGTACGCTCATGAGCCTCATCCAACATGATGACCGAGTAATACTTGAGATCCAGGTCGACTAGACATTCTCGCAGAAGCATACCGTCTGTCATGTACCTGCAATAAAATGGTTACACATAAGTAATTTGCAGAACAGACGAGATAGGCCATAATTTTCATATGTTTATGATTTCCTTGCATCTCTGAATGAGCCTTCCAGTTTCCATTTAAATTCTTAGATTAAGGCACAACACACATGTCACAACATTCTGATACAGTAGATGCAACCTTTCTGCTTCCAATATAACTGATATTTTAGACATAACTAATGAACCACGTGCAACCAAGGTAAGCAAATGACAGTACAGAAAATTGACGTGTGCATAAAAAATATTTTTCTGAAGTGTTTTTAACTGTATGAAAACTTACAGTACCACACAAGTTTGATTTTGTATTTTAAAGTGAGTTTATTTTACAGTTTTAATTTAAGTACAAGAAATGATGTTGCAAGCGTTCTAACATTAATTTACAGCTGACTCTCTATGTATCAAAAAACACATGTATAGACTGTTCATGGTAATGTGAGCATTTCTGAGGCCCTGGTTACTTTTTCCTTTCAGCCATTTTTCATCCTTTAATCACCTTTTCAAATAAATATTGCCATCTAAGTAATAAACACAGTATGTATATTCCACCACACTCTGAAGTTAACGTTTAAGGATAAAATATTTTTATTGGCTATTATTCCAAATGAGAGGGCTGTCAAAAGTGCTCACTTTACAGTGAATGGCCTATACCAAAGAATAATATCCACCAAAAATTTCAGGGGACCATGATGGCTGAGCGGTTAGCCTGCTTGCCTCCCACCAAGGTGAACCGGGTTCAATACCCAGCCGGGTCACTCCTTGATTTTCGCATGTGGGAATCGTGACGGACGATGCCGCGGGTCGGCTGGTTTTCTACGGGATCTCCCATTTCCCCCACCCTTTCACCCCAGCGCTGCGCCATACTCACCTCAATCACCCTCATCTGTTCTTAAGACCTCGCTGTTAAGAGCTGCCCAAATCTCTTCACTCATTCACCAATTCCCAATGGTACCAGCAAAATTCCTAAATAAATACTGATCAAATTATCTGCTTTCATTGTTTATTGGATATTCCATAACTTAAAAAATCTTTTGGTCCCATCACTTAAGATTTCATGCGATTGTTTTTAAGGTGGTTATTTATGCAAACGTCTACATTAAGTGTGGTGTTCACCAGTTTAGCTGAAGGAGTCAGCGAGTCAGGCAGTCAGGAGTGACCTTGCTCTCACTCTTACATGCCTGACGAGAGGGGAAGTGGTTACCTAGCAACCAGCATGGCATCATGGCATCCCATCTCTCTCTCTCAGCCGTGCTCCTTTCTCCCTCCTCTTACATGCCGGTGAGAGGGGAAGCTGTTATCCAGCAAAAATAGCTGAGGTCTCTCTCTCCTGTCTGTGTACGCTTGCTTCCTCCACTTACACCCCTGACGAGAAGGGAATCGGTAGAGTACATAACGCATTAAATAAAACTAATTGTGAACTCAGTTCTCAACAATGCATTGCTATCCTGTCAAACGAACTGTGGCACAGAACGGCCAAGCGCTCCACCGAGTCTGACTTCTAACAAGGTCGCTGCAGTCACGTGTATGNAACGAACTGTGGCACAGAACGGCCAAGCGCTCCACCGAGTCTGACTTCTAACAAGGTCGCTGCAGTCACGTGTATGCAACAGTAATCCGCTACAGCGCTGTCTTCTTACACATTTCCAACTATATTTAAGATCACAGAAATTTTATCAAGATTATCCATTTTCATAATGTTCACGTTTAATTATATCTGGCATAAAATTAACATGGTTTTTAAACAAAATATTAATTTAACTCAATAGGCAGCATCTTCTGAACAAAATTACACTTTCCGAAGCATATACTCGACGTCCCCTTGTAGCCGAAAATTGTTTTAACATCAAGCAACTTGTATTACCAAGTGTGAAGTTCATTTTCGGTGGCTTCTTGTGGGGAGATTGGAGAATTTATTTCAATAGACACACGTCTTCTGAGTAAACTGATATCCTAGAAGGGTCTGTTTGACACCTTTTGTCGCCAAATAATGTGTGGGCACCAAGTCCAAGTGCAACGTAACTGGCAGCAGGTATAAGAGTACAGTCAAATCAGAGGAAGTGATTTTGAATACTGTAATTAATTATTGAAGACCATACAGAAATAAATTGTAATTGCCTTATTTATTCATCCCTGCCACAAAATCACAAGTTTTTTTAAAGTGTGATGACGATAATTACAGTAGAATCCCGTTATAAAATTTCTCAAGTGCCCCAAGAAACGTCAGCTTTATATAAGGGAGAGCTTTATGTATTGTAAAACATGTTTGTGGCAGCTTATAAAGCAAGAAAATGTTACAACCGGGAATGTTATAACAGGGTTCCACTATACTTCAAAAGGCAAACATTTGCCATGCGCACACAGTCACCAACGTGTGTAGATCCCGTATGCGGCCAGTCAGCATTCCACAGCTGGCCAGGGGGTGGTAGTGGCAGGGGAGGGAAGGAGTTAGGGAGTTAGTTGCCTAGTCCCTCTGAGTGCAGTGGGTGCCAACCAGTTTGGAAAGGGAGGGGTACATTGTTTCACTCCCAGCACAGCTGAGGCTTCCCTTCTCTCTCTCTCATGCAGTAAACACGCTGCCTGATCGATAACCTCTCAGTGTGGTCTCAGCTGAACGAGAGCGCGTGGGATGTTCAAAATTCAGCTTGAATTGGTGTCTGCTTACAATCATACATGGTACTATGGGATGTTATATTCTTTATATACACGAGCTGAGGTAATATGTAATTTAATGTATTGTTTACAGTAATACTAATGCCTCTTTAAAAAAAAATTCCCATTTTATTGTTTTTATAAGTTAAACTTTATTCATAGATAATGTACAGT
This sequence comes from Clitarchus hookeri, assembly GCA_002778355.1. Lineage (NCBI taxonomy): Eukaryota > Metazoa > Arthropoda > Insecta > Phasmatodea > Phasmatidae > Clitarchus > Clitarchus hookeri. Next base: position 59,530 of record NQII01003036.1, on the reverse strand, counting down.
TGTCTTATACGCAACACAAAGTTTAATAAGGTTAAAAACTGTATTTTATTGATATACATATCAGAACCTCATCAACTGAAATTCTGGATATATGAAAATTTTTTGACAGTCCTCTAAAAAAGGGTAGATAGAGAGTTCACTGTAATTGCCACATCACAGCAGTGTATACCTAAAAGCTGTTGAGATATATTGCCAACACAATATGCCCATTGAGATACAATGATTTTTCTGTCCTGCCCTTAAAACACAGTAAAATTATAAAAGCAAAACCAAATGAATGTGTTGATCGACTGACACTTGTAAGTTGCGAAACACTATCTTTTGTGGCAAAAACAGTTTTCATTAAAATTCAAATTACTGCACCAAAGTAAATAAAAATCATGTACTCTTTGCAGTATCAAAAGCATGAATTATTCTTAAGTCTACCGAGTATCATCCACGAACAAGGAACAAAATTATTATAGCCAACATCGCAATGAGGCATTCTGTATGCTGGTTTTCTGCTGCATATTGCCAAACTAGAAAAAGCATCTGTGCATTAAGGGGAAAATGGCACCTNATTCTGTATGCTGGTTTTCTGCTGCATATTGCCAAACTAGAAAAAGCATCTGTGCATTAAGGGGAAAATGGCACCTGTAAAGCGAATGCACTCACTTGATGACAGTCTCCGGGCTCGTGCAGTCTTCAAAGCGGATGGTGTATCCAACCTCCTGGCCGAGACGACACCCAAACTCCTCAGCCACTCGCTTCGCTACAGACATGGCGGCTACCCTCCTGGGCTGCGTGCACCCTATCTTGCCGCGGCTCGTGAACCCGGCCTCCGCCAAGTACTGGGTGATCTGCGTCGTCTTGCCTGACCCCGTCTCCCCAATCACTATCAGGATCTGGTTCTCAGTCACAGCCTACAGATACAACACACAGCATCAGGGCAGGAAATTATATACGTACAGTGAGACCCTTTTAGTACATTTGTTGCTGGAGCTTACAGCTGAGAGTGTAGTTTGTTTGGATAGTTGTAAATAGTGTATATAAAACGTGTGACTTGACTTTGAAGTTAGTGGTGTGGTTAGGAGAAAACAAAATTGCGACATTTGGCCCTCCTGCTTTGGAGCAGCATCCTTTTAGTTGCCAGTGGTGGCAACACTTAACTTCCAGTTNATTGCGACATTTGGCCCTCCTGCTTTGGAGCAGGATCCTTTTAGTTGCCAGTGGTGGCAACACTTAACTTCCAGTTTGGAGTAAAATGGCGCCGGTAACTTATAGAGATAAGCCACGCTCATGTCTTATGTTTTATCGCAGTATTTGTGTGCAATTGGTTCAATTTTTTACTGTGTTGCTTTCTCGCTGTGGAGTTAACAAAGTTAGTGTTCGTGTTCCGTGATTACTGAACTATACTGTATTCTAACTTTTGGTCACTAGAGGATGTTACATGCAAAAACGCTTATAAAAGTCAGCTGCACTGGGTTCAGACAATGTCTGTGTGCTGTCTGATGGTGATAAGCGTCACCAACATCGAATGAGTTAAAAGGTTCCTTTATAAAAAAAGTTTTCCTGCTTTATAAGTTTATATCATTTTGCACCTGATCTATAAACAATGAAGTAATTTGNTTTATATCATTTTGCACCTGATCTATAAACAATGAAGTAATTTGACCCTCTTATTGTTTTTCTTGTTAATAAGCCTACATTTTTCAATCCCTTCAAAAACTTCTTAAGAGAATTTTACTTTATTGTTTGTGGGATGTTCAATACCATTTTTTTTATACAATGAAGTCTTACTAAGTTATATTTTGAAATGTATTGTCAAATTTTAGGCATTTAGCTTCTATTACACTCTCTATGATTAATGCAACCGTAAGTTTTCTTCCAAAAAAAAATGTAGTGCTAAATCATCACGTAAAACAAAGTAGGATTCTGGTATTAACCCCTCCCCTACCACAAACTCTTGAAGGATAAGGTGTGTGAGGTTTCCAAAATTGTTAATTTATTTTATTCTCGTAGTTAAAGCTCCAGCAATATTTACCTTAGTTAACTCATCCTTGAGTTTGTAAATAGGCAAGCTCTGCCTTTGCTCTAGCAAAGTCATGTCTGTCTTGCGACCAAATGAGCTCTTTTTTCCTCCAATCACATGCTTCTTCCATTCTGGCNCTCTAGCAAAGTCATGTCTGTCTTGCGACCAAATGAGCTCTTTTTTCCTCCAATCACATGCTTCTTCCATTCTGGCAGATCCTGATTGGTCAATCCAATACCACGCATGTTGGCAGCCAATGCTCTACCATCAGCTGAAAAGTTAAGATAGGTAGGTAAATAGGACTTAAAAGTTTTGTAAGCAACAGGGTCAATAAAGATGGAACAAGTTGTGTTTACACAAGTAGAAATGAGCAAGGAATCACCCACAAACTTCATAAAAAAAACGATCCCAACGTTCACCTGGAGTGATTTTGAATAACTAAATTAACGATGGCCAGAACACAAAACAAAACAGTGTCCTTGAGAATATGAGTCCAGTGTGTTACCACGATGCCACTTAACTCAGTGCGCAGTTAAGAGAAACACACATTAAAAGGATAAATGCAGCAGAACTTGCATGAAAAACTAGCCATTACACTGACTGCCATGTCAACATACACCGTTAGCAAGTTTTCAAAAGACGTATGTATGTAAGATTTGCACGTTTCATAACATAACAATTTTCAGTTCTGAAATACGCACAACACTANCCGACTGCCATGTCAAAATACACCGCTAGCAAGTTTTCAAAAGACGTATGTATGTAAGATTTGCACGTTTCATAACATAACAATTTTCAGTTCTGAAATACGCACAACACTACATTAAAGACACATAATTAATTTCAAAAGNCGCACAACACTACATTAAAGACACATAATTAATTTCAAAAGCATTAAAAATCTCAAATTACTGAAAATTGACACACCAAGAGCGCTGTCACATACATATCCAAGCCTCAGCCTCTGGTGCTCTCCATGTGTACCATAGCACCGAACGCTGCCACTCATTTAGCCTCTGTACCGTTCCTATTCACAATCGAGTCAACTCCTTGCCACCTGAGAGGCCGGTAGTCCGCACAATGCCGCACTCCAGTCTGAGTGGGTGGACCCACCCCCTTGCATGCCTTGCCTGGCCGCCAGACACCGAAAGTGCATGCTCATCAGGGGAGACTTTCCCCTCCATGCGGCATGCTCCAGCCACCCCTCGCTTGCCACGCCTCTTGAAGGTATTTATTCTTGTGCATGCTCTCCAGACAGAGCAGTTCGCGAGCAGTTCTGACTGAAGCATATTCTGCAACTCTCGCTATCTCTCTCCACACTTGCCTTCAGCAGTAACAGTTAGACTTAGCGCATAACGTTACTACTGTCTCAACACATTATTCAGAAGCTATTGTCGTGGAGCCTTCTCTTTGTTTCGAGTGTTGGCCACGTACCTCGTCCGAGCATAGTTGTACCGGGGTCTCTCTCAACCTGAACTTCAAACGATATCTCGGCCACCATGCGGTAAACAGCTTGGCAAACTTAGCCCCTCGTCCATCAGACGTTAGTGGGCACAGGTCGGAGATATANGCCACCATGCGGTAAACAGCTTGGCAAACTTAGCCCCTCGTCCATCAGACGTTAGTGGGCACAGGTCGGAGATATATGTCTTGTAAATTCCTACTGACGGAATAAAGCATTATCTACAAGTTAACCTCTTTTTGGTCCAATAATTTCTCTTTCGCTTTCACCTCCCTTACCCATCTTAACTACTGTGTTCATATCCACTTTTCTACTTCTCAGTGCATGCAACATCATCGCAATAAGAGTTTCGAACCAACGTCCCAACTGAAGGGCACTCTCACCTCTTATCAATGTTTGGTGTCTAGTTGTTAGCTGGTAACACCGCTCTCTAGCGCCACTGTGGCAAGGGGAGAGAGAACCTTTCTCTGAGGCTCCTGCGACTTGAGGAGAGCAAACACATTAAGACNTGCGCCACTGTGGCAAGGGGAGAGAGAACCTTTCTCTGAGGCTCCTGCGACTTGAGGAGAGCAAACACATTAAGACATTATGACTCTCAGGCTGCAAGCTGGTCACGTCGCTTACCGAGAACTATGGGGTCCTTACGTGGGGAACGCTGTGAACCCAGAGGGGCAGTTGAGGCCCGTAGCTGGTCGCGCTGCTCACTCAACTTCTCACCGAGGGGGATCAGGGGGCCCTCTCCCCAAGTCGCTATAGGCCCAAGCACCGTCCCTTGTGAAGCGCATGCTCCTGTGCCAATCGATCAACAGGACTCCGGCAGGGGTTCACCCCAAGAGGAGTTTCCTTCCTGGACGGACCACGCCAGAATCTGTCTTCTCCCGTGCTGCTACGTAATTTTAAACAATTTTACGGTCATGCCTTTGCCTCCAGGACACCCACTAAATCACTTAAATAGTAATAATCTCTTGTTTTCTTTTATTTTTCTCCTCTCGGCTTAACATAACATCACTGACATTGCACAGCTGTGTACACACAGCTGTTTCCTAAATGCCCCATCACCAAGCGGGTCAGAAAAAGGCAGACAATATCACAAGGGCCCAGACTACACATTCTGGTGAACCAGAGGCAAACAACCTCAGGGTAGGTGCTCAGGAGCAAAAAAAGAGGCAGCCATCTTATGATGGGCCACATGTGTCCCTGCGCACTACTGGAATTCAATGAGCACCGCACCAGCATCCAGACACACCTGGTATAATGTACCCTGACCACTGTCGCATCTTCCACCTACACCCCCGAAACGGGCCGTCACGCAGCCTCTAAGGGCTACCATAGTAAGGCAGCTCTCGCTAAACACCTCTCGTCCAGCTTCTACTGAGAACATACATGTCAGTACTCATTCGAGGACAGCCCTTCGCCAGGCTACAGCTGCCACAGTTGGGAAAGTTATTGAGCTGCCAACCTGGACCGCAGGACCCCGTAAATAAGACGGTAAAATCCTCGTTAAGAAGACCCCGTTTCCTTGGTCTTTAGAGGGATATTGGGCCTATACACCGTCCTTAATTTGTCCACGTTGCGTGTACTAGGAGTAAAAATCTACTCTCCTAATTATTGTGTAATGAAACAATGTTNGTCCTTAATTTGTCCACGTTGCGTGTACTAGGAGTAAAAATCTACTCTCCTAATTATTGTGTAATGAAACAATGTTGTAGGGGTCTACCAATTTCAAAAAATTGATTACTGAATGCAGTTACTGATTGTATACATTTATCAAATGCAACCAATTATTTTTGTAGACTACATAGGTGTGCAGTAAACTGCTTTGCATTTCATTTTCTAATACATAATTAAATATTTTCAAGGGTTTCCACATGTTTGAAGTTANTTTAGGGGTCTACCAATTTCAAAAAATTGATTACTGAATGCAGTTACTGATTGTATACATTTATCAAATGCAACCAATTATTTTTGTAGACTACATAGGTATGCAGTAAACTGCTTTGCATTTCATTTTCTAATACATAATTAAATATTTTCAAGGGTTTCCACATGTTTGAAGTTATAAAGGTACACCAATTTTACTGTTGTACATACACCAAGCAATATTTTTTTCCAACAGTCTGGTCTCCCTTGCAAACAAAAACATTTCCAAACAGCACTTCACGATATCAGACTCATTTTTAACATGAATCAATTTCTATATAGAAAGAGACACTTGTTCAGCAAGCTAACATAAAAACAAACTGAGCGATGAACTGCTTGCTTTTCGTATTCTTAAAATATTTTTTTTTCGTCCTAGATGTAAGAAAAAACCACAGATGTTTCACACAGCCATAG
>NQII01003036.1:4574-53618 GCA_002778355.1 Clitarchus hookeri | reverse complement strand
AAAAAAAGGTTTTTCGCTTTGGCAAAGTTTGCAGAAGAGTATAAATTTACTGATGATATTTGTATACATGTATTATCATCATCTGACAAACTGTGTTTATAACTTCTATAGTTTTTATTTTGCATGTAGAGATAAGCAGGTTGTAAAAGTAATTTATTGTATGGTCAAAATCAATTGTTTAGATATTGTTCCATTACAGTGAATTCTCTCTTCATTATTTCTCAGGGGACTGACAAAAAAAACTTCAAAACATGTAGACTTTAAATGAATGTGTTTCGAAATACAGATAAATTAAATATGGGACCAAAGAATATTTTCCATTGATGCTGACTTTCAATCCATCTGAGTTCAATACATAGAGGTTGCACTGTATATTGCGGATAACAATTAATTACCTACATAACTTTATTGGCTGATACAAATTAATGCACATTTGAATCAGTACACCCCTAAAATGTTGACCAAAATATGTTAAGTGGTGCCAAAAATTTTTGTTTAAAAAATGGCCTGACTATAATAATACTGAAAACACATTCTTACACTCTGGTAATGGATCAATCCAGTTCTTGTTGAGACCAGTAGGTATTGAGTCCATCTCCTGTTCCCGCTGTAGCATCTTTAACTCTCGCCGTTCTTTGGCAAGAGCACTCTGCATCATGGCTGCCTGGAAACATCACATGTGAATGTAATAGGGAAGTTTAGCATGAACTATACACTGAGCTTGGCATAATACTGGAAACACTAAAATTTACTTTTATTACTATTTCACGCCACCTGATGAAGCTGGCCTAGCCAGCAAATCGTCACGCAACTGCACATCTGTATGGAAAATGTGTTAATCTGACTTTTGTGTGTGTGTATCCACGAGTTCCATCCACCCTGTGAGTACTTGTGCATTCTCTTTACTTTTTAGAATGTAATCTCATAATTTATTGTGTGTCTATAATGTTACACTAAAAAAGAAATTATTACATTTCCACATTTATTCATAATTCCAGCTCTTGAAATTTTTTTTTATAAACTGTTTGTGTACATTTAACAACAATTTACATGTCCCATTATACTGCCCAATAACAAAGTGGTTATCAGTAGGGGAACCATGAACATGAGTCACCCTTACCCTCACAACTAGGTCCCACCATATCCATGCTTACTTCGCAAAAGCTTGTAAAGAAACAGGTTACATTTTGCTTTTCCTGAATGTGAGATATGAACATGTGTAGTATATTTATGCGCCACAAATTTATTTGTACAGGAAAACTAGGCAATGGGATGACATAATAATGAAAAGCATAGTGAAATCCAATTAGGTCAACTGGTTCTGATTTAGTTTCTCAAAAAGGAAACTTCCTTTCCATTTATTTAGAGTCGACTTTCATTGTACTGAAAACGAATGTACCAATAAACCATATCCCCAGTTAATTTTCAGTGGTCCCGGAGAAACTCCTATATAAATAATGATAAAGATAACCGCTTGTATCGTTTATTGGCTGTTGTGTATATTTTGGTCCCGTCACCTAAGATTTCCCACAACGATAGTTTTTAAGTTCGTTATTTATGCAAACGTATAGTAATTGTATGTGAAATACGTCACGTACGCCGCTGTTTATTACTACTCTGCGACGCATTGTCTGTCTTCCCTTCCCAACACGTCTGCGGTGTGGTACTTGGTTCTACCTGCAACATGCGAGTCTGGCTTGCTACCTCCTGTACACCCTGACGAGGAGAAGTGGTTACCTAGGAACTAGTGTGGCGGCCTAGCACCCTGTCTCTCTCTGTCGTGCACCTTCCTTCCTCCTTTTACAATGCCAATGAGAAGGGAAGTTGTCTAGCAAAAGAAAAAGCACGTCCTCTCTTTCTCGGCCGCGTGTGCTTGCCTTCAACGCTGGCCGCAGAGCAAATACAGTGCTACTGGTGAACGTAGAAATTTTCATCAAGATTATCCGTTGCTCAAAATAGTTGCACTTATCATCACTTATATTTCAAAAAGCAAATGGTTTCACCTGAAAATGTTAACGCAATACATTTCAACAAGGAATTATTATTTGCAAATATGTTTTCTTTTGTGATTAAAGATCATTTTTCCCTGCAAAGTTGGTGTTTCATTGCATCTGGCGTAAAATCAACATGCTTTTAAAACGTAATATTTATTTAACTCAATGGACAGCATCTTCACAAATAAAATGATAGACCCAGAAGTATATACTTGACCACCTCTTGTTGCCAAAAATTGTTTGAAAATCGAGCGACTTGTATTACAAACCTTAAGTTAATTTTTGTAACCTTGTGCGGGGAAATCAGAGGATTTATATTAATTTATTTCAGTAGACATGCATTTTTTTTAGAATAAACTGATAAACTGTAAGGGTCTATTTGACACCTTTGGTCATCTAATAATGGGTAAGCTCCGAGCCCGAGTGCAGTGTAACTAGCGACATGAAAAATGAGGACATGGTTTTGAATAATAAATTATTAAAGAAAGTGAAGAAATAAATTATAATTGCCTTATTTATTCATTTCTGTCTCGATATTACAAGTTTTTTTTGCAGTGAAATATAATTAATATTTTAAAAGACAGAAATTGGCCAAGCGCGCAAGGTGTCGGCAACATGTAGTGGCGTGGAGGAGGAGGGGTAATCCTCCCACCCCTTCCCCTTCACCCCGTGCCAAGTCGCCATGAACACACTGCCCGATCAATAATCTCTCCATGCGCTCTCAGCTGATCAAGTGTGCACATTACAGTCAAAATTTGCCTTGCATTCTGTGCTATATTATTTCCATTTTCAGAGGGTTTGAAATTTAAGGTCGGCTTGCATTTGGTGTCGGATTATAATCAATTATATATTGTATTTTGAGATGTTTTATTCTTTACTTATACACATTGAAGAGAAATGGTTTTTTAAAGTATTATTTACAGTAATACTTTTTTTTAATTTACCATTTTTATTGTGTTTACTAGTTAAATTATATTCACAGATAATGTACAGCTCTCATTATACTTAAAATTAAGTCTAATAAGGTCATATGATGTATTTTATTGATGTACATGTCAGAACCCTCATCTACTGAAATCCCGCACGAATGGAAATTTTTTGACAGACCCCTGCAAAACGGCAGATAGGGAGTTGACTGTATTTCACTACAATAAAACTTGTTAGCTTTTTTTTTTTACTCCACCAACTTGTACATTATTCCTCTCCAAGTAAAAAGTAGAAGTATAGTGAAACCGTGTTATTGCGAGTATGGCCTTTAGCGTCACGTCCGCCACTGTGATAGCTTTTAAATGCACCGTCATTTGCCCTATCATTTGAAAGGTAGTTAATAACATTTATAATGCAAGTCTGTTAAAGAAGCCTTTCACTATAGCAATACAAACATTTGTAAAATCATATTTTTAAAATGTTTAAACACGTCGCATTGCAAGTGACATTCACCCATTTGCCATACACGAGTCAGCCTTTGTTAGTCTGTGTCACGTGGCTTCACTCGCATCAGATGGAGGAACATGAGAAGAGGTGCGTGCAGGTGTTGTATTGAGGGGTGAGGAGGAGGGCTACGAAGGGGCAAGAGGGAATGGTATGTACTGTTGAATGTAGGAGGGGCGGCGAGATGCTATCCGCCTACCGCTCCTATGTTGTAGGGGTAGGAAGACCCTGCCGCTAGCGGCTTCTCCACGTGCCAGGCGTTTTAAGGGGGAAAGCAAGATAAACAATTGCTAGACAATGTTAAATTTTTTATGATGGTTCGTGCATTTTTTGCATCTTATGTTGAGCGGATTTAAATCGTGAGCATAGCTTTATGCTTTACGGTTTTTGTAAACCTTTGTGCTTTTTAATTATGGAGTGTGCTAATAAAAGAAAAACATTTGACAATACAACAAAGTCAAAATCATATACGAGATTTTCAAATGTACGTGGCCTACATAAATACTCTTTTTGTGTAGTTCATTATATAAAAAATGCAACAATATTTGAGTGTTTAGTATTTCCCACATCAGTACGAACGACGACACATTTATCGCATTTAGTTCTTTCGATGAAGTTAAAATTGAATTTCATTGCGGTACATACAAAATTTTCCACAGCATCATTAAAACACTCTCTCATAAGAAAAACCGCAAAACAATCATGTCTCACAAAAGACGTTTACCTTTAGTTCCCCACGCCATCCATAAAATAAACAGAACCATAACTGGTATATTGTTTGGCCATAACAAAAATAAAACCCATTCGGAACGGCAACCAGCTATTGAGTTGAGCAGAAATATCAATAGGGCATGTATGGAATTATTAAGTACAATCTATGAAATGTTTTTACAAGTGTACAAGACAGTGAATTCTGCACGATAAAAGTAGTGGAAAAATAAAGGTAATGTAAATTTTGTGCCTAAGTAGGTAAACAAATTGTAAACATATGCAGGTAATTCACACTTTTCTACAGCAAAACAAGTTGAAATCATAAGTTTTTCATTTGTTGTAAATGTTTTCAATGTTGACATTTTTAATTTCCTTCAAAATATTATTATTTCCAATTGTCCAAATATTTTTCTAACCTACCGTAAAGCTACATTTTTTTACGTTTTAACAGATACGTGTGTTGTCCACAGGTTGGAACAGAAAAGGAAAGTAACATCTGTTCATGGTGCCCGCCCTTCTCGTTACGAAAATTTACCGGATCTACACATGGCACTCGAGGAAGTGTATAATTGATCTGCTGTTTGCTTTGTGAGCATGAGAAAGAGAAAGAGAAGTGTGGTGTCGCAAGCTGAGAGAGAATTACGAGGGATAGGAGGAGAAAGGAAGCGGTCGGAGGGGCGAGTGACAGGGGGAGGAGAAGCAGCAGGTAGAGGATGTGAGAGACAGGAGGAGAAAGAGAATCATGCAGAAGGGCGAGAGACAGGAGGAGAAAGAGAATCATGCAGAAGGGCGAGAGACAAGAGTAGAAAGCAAAAGGGGGAGAGGGAAGTAGGGAGGGATGTTCAGTGATCTCCAGGCTTTACATGTGTGAAACACAGAGAGAGACAATGAGTGAAGTAGCGTGCTGATTGGTAGGCAACTAACTCCCTCCCACCTCTTCCACAAACTTGGAGGAGGGGAAGAAGAATGGAGGACGAAGCAAGGTCGCGCCTGCCGGTCGTTACATAATGCAGCTGTCAGATGTTTCGATTTTTTTGTATTGTCGCTGCATACGCGTTGTTTACAGGATTCGTTAAACACTGGATCTACAAGGGCAAATATAATAACAAAAAAATTATGGGACACGGTAAATTTTGTTATAACGATAAATCACTATAGCGATAATTTATTTTGCCATTGTCGACTATCGATATAACGCGGTTCCACTGTAGAATCATATGAATATCAAATCACATTAGTAGAAAAGCACAAATGTCTTAACCCTTACCTGTGCAAGGGAGCCATCAGGGTTTTTTACTATGCGAACTGGACTGAGATCATGAAGCATTCTGCCGTGGCCTTGAAGGAATGGTGGCTCATCCTCCACCATCTCTATCTCTATGTCTTCCTCTTCGTCCTCTTCCTTGGGCAGCAAACCAGTTTCGTCATCAAAATCTGGCAGTTCATATTTGTCAATGCACGATGCCGACATCATCTGCAACAATTTCAGATAACTGTCTAAAATTTGTCGAAAACCACCTGAAAAAGAATAGACGGATTAGATTAATGCTAAAGTATCTGCATCATGCCCAAAGTTTTCTTAGTGCAGAGCTACTTAAACTTTGCGAATTCCCAGACCCCTTTGATATGATGTACATTTTGCCGGATCCTTAACCATCTCTGTAATACAAGCTAAGGAAATATTTTCATAAATACAACCTGTTCATTTTTCACTATACAAACTGTTACAATCTCAAATTGAGTTTACACAAAAATTTGCAAAAACTAGCTTCATTAATAACAAAAAAATTACGTAGTTACAGCAATTTACGGAAAGTAAAATACATTAGTTTCACTTGCAAACCTCCAACTATAAAGCTCAAAGATCCCCAGGGTCTGCAGACAACAGTTTAAGAATTGCTGCCTTAGTGTGTGATGTATTCTAAGAAAATATAACTTGCTGCATGCAATTCAACACACACACCCTCCACCCATCACAAAGCATACCCACACAGTATGCCACCACATACCTGCTTTATTTCCCACTTCTCAGGGGATGAAATACGATGCACTCGCTTGCGACTGTGTGTCTCATCGTCATCCACTACTGGCCCGTGCAGATCAAGCAAAGATGTTGGTCGATCAGGGTTGCGATGCGCTTGCTCCTCATCTCTGCAGTACATTCAGAGCCACGACAAAAATTACCAACTCCTGTCAAAACCACTACAGTTTTGCATTTTCAATGTGAAAGAGATGGAGAAATTAACTACATTTATAATGGTATTTACATATATAGACCATTCACGGTAGTGTGAGCATCTTTGGAAGCCCTCTCATTTGGAATAACAGTCAATAAATAAATTTTATTTTAGTCTTCAGAGTGCAGTGCAATATACACATGGTGGTTATTACTTACATGGCAAAATTTATTTAAAAAGGTGGTTAAAGGATAATTAACGGCTGAAAGATAAAAGTAAATAGGGTCTCAAAAGTGATCACTTTATCGTGAACAGGCTATAAAATTTTTTTATTGCCTTGGCCACTGTGATTAATCCTTAACTTCTTATAATTTCATAATATTATTTTTCAAATACTCAAAGCCTAAAGTTGCAGTCACAATACCCTTGGCAAACCCGAAACGATAACCCCGATACAGCGAAATCTGAGTAGCAGCCAATGAAAAGCAAGGTCACTGGACGTCAGTCCGACAAAATCGTAGTCCAGACAACCCGACAAAAGTAGATTCTATGTCTACTTTCCGTCATGTCAGACTCGCTGGGGCACGCAAAAAAATGTAAATACAACACTAGAAAACTAAATTTTGTGCGTATTTCCCTACTGTAGTAAATATTAAAATTAATTTGCCGCCAAAACAACTTTACTGGTTTTTTTAAATACTTTTTCTCTCTCTTATTAATTCAAATATTGTCAAAAGCAAAATAATCATTCACTTTATCGCAAGTTTCAAAAAGTAAATATTGGATATCATAAGGATAACTTGCCGTTTTAGAATTTTCCAACAGCTAACTAACACACTTGTAGGTCAGATTACGTCGGGGTATCGTGAACAATGAATAATATTTATTATGAAATTCCACTGAGTTGTGACATAATGTCCGTCTGTAGAGTCGTAGTATTCATCGGGCTATTGTAACTCCGGCTTAATTTATAATTATACAAACTGATGAAAGTCTATCACATAGTGGTTGTGCCTCTACCAGTGTCAGCTCTAGCTAATGGGTGAAAGGGCACATGACCCCTCCCCACCTCCTCTCTCGAGAAGTACTCATTTTTTTAATAAAAAGTTGCGAACTGTGTCATTTCACGGTACATATGGATAACCCTTTTTACTTCAGTTTTGGGGTGCACATGCCCTGTGCCAATTATGCTGTGTAGAAGCCGTGGTGATGCAGCAGTTAAAGAGTGATCCCTCCCACCAACGCGAACCAGATTTGATTCCCGGCAGGTCCACTCCCGGCTTTTCGCATGTAAGAATCATGCCAGACAATGTGGTTGATCAGAGAGTTTTCTCGGGGATCTCCAGTTTACCCTGCCCTTGCATTCCAGCACTGCTCCATACTCGCCTCGCTACGCCCTCATCGGCTCTCGAGATCCCAATGTTAAAGGGCCACCAAAGCGTCTCCACTCCACTTTGTTGTGTATTTTAACTTAGCGAAGGAGAGACATCTCAGAAATAGTTAAAGTGAGGCAGTACTTGGGAACAAGCTGCGCCCATACTTTTCACGAAGTGCCACACCAGGTAGATAACAGATGAGTCTCAAAACTGCTCTAAACACTTCCAAAAACTGCCATTTAAGTGCAGTTCTATGGCAATGTGTTATTCAAACATCTGAATGCAGTATACACTGTTACAGTGCTATATTCAAACCTGACACTATGGGATCATTAAACTAGCACTACATGATTTTAGTGTTTTCAAAGCGTGCCTCTTATGAAAAATGTTTAATCCATTCGCATTGCTTCTTCTATTTTGATTTTATTGAAGTAACATATATGATTTAGTATTTACTAAAAAAAAAAAATTACAGTCTGAACAATACTGTAGACATTATCTGTAAATAATATGGAATTCAATAGGATCAAGTGTTTATTTGTCAATAAATTTTATACATTTTCCATTACATGCTTGCTTTATTTTGAACCCTCCTTTGAAATGTTTCCTTACGCTGCAGCTAGCCACTATACTAGTTCCATAATTAGCTGTAATGAAATGTCTGCACTTACTGCTTTTGAAAACAAACAAAGTACTATATTGACTATGTAGTTACACATTTTGTATGTGTAGCAAGAGTACTAGTTTTCCTCCTTTATTTTAACTGAAATAATGGAGACAAGCAATCTTGGTATTATTGTTTCATGATACCCTTTANGTAGTTTTCCTCCTTTATTTTAACTGAAATAATGGAGACAAGCAATCTTGGTATTATTGTTTCATGATACCCTTTAATTGACTAATGTATTAACATAATTGAGAAGATATGATAAAAACGTAACAATAAAAAAACCCAATAAAACTTGCTAACTGAAAACTGTGTGTGTACCTTTCTTTGCCAGGTAACATATGACCACTTGAAGGGTTCAAGTCCTCTCCTGTGTACTGGTCGACATCCTTCATTGATAAAGACACCTTTTGGCCCGTGAAGGACAGCACTTTCACCTACACAAAACACACTCACATTCATTTTACCTTAATCCTAACAACACACTGCTGATCACTGTTTGTAAAGCAACAGGATTACCACAACAGAATGTAAGTAAAATGTCATAACGATTACCAAAGATTATGAAATATACAGTCGACTCCCGATTTTGCACACCTAGATTTTACGACAGACAAAATTTTATAAAACAATTTTCAGTAGAAAATCTTAATTAAAATAAAAAAAATTCAATGAAAATATTTTAAAACATATTTCCTAGCCAATAAAATATGGGGTTTGCAGTACTGTCACCTTTAATTTGTCTGCCGCAATACAAAAAATACCTTGGATGAAAATCCCTTAGGCTAAATTCTTTGGCTGCAATGATTTGGATATTACCACACAACTTACCTCCAGCGAGGCATGATATTTTGCTGTCAACACTATCTATGATTTTGAAGCATAGGGTTGCAATCTTGAATGAAGTAGAGAGGGAAGTGTCGCAATGTGAAAGCCAAGATCCTCAAGGTGTCCACAAATGCTGATATGGAGAAGGCAGTCTTCGATTGGTTCACCCAGCACATAATACAAGGTTTGTGAGTTAGTGGGCCTATGATACAACAGAAGGCTGATCTATTCACTATAAGCAACCAAAATATGGAACCGCCACAACATCAGTGCCCATAAAATATGTAATAAAAGTGTATCTATCTCTGAGAGCTGTCTGAAATTGGCTGGCAGTACTATTGGCAAGCCATCCTTAGATGCTACCTGCCCCGGAATGTGTACAGCACTGACGAGAGAGCAACATTTTTCAATTTGCTGCCAAATCAGTCCCTTATGATAAAGGAGGACGCTTGCTAGGGAGGGAAAAGGAGATGGAATATCTTGCTGTCCTTTGCTGCAATACGTACGGCAGTGACACAATAAATACACCCATTATCAGCAGGTTCAAGAACCCTCATGCCTTCAAAGAAAATGCAAATCTGCCATGGCACTAAAGTTTTAACAAGAAAGCTTGGATCATGTAGGGATGGTTCTCACAAGTTGGGTTCATGTGTTTGACACGCCATGAGCGATGTCATTTATTCATACAGCTTCGCTACAGCCACGGCCTCCTCCTAAGAAGAGCTGTTACGCCGTACATGCCACAGGGTGCCTTCCAAGCCAGGATGGTATGCCCGGCCGTTGCCACCTGCAACCCGCTTCGCATTATGTCGCCGCTCTCAGTTACTCTCTTCTCTCCTTCGTTTCTCTCTCTCTCGACACCTTGCGACGGCCCTGTAAGACAAGTATAAATAGGACCTCCAGTCCTCAGTTCGAGGCCGTCTCGCGCCAGTCCACTTGCCTGGTGTTACTCTGCCCGAGTGCCACCAGACTTCACGTCTCACCTTCCCAGAAATTCACGCTGCCCAAAGAACAAACAACTTTTCCAAGTCGCATGAGTCTTACGCTGTTCAGTCGAGAGCTCTGCTATGCAAGACACTGCCTCGCTGCCCGTCAGCATATCGAAGCGCCAGTGCTTCCAGCTACCTTGTAACTTACTCTCAGCTATTACGAGTGCGAGTACCACAGTCTTGGGGTTGCCCTTGCCTCCCGTGCTGCTGCATCTTCCGAGACATAGGTAACTATACCAGTTGGCATCTTAGGACCGGCCCTTCAGGCTTCAGTCAGGGTACAGGCCGGTTTGTGTGTGTTTTAATTGAGCAATCAATAAAACAGGCATAAATCAGACTTGGTCGAGTTGTCTCTCCAGCACNGTGTGTTTTAATTGAGCAATCAATAAAACAGGCATAAATCAGACTTGGTCGAGTTGTCTCTCCAGCACTCTGTATTTCTACACCTTGTCCTTTCTCTTTCTGGTTCGTCACCTGTCCTAGTAAGACTCTTCTAGGGTTAGCCTTGAGCCAACCAACGCCTTGCGCCTTTTCTCTCCTATTAATAGCTGTCTCGGTGCAGCTTAGAAAGCTTGCCTTGCTGAACCTCATTAGAGCAGTTGTTTCTTGGACTACTGACCTTCCAATAAGTGCCTGGGTCAGATAGTGATGTTCCACGCCCCAGGTTTCTAGCTTGGAATGAATCGCCCAACTCCCAACCAGAGTGCTGCTCTTCACGACACCTGGGTCAGACAGCGACATTCTGCACGCCAGGGAGCGACGGGAGTGAATGCCCTTTGCCATCTACTGTAACCTCCAGCTTGTAACTTAGGTCAGATCGTGGCATTCCATGCGCCAAGTCTCTTGGTTGAAGACCAGTAGTACAGGCCTCCCACCTCACCTGACCTCCGCATCCCTAATTCCATCAGGCTGTGTCTACCCCTTACTGGCTACCCACTATAAACCTAATTTGTTACCCCCACCACCTTATGTCTCATTATAGGGCTGGACGGGGCAAAGCTGCCAAGCTAGGTTAGCTCAGGCTGGGGTACGATGGGAAAGCAGTCCAGTTGACAACCAGGTATACTCCTGGAAAAAAGGAGGAGGCTGCTGCACGTCAAAAAGGGCAACCACTAGCTAAGTAAGCTCCATTTCTAACTTCCTCTGGAATGTACCACGCACAGTATCTCTGCTGCCACCTACGCCGCAGAAGAAGACACCTACCTTTGTCCGGCCTGCTAACGTTACCAGGGTAGTCAGGGCCCTTAACGTCACACCAGTTTACATTCCAACCAGGGCACCCACTTGCCCATCGCTCGCCTGCACGCCACCCAAAGCTCAACGTACATTTATTGACATGGCCAAAGCCAACAACTCTGGCACCAGGAAAAATCCCATTCANTTCCAACCAGGGCACCCACTTGCCCATCGCTCGCCTGCACGCCACCCAAAGCTCAACGTACATTTATTGACATGGCCAAAGCCAACAACTCTGGCACCAGGAAAAATCCCATTCAAGCGAGGACCACGGCTTCACCATTGTTCGGGGGGTGGGGGGGGAAGTACCTCGGCCTTATCCTCCAAAAGCAAATCCCACTAGAGGTAAGTGATGAGGCGAATGTTAGACTTTGCCACATGTTGCAGGAACCACAGCATGATGTTCTTCGTCAACAACTGCCCTGCTCCTTCACATATTAAGAATCTGATGAATCTACAGCCAGTGCTTTTACTACTAAATACAACCTATGCCCCTTCAGTCTTTGGACCAGAGCATTATCGAAGCTCTAAAGGTGAACTTTTTAAACACTATCTGCAACTCCTTCCAGCATGCCCACTTTGTTATCGACAAAGCCCCATCTCCCCCTCTGCCAGCCACCACGAACAATGAAGAGGACGTTGACACTGAAGACATGAAAACAGGGTCTCAACCTGGNTTCCCCCTCTGCCAGCCACCACGAACAATGAAGAGGACGTTGACACTGAAGACATGAAAACAGGGTCTCAACCTGGACCATCAACCAAGTCCCAGCCTGGACATTCAACGAAGCCCAGCTCGAACCATTGGCGAAGCCTCAGCCTGTATCATCAACTGAACCCCATCCTGGCACCTTCACATATCTCTACTACATTCCAACATGTAACAAGGCAACATGGACGAGAACTGCACTAGACTGCACCTAAAAGGAGCATGTTTGCGCTGTAGATGAAAAAAGCAGTCCGAGGCAAACTCAACGACGACTTTGTCAAACCACAGGAGTTGTCTGGTGAGGGGGAGGAGAATTAAGGAACAACATAAAGACTAAAGTCCTCCAGGGAGGCATGCTTTAACGCGCTACATGTTTTTGAAGACCTTGTAGAAAATAACGATCCAGAATTGTTGGGTAATTTAGATTTCTTCCAGCAATATGTAAGATACTGTTATGAACTATGCCACGGTACTGTTTCCGAAAATACAATAGTTAATGCACATTTTGCAAATTTATTTTCAAGTGTTTGTTATTCTAGTATTTACTGAGTTTCACAAATTACTACCACTATGCAGTTTTTCCATGTTCATGTATAAGTGTTTGCCATTCTAGTACTGCATTTTGTTTCCAAAATTAGGCACGAATGTTAATACAGCAGTCATGTGGTTATCTACACGTGTTTCCCATTTTTACACTGTACTGTATTTTAAAAATTGCTGCATTTACAATATGTGCATAGTTCCATTCCCGTGAGTTTACAAATTACAAAACAAATAAGACCATCTGTAGTGCTCGTTGCATAAGTTGTCACACTAGGCCTACTTTAATGTCACAGAAGCCAAGTGGCATTTTCCAGTGCAGATGGACGAGATTATCCTGAGATAATTATCAACCAAATTTCACTACAGACCACCACATTTAGTACCTGAAATACCTATTGTGTATTCTGTGAATTATTAATGCATGATTTGTACACACATCTGTGTTTGTGTGTTGAATTGTTCAATGATTAATGAGATGATAATAATAACAACATGATAGTAATATTAGAATTCTCAGCATTGCTGAAGTATAATTTTGAAGTTTGTGTACAATTTACAATACATATGCAACAAAAATAATAGTTTTTTTACTCTCTCCATTTTAGCATAAGAAATATTTATACAGATGGACTTCTCATATGTGTTAATGCTTTTTTACTGGTGAAAAGGGGAAGTCATGTTGATCTTGCGGGGTACATTTTAATCAAGAAGCCTATTGAAATAATATAATTTTCTTTAATAAATCCTTTGATTTTCCCACAAAAAATGGATTTTATACTTGCTAAAGCTGAAAGTTATGCGGCACTCAATGTTTCAACTTTTTTGTCATCAAGGTGAGGTAGTGTTGTGATGGTTTGTCAGATTTCCCATTCGAAAGTTTTACCCATTAAGAATGATTGCCGAAATTACCATACCTGGTGCCCTCATCGGAGCAGCAAGGGTCGCGTCTAGCTGGAGAGCAGGTCGGTCAAGAACTTACACGAGCGGACAACGTGTGGCGCGGCGATCACCCCCTCCTATGCCCACTCCAGAGGACGACTTTTCAGCCACCAAGCACGGCGGCGGTTTGAACTGATCAATAGGAAGGGATTGAAGGGGCAAGTTCTTCTAGAAGCCAGGAATTTTGTATAAAAAGACATTTTCAGGGCTTACGAAAGACAGAGAGAACCTGGCTTTGAGGACAGACATTTAGGGAGATTTTCCCTCTATCTGAAATACAGATGGGGGAGGGGTGATGTAAGAAGGGCGAAAGCTTAAAAGATATCTACCTTTATACTTGTGTGTTTTAATTGTTTTTAGTGGGGTTTTGAGATAATTGTTAAAACAATTGTTCAAGGTTTTTATTCAGAATTGAACAAGTTGAGTGTGATAACCTTGTTGGTTATAGATAGCAGTTTTTGTAGAATCACTGAATTATATAAAGTTTTGAAAAACGAAATTTCTTTACGGTTCTCCTTTATACACCACACTTACTTAGGGTTTGNCGAAATTTCTTTACGGTTCTCCTTTATACACCACACTTACTTAGGGTTTGTTCACCACCTCCTAACTGTTGTTTTCTCTACTTGAAGTAAAAATTAAAAAGGATAAGTGTTTGAAAAAAAAAACCAAGATCTGAAGTGAAGGAAGGACGTATTCTCCTGTCTCACAATTCGGAGGCTATCCGTTGCATGTGGAGTGTATACACTTCTCAGGNGTGAAGGAAGGACGTATTCTCCTGTCTCACAATTCGGAGGCTATCCGTTGCATGTGGAGTGTATACACTTCTCAGGTACATATTATTTTAATCAGAAAAATAAATTTTTAATAAAACCTCTGATTTTTCCACAAAAAGCAAGCAACTGAAAATGGACATTGTGCTCGCCTAATGTTTTAACTTTTTCTGGCAACAAAGACAAAAGTACTTAATACCTTTCTGGGCTACCATTTTATTCGCAAAACATCTGCCTACTGAATTAAACTAACATTTCATTTAAAAATAAAGTGTTATTTTGCACCACAAATGATAAAATGTTGACTTCACATGAAAATAAAACTTTTAAAATAACTTGCTGATTTTGGGGAGTTGAGATAAGTCAGATTTGATTTTATGAAGTTAGAAATTTTGCAAAGTCATTTTCCGGAAACGTGACACTTTATGGAATCGGAGGTTGATTGTAATTCTCACAGGTAACTTCTCTACACAAAAACTCTATGGATACACAATTTTTCCTTAATACTACCATATGTAATGAACAGTGTTATACCAACAATGAAACAGAGTGAATATGGAAAAATGGCACTGACAAATTACGCATTTTGACTGGTCAAAGTACAAGGAAATTAAAATGACTGTACTCACCTTAACTTTCTGGCCTCTGGTGACAACATCCGACACATTTGTTACTCTCCCCTCTCTGCGTAACTGGGATATGTGGACCAACCCCTCCCACCGCCTTCGCAGGCCTTCCAGCTGAACAAAGCAGCCAAACGGCACAATGTTGGCCACTTTGCCTGCATATATCTGCAAAAGACAGAGCCCGGTTGGTCTCACAGCAAGTTCATGCAAAATTAGTAAAATCATAAAATTAAATACTTACAATTTTAGTACTCCTGATAAGAACACCAGCATTCACAAATTCTTACTTTCAGAAAGAACACACATACTGAAGTCAAAATTCTTGAAGATGTAATTATTTGACGAAGCCGATTAAAGTCTGCCAACATTGCGACCCTACAATAAAATGTGACATCAATCTTTACAAACGTGTTNTTTGACGAAGCCGATTAAAGTCTGCCAACATTGCGACCCTACAATAAAATGTGACATCAATCTTTACAAACGTGTTTCATCAAAAACATAATTTGTGATTACTTGTGTGCCTGTCAAGCATTATCTTATAGTTTAACCTAACCTATGGGTACTTTGTTTCCACTAATGTCTAGTAATCAATATAAACTTCATTAATTGTACCACTTAATTAAAAATTAATTTGGTAGAAGTGCTGTTGTGTCAATTTAATGTATCCTACACATAATTTACTGTAAATGTCCACT
This sequence comes from Clitarchus hookeri, assembly GCA_002778355.1. Taxonomy (NCBI): domain Eukaryota; kingdom Metazoa; phylum Arthropoda; class Insecta; order Phasmatodea; family Phasmatidae; genus Clitarchus; species Clitarchus hookeri. Next base: position 37,921 of record NQII01003036.1, on the reverse strand, counting down.
GAATTGTGACCACCAACTTAATACTTAGTTGTCCACTTCTGACACAGAGGGTGGTTGGACATGTCATGACACAGATTCCACTAGCTGCTGATACGTATCCACTGGAACGTAAAACCACGTATCACTGATATAGTCTATTCACAGTTTCTTCACACTTTTTGAAGGGAAAAAACCTTTGAAAAATTACCCCATGTCTTACGTGTTTGGTTGTTTCCAAAATATGCCATGTATCGCGAGCGTCTTATACTTCTGTCAATATAAAAGTACATTATTTTTGGTTAAATTAAACTTTTAATTATATTCTATCTGTTCATTATTTCATAATATCTCATTCATAATTAATGTGAATAAAGACAGGAAGAAAATAGGTATGTTGGTAATGCCTAGTAAGAAGTAGTTCTTACGCATAATATTATCTAACTGAGCGCGCACGAATGCGGTACATTGTCCCTTTGGTGTCCATCCGACACATTTCTTTACAATGTTTCTCATACCATTCAAGTACAGCCCTTCCTTGATAGTACCTCTAGGTCATAAACATACACATCTCATTTATTATTTCAAATATATGTAAGTAATTCACAGATTGATTTCATAAAGAATTGTTTTTAGAGTCAGCCCCATTTATACTATAAATCATTATTTATCATCCACCTTTATTCTATAGGCAAATTTTAAAATGATTTAAAGTGTGTACTAATTTCCTTTGTTTTGTCAATGTAATTTTAACAGCAAATTTTGTTACATTTTCCATTTCTCTGTAGTATTTTTAATACTGAAGTATGAAACGTAAGTTTAACTTGTGTTGTAATCAGAAGTCCATAGCATTTTCATAAATTTTTTTAATATTGTAAAATAATTTTGTTGCAGTTTTATTACTTTTTCTGTGTGTTATCCGTCTACATTTTGGAACATTTTCGGAAGGCCCTATCCATTTTTAGCCTCTTCAGCTGGGTTCTTGTCGCAGCTTCAACGTAAAGTTAGGACTCCAAGAGTTAATTAGTTCTGAGGCTACTGCACCATCATAATTGATAGATTTTTGGCTGAAAGAAATGTTGTCTGGTTTGTTAAGCATGGGCTGGAAAGAAGAGGCTCCGAAATGCTGTAAATGTTACATATTTCAGTGTTTTCAAGCAAGCATCAATGGTAAGACCAGGCACGCATGCAGCAGCTGCAGTCTTCAAGCTTGTGAACCATGGTCTTACTCAAACTAATTAAAACTTACTTATAAAGTTTTGATTAATTGATTTTTCATGATGATGGCTGTGCGAAATTTGTTTTAAAATGTATTAGTATCAAAGCTGTACCAGGGAATATGGAGAGCATTTACCATGTCACAGTTTCAGCTAGCAAATAAATATAATGAACTGTAACTAAAATTTAGTATTTTGGGAAATAACTATTTTAAAAACAAATAGAAAATACTTTTTTTTTCAAGTTTTGGACAGTTGGCAGAAGAAATTGAAGCACATTAACCGTATTANGTATCAAAGCTGTACCAGGGAATATGGAGAGCATTTACCATGTCACAGTTTCAGCTAGCAAATAAATATAATGAACTGTAACTAAAATTTAGTATTTTGGGAAATAACTATTTTAAAAACAAATAGAAAATACTTTTTTTTTCAAGTTTTGGACAGTTGGCAGAAGAAATTGAAGCACATTAACCGTATTAGATTATAGGTACCTAGCANTTTGACGAAGCCGATTAAAGTCTGCCAACATTGCGACCCTACAATAAAATGTGACATCAATCTTTACAAACGTGTTACATCAAAAGCATAATTTGTGATTACTTGTGTGCCTATCAAGCATTATCTTATAGTTTAACCTAACCTATGGGTACTTTGTTTCCACTAATGTCTAGTAATCAATATAAACTNATCAAGCATTATCTTATAGTTTAACCTAACCTATGGGTACTTTGTTTCCACTAATGTCTAGTAATCAATATAAACTTCATTAATTGTACCACTTAATTAAAAATTAATTTGGTAGAAGTGCTGTTGTGTCCATTTAATGTATCCTACACATAATTTACTGTAAATGTCCACTGAATTGTGACCACCAACTTAATACTTAGTTGTCCACTTCTGACACAGAGGGTGGTTGGACATGTCATGACACAGATTCCACTAGCTGCTGATACGTATCCACTGGAACGTAAAACCACGTATCACTGATATAGTCTATTCACAGTTTCTTNATTCCACTAGCTGCTGATACGTATCCACTGGAACGTAAAACCACGTATCACTGATATAGTCTATTCACAGTTTCTTCACACTTTTTGAAGGGAAAAAACCTTTGAAAAATTACCCCATGTCTTAGGTGTTTGGTTGTTTCCAAAATATGCCATGTATCACAAGCGTATTATACTTCTGTCAATATAAAAGTACATTATTTTTGGTTAAATTAAACTTTTAATTATATTCTATCTGTTCATTATTTTATAATATCTCATTCATAATTAATGTGAATAAAGACAGGAAGAAAATAGGTATGTTGGTAATGCCTAGTAAGAAATAGTTCTTACGCATAATATTATCTAACTGAGCGCGCACGAATGCGGTACATTGTCCCTTTGGTGTCCATCCGACACATTTCTTTACAATGTTTCTCATACCATTCAAGTACAGCCCTTCCTTGATAGTACCTCTAGGTCATAAACATACACATCTCATTTATTATTTCAAATATATGTAAGTAATTCACAGATTGATTTCATAAAGAATTGTTTTTAGAGTCAGCCCCATTTATACTATAAATCATTATTTACCATCCACCTTTATTCTATAGGCAAATTTTAAAATGATTTAGAGTGTGTACTAATTTCCTTTGTTTTGTCAATGTAATTTTAACAGCAAATTTTGTTACATTTTCCATTTCTCTGTAGTATTTTTAATACTGAAGTATGAAACGTAAGTTTAACTTGTGTTGTAATCAGAAGTCCATAGCATTTTCATAAATTTTTTTAATATTGTAAAATAATTTTGTTGCAGTTTTATTACTTTTTCTGTGTGTTATCCGTCTACATTTTGGAACATTTTCGGAAGGCCCTATCCATTTTTAGCTTCTTCAGCTGGGTTCTTGTCGCAGCTTCAACGTAAAGTTAGGACTCCAAGAGTTAATTAGTTCTGAGGCTACTGCACCATCATAATTGATAGATTTCTGGCTGAAAGAAATGTTGTCTGGTTTGTTAAGCATGGGCTGGAAAGAAGAGGCTCCGAAATGCTGTAAATGTTACNTTGGCTGAAAGAAATGTTGTCTGGTTTGTTAAGCATGGGCTGGAAAGAAGAGGCTCCGAAATGCTGTAAATGTTACATATTTCAGTGTTTTCAAGCAAGCATCAATGGTAAGACCAGGCACGCATGCAGCAGCTGCAGTCTTCAAGCTTGTGAACCATGGTCTTACTCAAACTAATTAAAACTTACTTATAAAGTTTTGATTAATTGATTTTTCATGATGATGGCTGTGCGAAATTTGTTTTAAAATGTATTAGNAAACTTACTTATAAAGTTTTGATTAATTGATTTTTCATGATGATGGCTGTGCGAAATTTGTTTTAAAATGTATTAGAATCAAAGCTGTACCAGGGAATATGGAGAGCATTTACCATGTCACAGTTTCAGCTAGCAAATAAATATAATGAACTGTAACTAAAATTTAGTATTTTGGGAAATAACTATTTTAAAAACAAATAGAAAATACTTTTTTTTCAAGTTTTGGACAGTTGGCAGAAGAAATTGAAGCACATTAACCGTATTAGATTATAGGTACCTAGCAAAAAGACTAAATAAGATTAATTAAATTTCTTACGGACAGCATTTCTTCACATCACAGCTCTAAAGCATGTATCCTGCAAATTCAGATTTCATATTTTTTTGTTCGGATCAATAAATTTAACTAGAATTNCACAGCTCTAAAGCATGTATCCTGCAAATTCAGATTTCATATTTTTTTGTTCGGATCAATAAATTTAACTAGAATTGTTTGTCTCTGGTGTATGGTTGCAAATATTCATCTCTGTCATGTTAGCATCATGTAAAAGTGCATGTAATGCTCTGTTACAGTCTGCCAGAATTGTAATAAGACGTGGTAAGGAAAAACGTTTCTTTGCACGTGTTTTACTGTTCTATTTTATTGTGTTGATTTGATGCATAAGCTTGTTTACGTTTACACTTGCCTGTCTATCACTCACAGCTCTGACACATGCACACATACACACTGCACCAAAATTTGAAAATCTAATTCTCTAGGTGGATACTGCACATGTAATTTTCTCTCACTAGTTGCAGATATTTTTACAGTACAAGACAAGCAGACGGTGGACGACCTGGAAAAAGCAATCGCCAAATGAAAGGAAGTGTGGGCGTGCTTGGTCCCCGCCAACACCTCACAGCATACAGAAAATGTTACGTGGTGGTCCAGACATACCACATACAGAACCCAGTCCATGCCAGCACAAACACCCCCCCACGCCATGCAGCTGCCAATATCAAGCTATACAACACTGATGATTCAGGAAGGGTCCACAGCCTCATTCTGTTGATGCCGTACATGCACATACATGCCCATCAGCTTGGTATAAGAGAAACCTTGATCTTTGGACTAACACGCCCTCTTCTGGTACTCAGCAGTCCAATCAGCATGTTCGCCGGCCAGACGAGACGAAGCTCGCAGCGCCACATCTGCTGCAGAACTTATATGCACAAACTTGTGCTGCACCATACGGTAAGATAAGGGCTTTGTCTCTTCAGAGTTGTATAGGCATTATGATTTGCAGGCGCTCGTGCGGCATTCAGATGTTACAACCTGTTTTACTCGATGCTCGTTCCACTAAGCCACTTTCTGCACTGTTACAGTTCTACCTCTTGGTGGTCGTTACATATTCTTGCCTCACCTTATACACTTCACTATAAAAAACATCTGACCAGTGTTGCTGTTTAAGTCACTGATGCACGTGACGGACGTCCGTAATCATGCCCTTTAGGAAGGCCTTTAAATCCTCACCCCCTCTGCGTTGCCTGTAGCCAAGGTGGTAATGTAATGAGATTAACTAAGTGAGCCACTAATTGTAGTTTGGATGGATGGTCGGAATTCAGTGGGCACTCGGAGTACAGTAACGTATCAGCCTATTCTGAGTATGTATATTTTAATAACAGTAAAGCTCCTATGCATGGATTTTTACGCGAGAAATTAAAAATATATTTTATAAAGAAAAGAAAATATATATATCCACTGCAAACACTCTTATTCATAGCTGTACAAAACAAATGATAAATTATTTTCTGATATGTAAGCTGCATGTACTGATTAAATGGTTAATTGTCTTTCTCACCTTGCCAATCTCAGGTTCTGTGGCCACTCCGAGTTCATCCCCACCAGCTGCCCGGCGATCCTTTTCTTTACTGGTTGAGCGACACCGCTTCTTGTCTGCAGGACTGTCACTTTTCTGCCGCTTGTCCCTGCTGCGGCTCCTCCTCTTGCTACCGTGACGGTCGCGGCTGCCGTGACGGTCGCGGCTACAGTGACGGTCACGACTGCCATGACGGTCGCGGCTGCCGTGGCGGTCACGACTACGGTTCCTCCTGCTCCTCTCCCTGCTCCTACTCCTGCCCCTTTCCTTGTCCCTCTTCTCCTTGCGCCTCCCAGCCCTATCTCCACTCCTGCTCCTGTGCCTGTTCCTCGAGCGACTACGGCTACGTCGTGAACGTGACCGCTCCTGCTTGACGCTTCTCTCTGGGCTGACCTTCTCTCTCTTCGGACTTATCCTCAGCTGTACTTTCTTCTCTGACGTGTCACTTCCTTCCGGGCTGGAATCTCTCTCTTTTTTTATTTTCCCATGAGAGTAACTGAAAAAAAAAAATTAACTTTACAGTGGTGAAGCATTCTAAAAAAATAATAAAATAATTTGCTTTAAACACTTTCATATGCAGTCATTTATAAATAAAACATTAAGTGTGGTTGGTTTGTTACTGTACAAAACTCTAAAATGCACCTGTGTGTGTCTTACCACCAAATGCCACCTTTTTTATGTGTCTGCATAGGCCTTTTTTCATAAACTTTAATTCTTTTTATTTCTATAAGAAAACATTAAAGTAATGTTAAAAAAGGTATCAAACATGTGATGTTCTCAATCAACTTTGTAATAGTGCAGACTGATAACACTAAGCTGCTAGAGAAGAACACTGCACTTGAAGGATAATGCTATTGGAATTATATAATTATGTAGTGTTTTAATCTTTGCATAGGGAAAAGGATGAATACACCACATCACATGAAGGCTACTTGTTAAGATTCACAATAATAACAATTGAGAAACAAAACATTTCTGTAATTATTATTTAGATACATATATGCCTAGCTGTGTTACGTGATAATGTTAGATGATGGTGCAGTCATAAAACGGAAGTTACCAGCAAGACAAGAGCGATAGTATGGGTACGAGCAGCCCTATTTGTCATTTAACTTGAAACAACAACAATGTATGGCATAAGTGTTTTTTTGAAGTTTCATTTTTTGACATGCCCTCGGACTAGAAATTACTGGTTGTGATGTAGTACCCAGCTACACACACTAACGATGAAATGCAACAGAAACACATTTTTGTGAAATTTTTAAGAATTTAATCATTATACTGTGACAATGGACAAACTAGTACCTAGATTTTTGAAAAGTAAATTAAAATGGCGCATTCAGACTGCTAACGGCCAAATTTATCTTATCTGCTGCTACCAATTCTTCTGTCTTTGAATAAAACACAGGTTCTATGTAAATCTTTGTGACCAAAACTTGAACTTAAATTGAAGTTGTAAATTTAACATAAGAATCACAATAAGTAATTAATTTTCTGAACAAATAATAAAATCTCTGCATATATTCTATACAACTAGTGACTGCAGAACAAAGATTGGCTTCTGNAATTTTCTGAACAAATAATAAAATCTCTGCATATATTCTATACAACTAGTGACTGCAGAACAAAGATTGGCTTCTGACTTATAAAGTTATCTAGATTATCTTTTTTAGGATAGTCTATAATTGGTGTTGATCAAATCCAATAGAGATGAACAGTCCTGAGAGATCTTATATTGCCGCACTAAAATTATTTTCATAGCTTTACAATGTAGGAGCTTCCAAATTAAATTTTCACATTAGTGCAAACGTAGAGTGCGACCTTCGGCACCCTTCCACACAGACCAGATTGTCCAAAGAGCAACTGGTTCCTTCTCTAAAAACCTCGCTGCCAATTTGACAATAAAAAAAACTGCATTGAACATCCCAGTTCCCCTTACACTTTCCTTTATACGTCAATACACACAAAATTACAACCACAATTTACATTTCATTTACAAAATAAATAAAATGAATTACGGCAGACTTATGCTAGAAGCAAAGAACAAAGTTTACATTTCACAAATTAAATAAATCATCACTGAAAACAGTACACACAATAATGAAAACAGACACCAAACTAATGACTTNTGCGATCCTTTTCTTTACTGGTTGAGCGACACCGCTTCTTGTCTGCAGGACTGTCACTTTTCTGCCGCTTGTCCCTGCTGCGGCTCCTCCTCTTGCTACCGTGACGGTCACGGCTGCCGTGACGGTCGCGGCTACCGTGACGGTCACGACTGCCATGACGGTCGCGGCTGCCGTGGCGGTCACGACTACGGTTCCTCCTGCTCCTCTCCCTGCTCCTNGACGGTCACGACTGCCATGACGGTCGCGGCTGCCGTGGCGGTCACGACTACGGTTCCTCCTGCTCCTCTCCCTGCTCCTACTCCTGCCCCTTTCCTTGTCCCTCTTCTCCTTGCGCCTCCCAGCCCTATCTCCACTCCTGCTCCTGTGCCTGTTCCTCGAGCGACTACGGCTACGTCGTGAACGTGACCGCTCCTGCTTGACGCTTCTCTCTGGGCTGACCTTCTCTCTCTTCGGACTTATCCTCAGCTGTAATTTCTTCTCTGACGTGTCACTTCCTTCCGGGCTGGAGTCTCTCTCTTTTTTTATTTTCCCATGAGAGTAACTGAAAAAAAAAAATTAACTTTACAGTGGTGAAGAATTCTAAAAAAATAATAAAATAATTTGCTTTAAACACTTTTATATGCAGTCATTTATAAATAAAACATTAAGTGTGGTTGGTTTGTTACTGTACAAAACTCTAAAATGAACCTGTGTGTGTCTTACCACCAAATGCCACCTTTTTTATGTGTCTGCATAGGCCTTTTTTCATAAACTTAAATTTTTTTTATTTCTATAAGAAAACATTAAAGTAATGGTAAAGAAAAGGTATAAAACATGTGATGTTCTCAATCAACTTTGTAATAGTGCAGACTGACAACACTAAGCTGCTAGAGAAGAACACTGCACTTGAAGGATAATGATATTGGAATTATATAATTATGTAGTGTTTGAATCTTTGCATAGGGAAAAGGATGAATACACCACATCACATGAAGGCTACTTGTTAAGATTCACAATAATAACAATTGAGAAACAAAACATTTCTGTAATTATTATTTAGATACATATATGCCTAGCTGTGTTACGTGATAATGTTAGATGATGGTGCAGTCATAAAACGGAAGTTACCAGCAAGACAAGAGCGATAGTATGGGTACGAGCAGCCCTATTTGCCATTTAAATTGAAACAACAACAATGTATGGCATAAGTGTTTTTTTGAAGTTTCATTTTTTGACATGCCCTCGGACTAGAAATTACTGGTTGTGATGTAGTACCCAGCTACACACACTAACAATAAAATGCAACAGAAACGTATTTTTGTGAAATTTTTAAGAATTTAATCATGATACTGTGACAATGGACAACCTAGTACCTAGATTTTTGAAAAGTAAATTAAAATGGCGCATTCAGACTGCTAACGGCCAAATTTATCTTATCTGCTGCTACCAATTCTTCTGTCTTTGCATAACACACAGGTTCTATGTAAATCTTTGTGACCAAACCTCGAACTTAAATTGAAGTTGTAAATTTAACATAAGAATCACAATAAGTAATTCATTTTCTGAACAAATAATAAAATCTCTGCATATATTCTATACAACTAGTGACTGCAGAACAAAGATTGGCTTCTGACTTATAAAGTTATCTAGATTATCTTTTTTAGGATAGTCTATAATTGGTGTTGATCAAATCCAATAGAGATGAACAGTCCTGAGAGATCTTATATTGCCGCACTAAAATTATTTTCATAGCTTTACAATGTAGGAGCTTCCAAATTAAATTTTCACATTAGTGCAAACGTAGAGTGCGACCTTCGGCACCCTTCCACACAGACCAGATTGTCCAAAGAGCAACTGGTTCCTTCTCTAAAAACCTCGCTGCCAATTTGACAATAAAAAAAACTGCATTGAACATCCCAGTTCCCCTTACACTTTCCTTTATACGTCAATACACACAAAATTACAACCACAATTTACATTTCATTTACAAAATAAATAAAATGAATTACGGCAGACTTATGCTAGAAGCAAAGAACAAAGTTTACATTTCACAAATTAAATAAATCATCACTGAAAACAGTACACACAATAATGAAAACAGACACCAAACTAATGACTTTAAATTTTTAAAACAAATATATAGAGGACAATCAAGCCTGTGCATGCAAACTTCTAAATGGACATAAACACACATTTAAAACATCAAAAGATCATAGAACTCCTGGTAAGAAAGTACAGCCAAGATTATTAGTTTGAAACACTGGGGATTTCTAAAATGGTATACCTGATCTGTGATGGTGCAAGAGCTTCCAGCTCTGCCATTGCATCATTCACAATTTCATCTTCTGAGTTTTTGATGTCTTTGGTTTTTCTTTTCTTTTTTTCTTTTGCATTGGATTTCACGTCATCTTCAAAATTCTGCTGAAATTTATTATCGTTGGGAATTGCCAGTCCTGGAAACTTTTCAGNACATTTCACAAATTAAATAAATCATCACTGAAAACAGTACACACAATAATGAAAACAGACACCAAACTAATGACTTAAAATTTTTAAAACAAATATATAGAGGACAATCAAACCTGTGCATGCAAACTTCTAAATGGACATAAACACATATTTAAAACATCAAAAGATCATAGAACTCCTGGTAAGAAAGTACAGCCAAGATTATTAGTTTGAAACACTGGGGATTTCTAAAATGGTATACCTGATCTGTGATGGTGCAAGAGCTTCCAGCTCTGCCATTGCATCATTCACAATTTCATCTTCTGAGTTTTTGGTGTCTTTGGTTTTTCTTTTCTTTTTTTCTTTTGCACTGGATTTCACGTCATCTTCAAAATTCTGCTGAAATTTATTATCGTTGGGAATTGCCAGTCCTGGAAACTTTTCAGCAAGAACATCTTTGCTATTTTTCTGATTTGTTGCAGAAGATTCCCAATCGCCAGATTGTTTTGGTTTCATATGCTGAATTATACGCAACAAATTTGATATGAAAGAATCCTGAAAAAAATAAATAAAATGCAACATTTCATATTAAAAAGTTTACTAATACATTTTAATTTTTTTAAATCTAAAAAGTGAACATAGCCATTAACAGATAACATTTCATAATAGTCGGTAATTCTGACAAGAATAATGTAATGTTTGCTAACCCTTAACCAAATGGCTGAAAAACAAACATTTTGAGTGGTGCAAAGTTACCCCGGCATGTGTTGCAATATCACTGGAAATGTGAGAGCTGTCTACTTAGCTTCAGCAACAGACACATAAATTTTTTTTTCTGTTTTTGAAAGACATGATGTTGAAAATTATATCCCAAAGAAGGATTTAAGCTAAACCTATACCTGGAGAGAACCTCACATATTTTCATTGCCTATTAGGATAGGCAACTTGTGCATTTCTTATCTCTATTTCATGACCCTATTGCAGCACTGCATTAAGAAAGTTGTAACGTTGGCCGCTACAGTTACACCGGCTATAAGTTGCCGACTTGCACTCGACTAGCTGAAGACGGAGGAACACGAGACTCTGTACAATGGATGCCTATTAATTATGAAATAAAGTAAAGTTCCAGAGAATTTGTTATATATTTTTATTTAACAGTTAAGTGACACATTAAACTTCCGAAGTTCAGAATATGCAAAGTACGAAACGTTCACAGATAAATAGACATGGGCAGAACAGAGCCACAGTTGTTTACGAATTATTACGTTTCTTACAAACTGGCCATAAGAAATAAGAAACACAGCGACCTCCCACACCGGCGGAGAAATAATATAGCAAGTTCAAGTTTGCCGATGTGGGGGTTAGTGTCACACCCGACGCGGCCTAGACGACTGACTTGAGTGGAGACTGACTTCCAACTGACTTCGCCGCCAACTGACATGAAGTGACTTCAAAGGCGACACCACACGAGTCTTTGTGCTGCCTCTCACCACCCTCTCCTGAGATAAGGGCCTGGCCACGCACTCTCTCTACGCGTTATCGAAACTGCATCGTGCAAACAAACTGTTGACGCAATCTTAAAGTTTCTAAATAACGCTGACACTTACCAAAAACTGAAAACTACGATGCTAGAAATGAAACTGAAAACGTCCGCCCGATAAACGTAAAACAGCAAACGTCTGCCGGATAAACATACTATCACGGTAAAACTAACCACCACAGCTTTTAATTTTGAATATCGATAAAAATATTACGAAGCTTAGCAAAGCGAAAGAAAATGAAACACATGTCCCGGCCGCGAAAATTAAGAATACTGCGTCATTACAAAGTGTAATATATTTACTAGGAAGGTTTATTCACACACACGCACTAAATTATCTGAGAGACTTTTTGAAAATGTAGCCAAGCAGAGAATAGCCAACAAGTTCACTAGAGTTTATACATTCTGTTTATGGAAAGCTGAATACCTGACTAGGATAACAGTTCAAGCACTATTTACATGTGGTGGTTGGAAGCAAGCAGTTTTTGTTGATAGTGACACGTCTAGGTTTTTTAAAACCACTTTTTTAATTTGAACAGTAAGATAATTTTCCATCATGAATATTATAAATGAAAAATGAAAATGAGAATCAAGAGTTAAGGTCAGAAAAACAATGCATTATACTGGATTTACATGGCTCGACCAAAGGACTGCACAGCACTTTACACTANTAACAGTTCAAGCACTATTTACATGTGGTGGTTGGAAGCAAGCAGTTTTTGTTGATAGTGACACGTCTAGGTTTTTTTAAAACCACTTTTTTAATTTGAACAGTAAGATAATTTTCCATCATGAATATTATAAATGAAAAATGAAAATGAGAATCAAGAGTTAAGGTTAGAAAAACAATGTATTATACTGGATTTACATGGCTCGACCAAAGGACTGCAAAGCACTTTACACTTACATGTGCTATAAAAAAGAAAAACCTCCCCAATTACTGAAAGCATTAAACTTTGATTTGTTTTCTGCAAGTGACCCAGTGACAGGAAAAAGGCCTTAACTTCCCAACTTCCCGGGCCAATCAACTAACTGCAACAGCAGTGGTCCATGGGCTATGATTTGGAAACTGCGATGCAGTGAACATCAAGTAGCAGGGCAGTTGTGTGGCCATTATCTGATATCAGTTTCATGGTGCCGCAAAAGATACAGATGAGGGAGTGTAAGGTATCTGCGAAGGAAGCGTATGATTTTTACTTCTACTCTTCACCCTGGTCCAGCAACTTATTACAGAAGGAGCAGAGCATACATTCATGTCCACAGTTTGCTCATTTGTCTCTTGGGGCTGATTTTCCAGTCACCGGAGAGACTTTAGTGTCCAAAACAGTAGAGTAAACAATAAGTCCACTACAGAGATCATAGAATCAGATTTTAATTTAGGCTCACCTCAAGTTCTGACTGAGGGCCATGATGACTGAGCAGTTAGACTGCTCGCCTCCCAAGGCGAACTGGGTTCAATCCCTGGCCTGTTCACTACGGATTGTCACAAGTGAAAATTGTGCCGGACGATGCTGCTGTTCTGCGGGTTTTCTCAAGGATCCCCCATTTCCCCCGCCCTTTCAATCTGGCACTGCTCCATACTCACCTCACTTCACCATCATCGGCTCTCAAGACCTCGCTGTTAAGATTCCATCCAAATCACTTCACTCACTCACATCTGACTGTGTGCTGAAGGCTGTAATGACGCAGTAATATTAATTTTCGGGAAACATGTTTCATTTTTCGTTCATTTTTCTTAAGCTTTGCTAAGCTTAGTAATATTTTTATCGGGTTTGAAGTTTAAAGCCGTGGTGGCTCATTTCCGTGATAGTTTGTTTATCCGGCAGACGTGTGCTATCGTAGGTTATCGGGCGGACGTTTGCTGGTTACGTTTATCGGGTTGACGGCGCAGTTTGTTTGTACAATGCAGCTTCGATAACGTGAGGAGCAGTGTCGATAACGTGTTGAGAGCATGCGTGGCCAGGAGAGGGGGGTGAGTGGCAACACACAAAAGACGCATGTGTCTGTCGCCCTAGAGAGCAGTTTCTTCAGTCGTCAGTAGCATTCACTTCAAGTCAGTCGGCGGCGAGGGCAGTCGCCCTTCAGTTCCATCAAACAATGGTCGTCTAGGTCGCGTCGGGCAGGACGATAATCCCCACATCGGCAACTAGACTTTATTTTATTTCTCCGCCGGGAGGTTGACGCATTTAATATTTCTTTTGATGCAAGTTGAGACATCAATAATCTGTAAACTATGGTGGCGCTGTTTTTGCACTGGTATATTTATATGAGAATGTTTGTATTCTGCATATGAGATTCGGTTGTGAACTGTGTCACTAACTGTTAAATAAACATATATAACAACTAACCTGGAACTTGGAACTTATTATTTAATTAATTGCGTCCATTTTTTACTGAGTCTTGTGTTCTAGCTTGAGCTAGACGTGGCAACGTAACATCGGCAGTGTGTAACTGCCCGAACGTTACAAAATGGCGCCCCATGATGGGCGACCTAGACGACCATTGTTCGACGGAACTGAAGGGCGACTGCCCTCGCCGCCGACTGCCTTGAAGTGAATAATACTGAAGTGAGACTGCTGGAAGGGCGACAGACAGACGCGTCTTTTGTTCTGCCTCTNTTATTATGCAGGCCTATTGCCCCCTTCTCCAGAGATAAGGGCACGGCATCCGGCATCTGCCAGCAGCATCATCCAAAACTGCGCTGTGTCCCGCTCTCAACACGTTATCGTAACTGACACGTTAACGAAACTTTGTTGTACACACTAAAACTGCGCCGGAGGAACTAAAACTTGTCGACGTCGCCTGAAAGTATCTAATTAATGCTGACGCTTAACAAAACTCCAACTTTCGAAACAAAACGGTAACCGGACTCCTGATAAAACGTAAACAGCACCCGTATGCCAGATAAACAAACTATCACGGTAAACGAGCCACCACGGCTTTAATTTTGAATACCCAATAAAAATATCATGAAGCTTGGCAAAGCTTAAGAGAAACGAAAGAAATTTAAACACGTGTCCCGAAAATTAAGAATATTGCGTCATTACAAGGCTCATAGGAAGTATAAACTCAACTGAACATTTAGAATGAATGGAGTTTTGTGTATTGCTTGATATGTAACTAGATTCTCCATAGGATGGCTTGGGTGGGCTGTACCTTGTACCAGCTCTCTGAAAAGAAGTCAGTTGGCCAATTATAAATACATTAGCCATCCTCTGATGAGAGGAGAACTCTGCTTGCATTGGTGCACTTCTTGGAGGAGGTTAACTGGCTACCTCCCTGGCCAAGTGAGTGCCACAAATTTGGACTGAACATCCCTGCAATAATGGCTGATCACTTCAGCCAACAGCCAGTGTGGTCCACGCCTCAAGAACGCTGATGGCATGAAACTCCAACAGCCTATCAAATGTGCAGCAAAAGCAGAGCAACAGCCCCTGTTGCACGACTGATAGCTCCGGCCGACAGCTAACCCTAGTTGAAGTGGAAGTGCATTCCCTTGAGCCCTTTCCTTATGTCCGACCCAAATACAAGTACATGCTTCATTTCATCCCCACCTTGCTTTCCTACCTGTAATTGGCCACAACATTGGCGCAAAGCCAAGAGGCCGAGACACCACAGACAGACCACTCATTTCCACCTCAGGGAAAACTAGGTCCACTGTCCACATCCACTACAGGCACCAGAGCACGAGGTTCAGGAGGGGTCACTTGCCCTCTGTGCAGGTCTAGCTACGTAGATAGGTAAACGAGATGTGAATTCCACACTCACTTCTCAATACATTAATGCATTTCTTCCTTTTATTTCCAACAATCAGAGTAGCTTCCCAAAAAAAAAAACATAATGTCCGCTCTCATTATACAAGCAATGCTGACAATTATCATCCACCAACCAATAATCTAATAGTTTTCCAAAAGGAGGCAATTATTCTGGTGTACCACTACATGCTAGACTAGAAGTCACATTAAAAATCTTTGCTATAGTGATTCCAAACATTTCCATTATAAATTAAAATGACTTTTAAATAACACTCGTTCTATTCTTCAAATTAATATTTCAGTAGACAAGTATGTCATCTTTGCAAAAATTTAAAAAAACATTCTTAATTGCGTTATTAACTTCCTCCTTCTTGAATTACAAATTGTGTGTACTCAGCTTTGGTTTATATGGTCTATTCTTCTTGAATTTGTATTGTTATTGTACTCTCTACATTTAGATTGTGTCTGTAACAGACTTTCTACATTTACCTGTATATGACAATGTTTCATACTGACATGCCCTACCTCCGGGCCAAAAGCAAAAGGGTCCATAGAGTGAATGCACAAAAACAAACAAACATATCGACAGCGAGGTCATACGAGACGGAGCAAGTTGCCCAGAGAAGCAGGAACAGGGAAGGAATCAGCCATGGCCTGCAGTAAGAAACTATCCCAGCATTTGCCTGGAGTAATTTTAGGAAAGAGTATTAAATTAATCAAAATCGGTCTTTTAAACAACTCTCATATTGTTTCATTTCAGATTTAAAACATTCACAGTGCAGTTTTATGTCAATGTAAAGGTTTTGGAGGAGGGCAGATCTTGTCCCCCCCCCCAACCCATCAATCTGGATACACCAGGACACCAGTCCAGACCCTACATAGATATGGAGTCTCTCCGCTGGATAAAGAGAGTGAACAGGCATGATTGGCTGACTGCAACCCGAACCACACACCTATTGCACTACTTTAATTGGTTACACTGGGAGTGGCATCATTGCATGAATTTCAATCGACATTCCAGGCAAAAAATGTGTAGTTCCTTCATATAGACTTCATCACTTCATTCTTTTAGCTGCATTTCTAATAAATAACATCACTTAAAATGAAACTATGTATATGGTATGAATACTATTTTTATAACTACTGTATTTTAACTACAGGACATTAACTTGAGGAAATGCATTCCTCAATTTGTGGAGGATTCATAAATGCAGAAAATAAATGTTAAATTGTTTATATATCACTAAAAATAATCCTGTCATACACATTTAGAAAGAAAGAAAACAAACAGTTGTATCAACTTTACAGGAATGCCAAACTACTTTCCTTAGATAGGGCCCAAACAAAACAACAGAAGTCAAATGCACATATTAATCGCTATAACTAAAAATGCCATCTTTACAAAAGACAATGTGAGATCAGATTCAAAAACAACTGAAGGGGTTAGGGGATTAAACTGTGGGTGAATTGTACATCTCAATACCCAATGGTCAGTTTGTGTGTGTGACATAGTTATTTGTGTTAGGACATAGCACATATTGTAGAGTAGGTTGGCAGAAATGAAACAAAGAGAACAAGTGGTAGGGATTCGAATCATCCCAAAGGGTGTGTCGGAAATGAACAAAGGGAGGAAAAAACTAAATATCAATATAGTGATAATAGCGAGTGAACTGTAAGGACAAAATAGGATGTATAGTGTACGGAGTTAATACAAAAACGTGGTGCACATGATGATGGTGTGTTCGATGTAAAGTACCCAACAAGGATGAGAGAGTGATATTACACTGAAGAGCCAAAAACAACTGGTACACCTGTCTAATACCGTGTAGGGCCCCCTCCCCTCCGGGCACGCAGAAGTGCCGCAAGACGACGTGGCATGGACTCGACTAATGTCTGAAGGTATGCAGGAGGCATTGAAATCTGCACTAATTTGAGAAAGGGTTGCACGTCTGTCACGTTGAATGATTCTAATCAGTCGTCGTTTGTCCCGTTCGTTCACAATCTTTTTCCGGCCGCAGCGATGTCGAAGATTTGATGTTTTACGGGATTTCCGATAATTACGGTACACTCGTGAAATGGTCGTGCGCGAAAATCCAAATTTGATTGCTACTTCGGAGATGCTATGTCCCATCTCTAGTGCACCGGCTACAACACCACGTTCAAACTGACTTTTTTTTTTAAAACTCACTTAAATCTTGATAACCTGCCATTGTAGCAGCAGTAACCAATCTAACATCTTTGCCAGACGCTTGTTGTCATATATAGGCGCTGCTGACCGCGTCACGTTACTCTGATTGGTTCCATACCTCTGTTATTTGCATACACACGCCTATACTTTTTTTTGGCTCTCCAGTGTGCATGGTGGCAGAAAATGGATATGAGTAAAGGTAAGTGTGGAACTATTTTAATATGAATACGTGTGTAGGGTGTAATAAACTGTGTTGTAGGTAGGTAATGTTAGGTCAAGGTCTATAGTGGCGACGAGCTTGGGTGATTATCCAGTGTAGGGGCTTTTCTGAAGAAAACGTCCTAGACCAACAAAAGTAGCATTAATGGCTTCTGCGTAGCTTACCTTGTTCATACTCAGGAGGGCGTAATGTTAAAATAAGTAGAACGTGTTAAATAAAATAGTTAAAAGTACGAGCAATCCGCCGCTTTGTTTACGTTGGATGCCATGATTTTGTGATTTTCGGCATCGTGCCGTCACCTTATTGGATGTGGGTCGTTGACGTCATCGTCAAGGTCTGAAAACGTCATCATCACAGTCTTTAGAAGTCATTGTCATCAAATTTCAGTTGCTGTTCAGATGCAAAACAGTGCGGTTGTGTTATTGCGGGCGAGAGTTGTGATGTCCGATTTAAAAACTGAGAGGGCAATAATGAGTGCTTCTGTGCATAATATTCGCCTATGAACGAGTGCTTCTGTGCGTAATATACGCCTATGTGGCGGGTGTTACTTGTTTCGTAGAGCGAGGTAAGGTGTACACAGTTGAATTGGCCGAAGACAGAGAAATTGTACCCGCACCTAGGTGTGTTAATTCATATTCTTCCGGTGTGTTTTACGGTTCCTTTAAATGCCTAACATCCTAGATTAGACTAAATTCGTAGGTTAGTTTAAAACCCAACAATCCTAGGGTTAGTTTAAAACTCAACAATCCTAGGTTAGTTTAAAATGCAAGAATCCTAGGTTATTTTAAAACACAACAATCCTAGGTTAGTTTAAAACCCAACAATCCGAGGTTAGTTTAAAAATTTAAAATAGTGATTCACCCATCGTGGGGTTAGGTTCAGTTAGGTTAGGTGGGCACATATTATGAAATTAGTCGGACGTTAATGTCCCTAGTATATTCGTGTTCTGGAAATGTGTGAGTGGAAATATACCACTTTCCGGGGTTTTTTTTTGTACAGAAAAGCCGCTACTGTAGATAATTACCCGAGCTTTTCTTGTTGTTATTTAATGATTGGGTAGCAGTGGATGGTATCGTATAATATTTTGAAGCATGTATAAAACTGTGTTGTAGGTACGTAACATCAGATTAGCATTCTGTAGTGGCAACAAATTTTTGCTGTCATGGTAACAGGTAGCGCATGTAGGGGAATGGGTTCAATTGTAAGTCACGATACCATGCACTGTACTACGATGTACAATTGAGTCCATCCGCTCAAGTTTACTACACGATACCGCCAATGTAAGTGCATATATTACAGTGGTTACAGTAAATGGCAGTGTGTTGTTTTGATGAAGAGTAGATGGGCGAAAGTGTATTTCCCGATACCAACTTTTATATATGCGAAAATTGTCCCCATTATATCTGCAAAAATAGTCCCCAGCTTAAAAACTCCAACAATTCTGTGGATTCCCTGTTTGATAATGTGAGGGAAGGGGTGGAGTAATACGACAAAATGTGTGATGCCATCGTATCAACCCCATATTGGTGACATCATCACTTCTTGTGTAAACAGTCAGTATCGTGTTCTACACTACTTTATAAAAGACAGTGTGAGATCAACTTCAAAAACAACTAAAAAGGTTGGTGGATAAAAGTGTTATGTTACAAATATGACTTTTTATGGCAAACTGAGTTAGAAGTAAATATTCTATAACATGCTCCTTTCATTCACCCAGCATCTTGTCATTCTTCGGCACACCAAAGCAAACTGAAGTGCTGTCTGAAACTAAATCACAACACACCCTCATCCACCAACCCCTTCAATCATGAAATGAAATTATAAACAAAAACTTACTGAAAACTCTGCACCATTTTCCACAAGAACTTTCTTGAAAGATTCAAAGGTCCCATTTTTTTCAGCCAAAGCTATTATAAATTCAGCTGAAACAATGAAACAAAACCTAGTATAAAAAGTAGCAAAAAAAAAAAAAAAAAAAACTACAACTAATTTATAGTATTTATAATGCTTTTCCTTAGACATTACAAAAATAACTAAAACTTAATATGGGGTCATTCCATATGAACTAATCAAATTCTTTAAAAAATGGAATCTGCACCATTTTTGATTTTGATAAAAATTTGTTCCTATGTTACCCTATCCTCAAAATGAAAGAAAAAAATTAATTTAGACTTTTACCTACAAGTGGACGATGGCAGCCATTTTTCATACACACTGCACGCAAATTTCACAGTTTGCAGAGGTTCATGCAAATAGCAGTAACTTTTTTAATAAGACACCTATTGTGGAGTTTTTAGTGTAATTTAAAAGCTTACATAAGATACTATTATATTGTATATTTATATTATAAAATACATTTTTTATTTTCAAGATGGTGGCCATCTGCTTTCAGCATTCAGAGACTGTTTTACCCCACTTTATGCCCTACCCTGCTTCACCAAAGTTGCATTTAGAGATCTGATCTTTTGTGTCTAGTGTCTACGTATAGAACAGTGTGCAAAATCAAAGTTATCTGGGTTGAAGACTTCCTTCTTAGAAAAAAAATTAAAATTTTCTGTTTTCAAAAACAAAAATTTGAGTTTTTTATGAAAAATACTCTTGATGAATAGGTATAGGGCACAAGTTGTCTCATTCTGTTATTTTCACTCCTGTTGAGTACACACCTATGAAAAAATGAAAAAAGTCAATTTTGAAATGTAATCTATTGTGCGTTATATAATCCCAATTAATTCTGAATGTAATTAATTAAAGTGTGTCACAGGAATTCAAATGTGAATTACCTTTGCTTTAGTTGAAGAGTGTGCCAGTATAAGTTTTCTTCGTGTTGACAAGTAACCTCGAAACAATAATATTTACAAATTTACAAACTCCATGTTTGTGCAGCATTGTTACTGTGTAGTATGTGCCATTCTCTTTAAGAAAATCACTGATACCATTTCACTTAGTTCGTTGCGTATGTTGTGTTTTTTCCCATTGTATGTTACTACCTCTTAAAATATTCACTTGTTTCACCCATAACAATTCCTTTGTAAGTTGGAAGTGAGTACTTGGGCCTTACGGATGAAAAAATATGACCTTGTACCCATCTTCTCCTTCCACAGTTTCTTTGCCTGTAACAATTCCAATCCACCAGTCACCGTCAAAACCCACATAATCCTTCAGGTCTGGCAAAACAGCTTGTTGTGGTTTGGTGATGGGTACCACTAAATAGATCTTTGATGATGAGTATTGGTAGACAGCAAGATTATCTCCATCTACCGTAATAAAACCATGATTTATTTTTATTCATGTAATTGCAAAATTTTNACTAAATAGATCTTTGATGATGAGTATTGGTAGACAGCAAGATTAACTCCATCTACCGTAATAAAACCATGATTTATTTTTATTCATGTAATTGCAAAATTTTGAATTTTTCAATTTTTTTACATTGCACTGCCCAAAAAGTGTATTAACACTTAGTACCCCTTGTCACCCTAATGTTAATGAGAGTCAGAATGAAGTGGGATTATATAATGCACAACAGATTAAATTTCAAAATTGACTTTTTTTTCAAAGGTTTGTGTACTCAACAGGGGTGAAAATAATAGAACGGGACAACTTGTGCCCTATAACTATTCATAAAGATTATCTTTCATTAAAAAAAACATACATTTTTATTTTGTCCCTCCAAATAACATTTTTTGGCTTCGAAAACAGCAAATTTCATTTTTTCGCAAGTTGGAGACTATTTTTTTCTAGGGAGGAAGTCTTCAACCCAGATAACTTTGATTTTGCACACTGTTCTATACGTAGACACTAGGCACAAAAGATCAGATCTCTAAATGCAACTTTGGTGAAGCAGGGTAGGGCATAAAGTGGGGTAAAACAGTAATCTGAATGCTGAAAGCAAATGGCCATCATCTTGAAAATGCAAAACTTATTTTATAATATAAATGTACCAGATAATAGTATCTTATGTAAGCTTTTAAATGAAACTAAAAACTCCAAAATAGGCGACTTATTAAAAAAGTTACTGCTAGTTGCGTAAACCTCCAAAATCTGTGAAATTTGCCTTGCAGTGTGTATGAAAAATGGCTGCCGTCATCCACTTGTTGTAGGTAAAAATCTAAATTAATGTTTTTCTTTCACCTTGAGGATAGGATAACAGAGGAACAAATTTTTATCGAAATCAAAAATGGTGCAGCTGCAGCCCCTTGATTATTTCACATGGAATGACACTACGAACTGTTATTTGCTCAGCCCCATCTACATTTCTTATCACACAGTTATAGTAATGAACATTCTGGTAGCTAGACTTACAGATATTTGCACTGAAAATCACAAGATAATTATGGAAATTAGGGGCTCATCTGACAGAAAGGTTTCTTTTGATCAATTATGCTAGGCCTATATTTCACTTTAACTACGTCTCGAGAGTTGCAAATACTTGGTCCCGTTAAATAAAGTTACATGGTAAATGCACAAAAAAATTTCAATATAGCTGAGTGACATATCTATGGTACCTTATTGTTTACATAAACTGCCATGAAGCATGTTGAATGTGTTNAAAAAAAAAAAAAAAAAAACTACAACTAATTTATAGTATTTATAATGCTTTTCCTTAGACATTACAAAAATAACTAAAACTTAATATGGGGTCATTCCATATGAACTAATCAAATTCTTTAAAAAATGGAATCTGCACCATTTTTGATTTTGATAAAAATTTGTTCCTATGTTACCCTATCCTCAAAATGAAAGAAAAAAATTAATTTAGACTTTTANTTTTGATTTTGATAAAAATTTGTTCCTATGTTACCCTATCCTCAAAATGAAAGAAAAAAATTAATTTAGACTTTTATCTACAAGTGGACGATGGCAGCCATTTTTCTTTCACACTGCACACAAATTTCACAGATATCAGAGGTTCATGCAAATAGCAGTAACTTTTTTAATAAGACACCTATTGTGGAGTTTTTAGTGTAATTTAAAAGCTTACATAAGATACTATTATATTGTATATTTATATTATAAAATACATTTTTGCATTTTCAAGATGGTGGCCATCTGCTTTCAGCATTCAGATTACTGTTTTACCCCACTTTATGCCCTACCCTGCTTCACCAAAGTTGCATTTAGAGATCTGATCTTTTGTGCCTAGTGTCTACATGTAGAACCGTGTGCAACATCAAAGTTATCTGGGTTGAAGACTTCCTTCTTAGAAAAAAAATTAAAATTTTCTGTTTTCAAAAACAAAAAGGACAAAACAAAAATTTGAGTTTTTTATGAAAAATACTCTTGATGAATAGGTATAGGGCACAAGTTGTCTCATTATGTTATTTTCACTCCTGTTGAGTACACACCTATGAAAAAACAAAAAAAGTCAATTTTGAAATGTAATCTATTGTGCGTTATATAATCCCAATTCATTCTGAATGTAATTAATTAAAGTGTGTCACAGGAATTCAAATGTGAATTACCTTTGCTTTAGTTGAAGAGTGTGCCAGTATAAGTTTTCTTCGTGTTGACAAGTAACCTCGAAACAATAATATTTACAAACTCCATGTTTGTGCAGCATTGTTACTGTGTAGTATGTGCCATTCTCTTTAAGAAAATCACTGATACCATTTCACTCAGTTTGTTGCGTATGTTGTGTGTTTTCCCATTGTATGTTACTACCTCTTAAAATATTCACTTGTTTCACCCATAACAATTCCTTTGTAAGTTGGAAGTGAGTACTTGGGCCTTACGGATGAAAAAATATGACCTTGTACCCATCTTCTCCTTCCACAGTTTCTTTGCCTGTAACAATTCCAATCCACCAGTCACCGTCAAAACCCACATAATCCTTCAGGTCTGGCAAAACAGCTTGTTGTGGTTTGGTGATGGGTACCACTAAATAGATCTTTGATGATGAGTATTGGTAGACAGCAAGATTAACTCCATCTACCGTAATAAAACCATGATTTATTTTTATTCATGTAATTGCAAAATTTAGAATTTTTCAATTTTTTTACATTGCACTGCCCAAAAAGTGTATTAACACTTAGTACCCCTTGTCACCCTAATGTTAATGAGAGTCAGAATGAAGTGGAATTATATAATGCACAACAGATTAAATTTCAAAATTTACTTTTTTTTCAAAGGTTTGTGTACTCAACAGGGGTGAAAATAATAGAACGGGACAACTTGTGCCCTATAACTATTCATAAAGATTATCTTTCATAAAAAAAAACATAAATTTTTATTTTGTCCCTCCAAATAACATTTTTTGGCTTCGAAAACAGCAAATTTCATTTTTTCGCAAGTTGGAGACTATTTTTTTCCTAGGGAGGAAGTCTTCAACCCAGATAACTTTGATGTTGCACACGGTTCTACATGTAGACACTAGGCACAAAAGATCACATCTCTAAATGCAACTTTGGTGAAGCAGGGTAGGGCATAAAGTGGGGTAAAACAGTAATCTGAATGCTGAAAGCAAATGGCCATCATCTTGAAAATGCAAAACTTATTTTATAATATAAATGTACCAGATAATAGTATCTTATGTAAGCTTTTAAATGAAACTAAAAACTCCAAAATAGGCGACTTATTAAAAAAGTTACTGCTAGTTGCGTAAACCTCCAAAATCTGTGAAATTTGCCTTGCAGTGTGTATGAAAAATGGCTGCCGTCATCCACTTGTTGTAGGTAAAAATCTAAATTAATGTTTTTCTTTCACCTTGAGGATAGGATAACATAGGAACAAATTTTTATCGAAATCAAAAATGGTGCAGTTGCAGCCCCTTGATTATTTCACATGGAATGACACTACGAACTGTTATTTGCTCAGCCCCATCTACATTTCTTATGACACAGTTATAGTAATGGACATTCTGGTAGCTAGACTTACAGATATTTGCACTGAAAATCACAAGATAATTATGGAAACTAGGGGCTCATCTGACAGAAAGGTTTCTTTTGATCAATTATGCTAGGCCTATATTTCACTTTAACTACGTCTCGAGAGTTGCAAATACTTGGTCCCGATAAATAAAGTTACATGGTAAATGCACAAAAAAAATTCAATATAGCTGAGTGACATATCTATGGTACCTTATTGTTTACATAAACTGCCATGAAGCATGTTGAATGTGTTTTCTTTTGATGTATGTACGCGTAACACAATGTAATTACGTGTTTCCGAAATACCTCAAGAAAAATTTGGAGAAATAGTAGTAGTTACCTGTCATTGTTTACACAAGCCACCGTGTTGCTGCTCTCGTGAACAAAAGTGAAAAAGTATGTCACATCAGAATTTACCATTAGCATGAAATATTTAATCTCTGGTAGCTTCTCGATCAAAGGAAGTACAGTATTCGGTTAGCAATGTTATGTTTGCTATGAGTATTTACCTAATTTTACAGTGACAATAATTAGGATTTACAACTGAAAAGTGAACGTGCGGATGTATCGAGGGATTTGAATCGGCTGGGTATAGGGTGTTAACTGGATGCTAACAAATTTGCATATTGTGGGGTAGCTGGCGAAATCAGGATTCACCTTCGGCTTCCCGATGAAACGAGTGCATACCAATGAAACACTTCCTCCTCACCACGAAGTAATTGCATGTGCCACCACCATAGGTACACAATGTGCATACTACATTATTTTTATTTTTAAGTTTCAAAATAAAACTTTAAAATATTCCAGAGTTGTGTGAAAGTGACTTTTTGTTTAACAAAACAAAAAATAAAAATTATATTGTTTTCATGAAATTGAAAAAAAATTAAAAATAATTATGTATATGAAAACACAGCTTTGACAAATTTTTAATGAAAATCTTTTATAAATTTTATTATTGTCCACTAAATACTTGCACATAAGCAACTGAAGTACATTAAAATTGTGAAATCAAACTTGCTTAGTATCATTAATGGCCTCATATAACAGTATGCTCCTAAATATTTCCTTAATGTACAATTAGAAAAAAATAGACAAGAATGGATTGCATAAAGAAAGAATAAACGTTGTAATCAAATTCTTCAACTTAACAAGATAGTTTTGCAGACATTTCAAATCAAGTTTCAAGTAATTATTTTAGTAACATTTTAGTAATAATATAAGAAATAACATAGTAATAACAAATGAATAGACAAACAAAAATTCTCATTGTTATTCACCTAAACAAACATTTGACAAGCACTAAATATTGAGTGAAGCTTAAAATTTCATTTTGCTCAGATTTTCATAAGTACTTAGGATTATTCAACGATGATGGTTCAAGAATAAATAGGTAATTATTAAGTTGAGGGGCTTTTCCGAAAAAACACAAAAAAAATTCAAAATTATGATATATTTCTACTCTACTAATCACGTAGAACATGAATAAGTACAACGTATTTTAAAAAAATTGAACAAATTTGCAAAATTAGCAGTATAGTCAGTTTGTTTATGCTTCTGGACGAAACGTCTTAGACCAACAAAAGTTGCATTAATGGGTTCTGCACAGCTTACCTTGTTCATATTCAAGAGGGCGTAATGTTAAACTAAGTATAACATATTTAAAAAACTTGTGAAATATGTTTGTTTGTGTCTATTAACGTCAGAGGAATTATACCAGCCCCCTACCAAGGTGAGTCAATTTACCTTCTTTTGGTGTGTTTTACGGTTCCTTTAAANTAACATCTATTAACATCAGAGGAATTATACCAGCCCCCTACCAAGGTGAGTCAATTTACCTTCTTTTGGTGTGTTTTACGGTTCCTTTAAATCTCTACAATCCTACATTCGTAATTTAGTGTAAAACCCAAACATTCTAGGTTAGTGTAAAACCCTACTATCCTAGGTTAGTGTAAAACCCTACTATCCTAGGTTAGTGTAAAACCCTACTATCCTAGGTTAGTGTAAAACCCTACTATCCTAGGTTAGTGTAAAACCCTACTATCCTAGGTTAGTGTAAAACCCTACTATCCTAGGTTAGTGTAAAACCCTACTATCCTAGGTTAGTGTAAAACCCTACTATCCTAGGTTAGTGTAAAACCCTACTATCCTAGGTTAGTGTAAAACCCTACTATCCTAGGTTAGTGTAAAACCCTACTATCCTAGGTTAGTGTAAAACCCTAACATCCTAGGTTAATGTAAATCCAAAAATCCTAGGTTAGTGTAAAACCCAACAATCCTTGGTTAGTTTAAAAATGGAAAATAGTGATTCACCCATGGTGGGGTTAGGTGGGCACATATTACGAAATTAGTCGGACATTAAAACCCCTAGTATATTTGTGTTCTGCATCATTAGTAGAGTGGAAATATACCATTTTCCATGAATTATTTTTATTTTTAAAGAAAAGCCCCTAAACTTAATAATTACCCTGATAAAATTATTTTAACATGGTCATTTCCTCTCTCATCTTCAATTTTATACTGTACCAATAACATATTCTCGCCATTTTATTGTGATTTTTAAACAGATAAATGCAACGTTACAATAGCAAAATTAATGGTAACTATCCAGTTTAGTGACTTTTCTGTAAAAAAAAAAAAAAATCTGGAAAATGGTATATTTTCACTCTACTAATGACGCAGAACACGAATATACGAGGGGCATTAACGAATGACTAATTTCATAATACATGCCCACCTAACAGAACCTAACACCAAGATGGGTGAATCACTATTTTACATTTTTAAACTAACCTAGGATTGTAGGGTTTCACACTAACCTAGGTTTTTTAAGGTTTTACACTAACCTAGGTTTGTAGGGTTTTACACTAACCTAGGATTGTAGGGTTTTACGCTAACCTACAATTTTTGGGTTTTACACTAACCTAGGGTTTTACACTAACCTAGGGTTTTAGGGTTTTAAACTAACCTGCAAATTTAGGAATTTAGGGATTTAAAGGAACCATAAACACATCGGAAGAATATCAATTAAATCACCTATGTAGGCAGTGGGTACAATTCCTCTGTCCTCAGCCAATTCAATCTTATCTCACTCGACGAAACACCATTATCTACTAAAATGCCACGTAGGCGAATATTATGCACTGAAGCACTCGTTCATAGCCGAATATAACGCACTGAAGCACTCGTTCATAGGCGAATATAACGCACAGAAGCACTCGTCCTTGCTTTCTCAATTTTTAAATCCGTCGGATTGCGACGTCACAACTCACCCTGGCAAAGACACACAGGCTACTGAACTGCCTCAAAAATGTCCGTTAAAATCACATCTGACGCATCACGGTGACGTAATAATACCCACAATCCAATAAGGTGATGGAAGGAATTATGGTGTCACCAAAATTCATGGCGTCTGCCGTAAACAAATCGGCGGACTGCTCGTATTTTTAACTATTTTGTTTAATACATTCTACTTATTTTAACAAGACGCCCTCTTGAATATTAACAAGGTAAGCTGTGAAGAATCCATTAATGCTACTTTAATTTGTCTTGGGCATTTCGTTCAGAAAAGTCACTAACTGGATAATTACCATTTATTCTATTCAGTAATTATTAAGTTTAGGGGCTTTTCTGGGAGAAAAAAAAAACCCCAAAAAGTGGTATATTTCAAACTCTACTAATCACGTAGAACACGAATATACTAGGGGCGTAGCTTCAAACTAAGTACAACATATTTTAAAAAATTGAACAAAATTGTGAAATGATTGTTCCAGACAGTTTGTTTTCCTTTTTTGAACGAAACGTCCTAGACCAACAAAAGTTGCATTAAGGGATTCTGCACAGCTTACCTTGTTCATATTAAAGACGGCGTAATGTTAAAATAAGTAGAACACATTCAAAGAAATCGCGAAATTTGATGTTTACGTCTATTAACGTCTACTGCCATTAATAATGGCTGCACATTATATACGTGCAATCTAGCGGGCGCATATGTCATCACGGGTCATACGTTAGTATGCCAGTGTGTGGCTACAGGTGCGGGTTGTGGTGAGTTAGGTGATGCTCCGTTCGTGATTTAAAACGAAGAAAGCAAGCAAGACTACGTTTCTGCGTTATATTAGCCTATTAACGAGTGCTTCTGTGTATATATTCGGCTGTAAACGAGTGTTTCAGTGCGTTATATGCGCGTATGTGGCGCTTTGTGGAAGATTGTAATTTCATCGAGTCAATTGTGGTTGAATTGGCCGTTGACAGAGGTATGTACCCCCACCCCCCTACATTGGTCAGGAAATTGATATTATTTTGGTGTGTTTTACGGCTCCTTTAAATCCCTAAAATCCTAAATTTGTAGTTTAGTGTGAAACCCAAAAATCCTAACAGGTAGCTTAACATGCAAATGTAGTTATATTATGTAATTCAAACAAGGTTTTTCCGGACGTTTTTACCCCACAATTTCACATTCTTTCTCAACTAACCTAGGATAATTGGTAGGTAACGCAGAACACGTCTATAGTGGCGTCATTAACGTATGACCAATTGTATAATATGTGCCCACCTAACAGTACCTAACCCCACGATGGGTGAATCACTATTTTACATTTTAAACTAACCTAGGATTGCAGTTATTTAAAATAACATAGAATTATAGGGTTCCCATCTAATCTGCGATTGTAGGGTGTTGATCGGAGATTTGATTAATATTGTATAATCTTATATTACTTTACAACCTTACAATCCTAGGTTAGTTTAAAAACGTAAAATAGTGATTCACCCATCGTGGAGTTAGGTTCTGTTTGGTTAGGTGGGCACATATTAAGAAATTAGTCGTACGTTAATGCCCCTAGTATATTCGTGTTCTACGTGATTAGTAGAGTGGCCCCTAAACTTAATACATACCCAATAAAGTTATAATCAAATAAAAACATTAATTTAAATATTAACTAAACTGTAAATTATTATAAATAATAACTAATTATCAATAAATGCTTGAATAGATTGTTGCACATTAGGCTAATGCTTACCTAAGTCTTTATCATTAAGGCCCAAATGATTTTCCAATTCTGTACAAATTTTAGAAACTAGAGAAAGATGCTCAAGTTTCTCAACTTCATCCATTATGGCTAAAAGATATAAAAATGCAATTATTTATCAATTACGTCTCATTTTATGCGATAATGAATTTCAGAAAGAAACACTTCATTGTTAACAAAGTTTTTTCCATATAATATTCGATTATCTAGCACTCAAACACAGCTGACATCAAAACATTGCCTTCCATGTTGAAACATGTAAACAAGTGTCATAGACGTAATATTCATTTGATATAATTATTTATCAAGTATACGGTTACAGTAGTCACATAACTCTATTCGAGAATTAATTTTTGCACGATTATCAAAGCATTTGTAAGAGCAAAGTCATTTTCTGGAATGAGGAAATTATTGCGTTTTCGAGCAATTGTTAAGACCATAAACAACCTTTGCTGATACATATTAACGTGAACTACTCCTGCGTGGTCTGGAACGTCGACTGTCATCACGCCATCGCCCCACAGTCACTACACCAGTGCAGGCCTCGGAACACGCACGTCGTGTGACCCAATGCGTGCCCAATGCCGAGTGATCCAACCGAGTTCCTGTGGTGTTTCTAGAGAGATCTGTGTAATTTGGATAGGAACCAAGTGTTAGAATGTGCAGTAAATAGCATAAGAGTTTATAACCCACTGGAAAATTTTCGTGAAATTCGCCCTTAGTGGGATTGCGAAGTAATCGCAGAATAAATGCATGCCACGTGCATATTTAATGAGGTGTAGAGTAGCAAGGCTAGGGAGTCTTCCTTTCAACCCAACCATTCGCGAGTAAGTAGAGTGCCCCAAAAAATTACCACACCTAAATTTCCCACATGCTCTGCAAAGCACCACATAAGAATGGTTTGTATTTAAATTACTGCTTAATTAAAAACTCTTAACTCTCTATAGGATTAAGAAAACTCAGTCAGAATGTTTTAGTGATTTATGTGTATATGTTTCAAGTTCTACGTTAATGAGATCAGTTAATTAAATTACTTCGCGGAGTGAACACTGCGCTCGCTCGTGCCATCTCTGGCAGTCTGATTCTACGGGTCTTAGGTGCTGCGCGTGCGTCGCGTCGCAGGGAACTTTCATACCTTGTTCTGAACACTTAACTGCAATAGGTTGACATAATTTACTGGCACCTTTATTTAATTTACCAACAGTCTTCCCCGCGTTCACAGCACCCCTCCATCAGCTCAATTTACCGACACCGGAGGTTTAATTACTCTTGTTAGTTTTTGCACCATTCTTGGCCTTTTTGTACAGTAACGGCCGCTGGCAGGCCTTGTGCCCCGGTCAGTTTTAATTTGCATTGCATACAAGTAACTGTGTACATTATTCGGTAATACAATTTATTTGAGTTAATCGAAATTTGTGAGTTCCCATTTTTATGTTGTATTTCGGGCCTTGGCCCTATCCCGGAAGTCATCGATGCCTCAAGGAGGCATCCTTAATTTATAAGGTAAAAGGTAATACTAAGGCGTGCTGGGGAGCCTTAATATACAGTCTATATATTACATTTTCCTGTAAATTCGTACCGTGCCTTTCGGGGGTACAGCCGTGTGGTCGTTCGACTCACGATCCTGAGAACTGTGACTTCGTGCTTACCCAGTGAGCTGGTACCTATCCTATTCGAAATAGGAATATTGTGTAATATTCTTACTTTTTTTAATATAGTCGCCGGACGATGTCTGCACTACTATCCCCGACAGCTCAGGAAACGTTAAATTGCATGCTCAACTAGATGTGGCAAAAAATATGCATAACAAACACATGTGTGCAAATCCAGAGAAGAAAGGTCAGTCGGACTTACAATTATCAATTTGTTCTGCTTGACCAGGAAGAACGCGGTCCGCACCACCATTTTGTGGTGTAGGTCAGGTCCGTGCAGGACAATAAATAGACTCTGATGTCACAGACGACCGGGTGATACGCTCCACTTGCGCGAGGAGCCGACGAGCAGTAAAGGCCGCTGCCTTCTGGGAAGAAGGTCTGCGATAACAACTAAGGACCGGGCTACCGCATTACCGTATGTTTCGTGTGCAACCACATCGTGTGATATAGAAAAAAACTTTTGAGAAATTGAATACAATCCAACTGTACCATGCACCTGTTGGAAGTGTGATCAGTGCGGGAGACCCCGAACACTCGATCCCTTCGACAAATATAATATACGTGCAGGAGTATGCAGGTGCCTGCCGACCGAATACGATGCATACTTCCTGCCTCCACTCGCTTCCACAGTGGTTGCATACCACTGCGCGCGATCCACAGGTGCGGGGGTTGGCACAAACTCTGCACTGTGCTGCATGTCAATGCATAATACATACTAGTTGCTTACACCTTCACAATAATTGTAGCAACCGGAACTCCCGAAACTACCAATAACAAACAGACCCACCATTACCTAGACCAGGTTAGCTCCACCAGTGATCAGCTGATTAAAATACCCATATGCTTGGATGAGTGGAATATTGTCACCTTAATCGATACGGCCGCCAGCTTGTATTTTATTCAGTAATGTTTTTTTTAATCAGCAATGTTGTATGAAGATATTATTAATTGCCACTAATGTTAATTTCGGGATCAGTTGTTTATTTGTGCTTCGTAATTCTAAGGTGACCCCATGTGTGGCCCTACATCTAACGATTGGCGGATACGTTTTACTCAACTCCGTGTGGAAACTTACACCAGTTTACACTATGGGAGAAGCTGCACAGCCTAACACTGCACAACATTACACTGCTCTGTACTGCACTACATAGACAAATGTTGGGAGAAGCGAACCAAATGTGTGAAATTTGGCCCGTTACGTATTGTAGTCATATCAGCTCCTATTTATATATGTCTACAGTTCTTTGATAAAATTATTGTAATTATTGTAAATTAATGTTCCACTAAGGAACAATAAAACCTCCGTAAAATGGCACAATCTGCAAAATTATTTTCTGAAGATGAACTTGGAAGGAAATGGGATTCGTGTTTGCACGACACTGTTTTGAAATTGGGTAAGATTTCTGCGGGGATATTTTGTGTTTTCGTTAATTATGTCTTATAAAATGTTTATTTTACAGATTAATTTTTTATAATGTGTAAAATAAAAACAGTTCTGCTGAAGTTATGTCTTGTCCAGATACGTGTCACGAGTTTTGAGTTTTAAAAATAGTAGTGTACTGCATAACCTAATGCCTGCCATTGGAATAACTACTTTATTGTCCATATTAGATGTAATAACCATAATCGAAAATGATCAAACGTCGAATTCCAAAAGATGAAAACGTCAATATACAGGAATTGCAATAATACCAAACTGTAAAGCAACGATACTTGTAGAGAGTGCAGGCTCTACTCCAAGTGGATAATGAAAAAAAGGGTGAAATGCTGCGTCGGTCTAGGGGAGATCCCATCTTTTTGCTAGTATTTTGTGGACAGACGAGGTACATTTACAAAAAGTTGGGTAATTTTCTAGTTTAGGGGCTTTTCTGAAAATAATAAAAAAAACTCCAGAAAGTGGTATATTTCGACTCTACTAATAACGTAGAACACGAATAAACTAGGGGCATTAACGTACGACGAATTTCCTAACATGTACCCACCTAACCTAACAGAACCTAACTCAACGATGGGTGAATCACTATTTTACGTTTTTAAACTAACCTAGGATTGTACGGCTCTAAACTAACCTAGGATTGTAAGGTTGTACAGTAATATAAGATTATACAATATTAAAAAAATCTCCGATCAACACCATACAATCACAGACTACATGGGAACCCTATAATCCTACGTTATTTT
>NQII01003035.1:125736-289451 GCA_002778355.1 Clitarchus hookeri | reverse complement strand
GTGAAGCAATTGGAAAATTAAATACATTGGAAGGAGGAGTGGTGGGGGTGGAAGCCGGCTGACTAAACAGGTCAGTCGTCAGTTGGGAGGGTGCTTGGGGGATATTCAGAATTGTAAGTTTTTAAAATAATTTTTTATAGCATTTTTTTATCATTTTAATAGTAGATCTTTAATAATTGTTCATAATAAATTCTTAATTAGTTGTTATTTTATATACATTTTTTGAATTTTTTTAAGTTTACAAGGTCAAAGGTCACCAGATCAATCTTAAATGTCACCGGGGTCAAGTTAAAATGTCAATGTCAAGATCACATGGATACAAAATGGCAGCCAATAAACCGGAATGACAGATCACGAACAGCTCCGACTCTCCGGTCCCAAGTCCCGTTGTTCCAAAGTCCCCATAACCCCTCTACTCTCGTAATCTGTTTTTCTTTTGCTTCCAGCGCTTTGTTGAGACGTGACGCGCGAATNGTCCCCATAACCCCTCTACTCTCGTAATCTGTTTTTCTTTTGCTTCCAGCGCTTTGTTGAGACGTGACGCGCGAATTGCTTAACAGTGTGTTGTAATGCACGTTTTTAAAATGGACTATTTCACGTGTGCACGGTCTTATTGTACGCAAGAGGAAATAAATATTCAGATTAGGGTGGGATACAACTTTCAACAGATCTCGCTTATTGCAGACACTGTTTCAAAACTCTTCAACATGGCCGGAAACTATATTTTCAGACAGTTATATATTTAAATACTCTGGGTGAATTCCTGTTAAACCAGTAGATATAGATTCCATTCATAGAACTCTTTTACGAACTTCTCAACAATATAAAGACAGGGTCGCTGCTTACAGTCCCACAGGTACACAGCACGACGAGAACACTTCACGCCAGTTTAGAGCCATGCGCGCAGCGGCGATAGCGCATTTGACACACATCACCCTCATCGCCCCCNGAACACTTCACGCCAGTTTAGAGCCATGCGCGCAGCGGCGATAGCGCATTTGACACACATCACCCTCATCGCCCCCGTGCTTCTCGGCTTCAGACGTGGAAAACAGCTCAAGGTAGGCTGGCCCCCTAAACATCGGCGTATTGAGANGCCCCCGTGCTTCTCGGCTTCAGACGTGGAAAACAGCTCAAGGTAGGCTGGCCCCCTAAACATCGGCGTATTGAGACCCGATCAGGATGAAACGAGGTGAGTACGGGTTAGCGCTAGAATGCAAGAGGAAAAGGAAACGGGAGATCACCGAGAAAACCCTCCGACCATTTGCATCGTACGGCACTATTCCCACATGCGTGAGTGACCCCGCCGGGAATCGAACCCGGTTCGCCTGGGGGGGGGGCGAGTAGTCTAACCCATACACCACCGCGGGCCCCTGACGACGGTCGAGATGGAAGAACTGCTAAGCGAGCAACACATATGGAAGGGTGGCAGCGCGTGGGGGCTGGGGGAGGCCGTATTGTGCCGTACCCTCCACCCCCGAGGCAGGGGCTGGGGTGAGTATCCGAGCGCCCGCAATGGCTTCCGCGGTGCCACGTCGAGGGGTAAGTGCGGGGAGCCGATCAAATTACTGGAGAGGAGATAGGTATAATGGTGGACCCAGAGGGTGGGGCGGCGGAGAGGACGCAAGGCACTCGATTGGCCGCAGAAGCCGCACAGCGTCATGCGGAAGGCGAAGCGTCCTGTGTCTGTTCTCTCCTGTGGGCATTCGCGCTCGCCTGCTCGCTCCTGGTCACCGATGACGTCACGTTATCAGCAGCGGGAGTCGCCGTGCTCCAGATCAACTCGAGAAGCTTCTGTTCGTTACTCACAGCTCAGTAAAAATATAGACTGTTCACGGTTAATCCAGCACTTTCGAAATCAACCTTTGAAAAATGTCACCGCACCTACATGCATATATTTCAACAGGCACACTGACTGGCACGCGCTCAGTAAAGTTGGTAATGTTGAAGGGAAATTATTTTTTCACTTTCTGTTATTTTATAATGCAGATACGCGTGAGAATGAACACATTTGTAAAATATTTCCTTCTAAAATAATTTTACAGCTTTTAGTGGAACGAATCATGAATAAAGTGATACGGTTCATGGCAAAGTTAATTTTAAATATAGCAGAATAATACAAAATGTGCATACGAGTAGATCGTAAGAAGGGTTTTCAATTAAAATATGTAATTTTATATAGTGTATACATGATTTCTTAAGTGCTCAGTTTACTGGCAATAACGTATAAACAGTAAGTTACAACCGCAAGTAGCTCCTACCTTTAAGATTGACTTTGTATTAATCCGCACGTTTATCCATATGGATCGCAACACCACTTAAATATAGAATTAAAAGAATTCAGAACGCATGTCTGCGGTATGCCTACAACTCAAAGGGAATATTGTACCTTATGGAATATTTGCAACGTCCTGGTCGTTCGGACATGATTAAGAGAATACGTTAAAGATGTAAGTAATGTGTGAAGGAACTCCAGTCTGTGGCACTGCAATCATGTGACTTGTATTTATACAATTATACTTGGGTGTTTGATTTCTCTAAACCTCTTTGTTTTCTTTTCGTTATTGTTTGTAAAATAAAAACTAATGATAAAAATGTTAGTTTTGGAAGCAAGTTAGAAATTAATGTAGTAAATATATCTGAAGATCTCCAAAATGGTATTCGGTTGAGAGCTATCGATAATATATTTACATTGTTTAAAACATCGAATTTGAAAGAACTAATTTATTTCATAATTTTATAAACGTAAGTTTTTGGTTTATATCCTAATATAATCCCAGAGGTATTAAATTGATATATTTTTATATTTCTCTCGTGCATCTTCCGAATTTGGTGTCTTATAATTATTTTCGACACACGTTTGTCAGTTCATCCTTTCTTGCTGAATAGTATGTATCATATCAAAGAACTGCATTAAACTGTTATACAAATATTGTTTATAGTAATTTCAATCTCTGATATTACAATACACTCATGTTAGAGAATCTTTTCTCGTCGCCGTTGCAAATGTTCACAAACCACACGCAAAATTCGATACGCTTATCATAGCGTGAAGTAACGTGGGTTTGTATGATCTCCACTTTACTTGTTTTAAAATGCGACGGACACTTAGTTTACTGACACCTGACTCACGCGCAGCTTGACGTATAAATATTTACTTCCCGGGGGAACATGTGAATGTGTGCAACACAACCCCCGTACTTTCTTCGGCTGTGGTCGTTCCCTCCCTGCTGCACCATCCTTTCTTCACATCACACACAGTTTCACCCCTATTAAAATTGTCACAAAAATAGTGTTATTGTTGTGTTTCATGATGGCACAGTATTTAATTCTGACCTCCATCGTCTCTGCAACTCAATCATGTTCTCACTTTTCAAATTACAGTTCACAATACACTTACGTTGCTCAAAAGTAAACATTGTCATCGTCACCATTTCTTCACTATTGTAGTGCTGAGGTTTGTGACTGCAAACTAAATGGTTTTTAAGAGTTTATAAAATAATTTGGATCTACACTGAAGAGCCAAAAAAACTATTACACCTGCCTAATATCGTGTAGGACCCCGAACACGCAGAAGTGCCGCAAGACGACGTGGCATGGACTCGTCTAATGTCTGAAGGTATGCAGGAGGCAATCCACACCATTAATCCTGCAGGGCAGTCCACAAATCCAATATGCACCAATTTGAGAAAGGGTTGCACGTCTGTCACGTTTAATGATTCTCGTCAGTCGTCGTTTGTCCCGTTCTTTCACGATCTTTTTCCGGCTGCAGCGATGTCGAGGATATGATGTTTTACCGGATTCCCAATATTCACGGTACACTCGTGAAATGGTCGTACGCGAACATCCAAATGTTATCGCTACCTCGGAGATGCTATGTCCCATCTCTCGTGCGCCGAATATAACACCACGTTCAAACTCACTTAAATCTTGATAACCTGCCATTGTATCAAAAGTAACCGATCTAGCGGCCGACCTTATTTCATTACTCTGATTGGTTCCATACCTCTGTTATTTCCATACGCACGCCTATACCAGTTTTTTTGCTCTTTAGTGTATAAATTAATATAATTTCATACTAGCTGTTTATAAAAAATAATTTTACTAAGTAATTTACATAACTGTTTATTTTTATAGTTTTAAAAGCCCAATAAAATAAATTATTGTGTTTATGTTTTGGTTTTATAAACGTTTTGAGAAATAACATATGAATATTGGGTACACCAAATCAATGTTTACATGCTTTGTACTTTAATAACATAGTAGCTATTCAACACAATCTGATGAGACTGCGTGTATTTGACGGTATAAAGACAATGTTGGGTGTTTCAAGCGCATGTAACCATTCTTCTGATGTAAATTTGGGGTTGACCTTCAAACAGTTCTCCCTTCTGATAGTCTATTAGGATCATCCAGAACTAGTCTGCTGTTTATCGATTCCCTCACATGTCCGTTGTTCCCAACACTGTATGTGAGATCTTATCAGTCCAAATAACAGGAATTTCGGTCAAACATCGATCCTGACTCTTGCAGTGCTATTATATATCCTCTCTTGAACTCCACAACTGATTCATACGGCTGTCTCGTAAGTCTTTTCGTAATATCTATCGCTGAAAAGTACTGTGATTCACATGTTCTGTTCTGTGGAATTGATTATGTAATGTATGACACACAAAGAGCGATGTTAATTCCCTTTGTATCGTTTAGTACATGTGCTGTGGCAGAAACTTTAAATCGTTTATATATTACTTTATATGCCTACTTGTATTTTTCTCATAATTATTATAAAGTGTGAAACGTGTTACGGAAATAAGTGTATTTCTTAATCCCCAGCAACCTAACTGTCCAAATAGTCTCTCAAACGCTCGATGATAAGTTGCCCATTATGCCGTCAACAGCATATGCAGCCAAGAAAGCCCTGGACATTAGCAGCCCATACATCTCTTTAGGTCGTTGCAGCTGGCTTTCATCGAGTCATTCTTGCCAACATTTCGCGCAGAATGCTCCGCCGTTGCCAAAGTGGCTAGGTGGTACGAGGCTATCACATCCGTTATTATGCAAATGGCAGCGCCGCAGCTGACACAGTTACTTCGCTCCCCTCTCCCTTGGGCCATTACCCCGCTGATGCCAGCGCCGTTAGGGCTCCAAGTTTGTGTACAAACAAGCTCTCGTTTAATTACGAGCCCAGATGTTACTATTTCCTCTTATTACCGTTATTTGTACTTCACTTTCAAAACTGTGTTGTACGAGCTAGCTAATAAACCTCGTAGTACTAACTGAGAATATGAAAAAACATCAATATGAAAGTACACATCATCAACTATTTAATGAGCTTGATACTCACGCAGGATAACTGAACGCACATTTAATTATGATCGATGTTGACGTCTGACGCAAATTACATATCAGTCGAGAGAACTTCCAAAGTGCCATTCACTAATTATAGCATTGGTAAGGGGGCCGTAAAAAGGTATGATTTAAAGTACAAATATATAATTGGTTAGTAGTGTAAAAATGAATTAAGCTCTACAGCTACGATATTCGAGGACTGAAGATAGAGCAACTTAACTCCGACATAGGCCAAGTTGGTTATGTGGAACAGTGTTTTTGTCTGTGCTCCCTGTTCCATTCTTACACCTTGACCGCCATTTATATTTCGGACGCTGGCTGCTAAGAGTATTTACTCTCTCACATTGTATGGTTTGTATGTTTATGCTGACTGTTTACGACGACGGTTCCTAGGAGCGCTGATGTCGTTGGTTTACGACAATTTCTTCCTTCAGAAGTGCTGATATCCACTTCCTTTCTTGTTTCCCACGTCGACTGCTAGAGTACACTGCTATTGACATGTGTTTAGTGGGGACAAGGCCATTCGTTCATTTTCCAAATAACAGCTGCCGATGCTCAAATTACTTACAGTTGGTTGACTCCGATTACACATCTCACTGCCCGAACTACCGCCGATTTTCTTAACACACTCAATTCAATTCGTTTATTTTCCCCATTTTTTATTTATTATTTTATATACAAAACGTAGCATTTATTTTCTTTTTCCAATTTTTTTTNCGTTTATTTTCCCCATTTTTTATTTATTATTTTATATACAAAACGTAGCATTTATTTTCTTTTTCCAATTTTTTTTAACCATTAATTTATTTAATATTTGTGCGAAAAAGTTTTTTATAAATCATGTACATATAGATTATCTCANTTTTTTTTAACCATTAATTTATTTAATATTTGTGCGAAAAAGTTTTTTATAAATCATGTACATATAGATTATCTCATATTGTACATACTTCTGATGTAGACACACAGAGTAGACACAGATGTAGACACAGATGTAGACACAGAGTAGACACAAGATAAAAAACAAGCAAGCACTTTACAAAAATTATAAAATAATTAAAATTAATATACCTGAATACACTCGAAAAATATTTTTTATAATGCTATTTTTAGTTATTTTCTCGATATCTGAATTGGACAGCTCGGCACCCATGAATTAATAGAGTCCAGGAATATCTGCCAATGTATATTTCGTCCACTGGGAATTTTCTCTATCTAATGCTTGTGGAATAACTTTGTAAACAGAAAATATTTTGTGCAAAAGCGAATGCGAATGGGTAGTCGTTCCAAATCTTTGTGATAGTAGGTCCATAGTGCATAGTCTCTTGTGTACCTCACACAGAGGAAGTGAGGGCACCAATCCGCAATTAATACTTTTCTTCATGATGGGATACACAGTTCGTTGCAGGGTGTTATTCTTCCGGCCTTCAATCTTGGTCTGCATGGTGGAGAGAAACATAGCCTCATACTCACGAACGAATTTTGAGCATACCTATTGGTGATAACAATTTTATACGTACAGTTGACCATGAAGGAAAGTCAAATCTTATCACTGTTGTATATAGAGAAGAGGTTTACATTTCATCATGTTATTGAACTTTGTTGTGTAGGATTGCTTACCATTGTCCTTCAACAAAATTATTTTCCATCGGTTTCGTGACATCAGCTTCGTTCTTCAACATGACAAGTTTCGCGAAGGCGAAATTACTGCGTACATCGATTATGATAAACATACATTTTCATCCCTTGTTCACAAATGCACAAATGTTTAGCATTGCACGGCATTGTCCCATATTGTCAAATATGGCGTCATGTTGACCACTATGCAGGTCTGTCCAGCGTATTGGAGTCAATNACGGCATTGTCCCATATTGTCAAATATGGCGTCATGTTGACCACTATGCAGGTCTGTCCAGCGTATTGGAGTCAATCCATGAAATACGTTTTCGACTTGTCCTTTAAATACCTGACGCTTGGGTTGTAAACAGGTATGGAGTAAGATAGATGACAGTGTGACTTATTTAATCGCACCGCATACCTAATCAGCCATGGGATTGTGGCATGCCGGGGTCCGAAATGCAGCCCATGAAGAAATCCTCCAGCGACATACAATCGAGATTATATTCATTTGGCTGCAGGTACACATGCAGTTAATTGAACACGAACTTAACTTCGAAAACTGCATATTTAAGTAGAAACGGTTGACAAAAAGGCAAGTTTACATTTTATATATTGTGTCACCAGCACTTGGGTTACCCACTGGGGAACATGCCAACACCTGTTCAGTGTTCTCAGTGAATGAACTGGAGATGGGATCGTGAAATAGTCGGAAAAGCGACTCACAGACGGATGGTGACGGTAGCATGCGATGGGCTGGGCGCAAGGATCCTTAAACCAAATAAAAGGGAGGAGCGTGAAGTAAAAAAGAAATACCAAACATATCGAGTGTGATCGAGACAGTACTAGCGGTAAGCAACAGAAATAATTGCGAGGGAGTGGAAAATAATGGATTTATTTCATTGTAAGTTGAAGAGATTATATTGTCTCGACATCCAGGGCCTCGAATATCATGTCTGTATGCATCGCTTGCCTTTTAAAATAAATATATAAGTAATTAAATATNTACATGAAATACGTTTTCGACTTGTCCTTTAAATACCTGACGCTTGGGTTGTAAACTGGTATGGAGTAAGATAGATGACAGTGTGACTTATTTAATCGCACCGCATACCTAATCAGCCATGGGATTGTGGCCTGCCGGGGTCCGAAATGCAGCCCATGAAGAAATCCTCCAGCGTCATACAATCGAGATGATATTCATTTGGCTGCAGGTACACATGTAGTTAATTGAACACGAACTTAACTTCGAAAACTGCATATTTAAGTAGAAACGGTTGACAAAAAGGCAAGTTTACATTTTATATATTGTGTCACCAGCACTTGGGTTACCCACTGGGGAACATGCCAACACCTGTTCAGTGCTCTCAGTGAATGAACTGGAGATGGGATCGTGAAATAGTCGGAAAAGCGACTCACAGACGGATGGTGACGGTAGCATGCGATGGGCTGGGCGCAAGGATCCTTAAACCAAATAAAAGGGAGGAGCGTGAAGTAAAAAAGAAATACCAAACATATCGAGTGTGATCGAGACAGTACTAGCGGTAAGCAACAGAAATAATTGCGAGGGAGTGGAAAATAATGGATTTATTTCATTGTAAGTGGAAGAGATTATATTGTCTCGACATCCAGGGCCTCGAATATCATGTCTGTATGCATCGCTTGCCTTTTAAAATAAATATATAAGTAATTAAATATAATTTCAACCCAGAAAAGCCAAATATTTAAAATAGGACCCAAGTTGGTTTCATGACATGCTTAAATTAAAATATTATTGTATAATTTGCTATAAATCCAGTACGGCGATTGGATTGGCAGGAACGTAACTGGTTAGAAATAATATTAGTATATAAACATATACAACGATTACTATTAATTTTTATAAATGTATTTTGAAAATATATTTTTCAAAGACATCGGACAAAATTTGTACGTCCGTCTTCAGGTACAGGTCAGAATTCTTTCCCAGNTGTATTTTGAAAATATATTTTTCAAAGACATCGGACAAAATTTGTACGTCCGTCTTCAGGTACAGGTCAGAATTCTTTCCCAGGGTCGTGCAGCCAAACGCCTGCCAGATGGCCTGAGCGTGTGCGTATTCTTTGTCACTGATACCCGCGTCCTTCAGCCTCTTGTTAAATGCTTTTTCCGGGAGTAGCTGCTGCTCGTCCAACCTGGCCTATGAATTGATGTNATGCCGGGAGGATGTAACTACGACGCTATAAGTCACCCTGTCTTCCACAGTGGTGTAGCGTCAATATGTATATATAATAGCTGTACACCGCGTTATTTTTTTGGTAGGCATACACATATGAGCGACTGGAATCTGATTCACAGGTCAGAATGGGATTGAGTATTGTTACAATATCCACATGCATGACGATCGCCAATTTATAAATGTAGTGGTAATTATTAAATTTCAGTACCGGTGGCCTACTATCTTCACCCAGCTGTGCATCTCGGTTCTCGCTGGAGCATTTTATTTGCAGTATTTCTGTGTTCTTCTAAACACTGCTGGCCTTTCAGCCCCAATTTCTTCGATTGGTTTTCAAAATAGGTGACACGCGACCGCTTGCATATGGGAATTATACCATTGTGAGCCATCAGTTACAATCTCACGAGCCAGAAAACAAAGCAGTAGTGGGCGTTTTCCTCTGTGGTTAGCCCAAGTCGAAATTGTCAGATTTTTCTTCTTTAACTATGCGTACAGGCACTACCTTCTCCTCAGAGGTGAGCGAATACATGTTGGCGACACAGCATGGTTGTTCTTTTCGAAGTCTTTTATTTCTTTTATTTGATGCAGTGGTGTCGGAAACTCCAGTTCGGAAAAATAAAACTTTCTTCCCACGGCTTTGTAGCTGTGGTCGACTCTCTCAGGGTTTCAGCCTTCCACAAAATGTGTTAAAAAACGCCCACTTAAAACACATGTGGTCGCTGGTGCTTTGTGAGTTAATCACAGCCTTCCTGTTCTTTATCGCTCCAGGCAGCTTGATGTAATACCAAGCGCGCAGTAGTTCCAGCTTTTTAATTCGGACCAGCAGGGGATTAACTTTTGTCAGTGTC
Organism: Clitarchus hookeri; assembly: GCA_002778355.1. Taxonomy (NCBI): domain Eukaryota; kingdom Metazoa; phylum Arthropoda; class Insecta; order Phasmatodea; family Phasmatidae; genus Clitarchus; species Clitarchus hookeri. Next base: position 279,422 of record NQII01003035.1, on the reverse strand, counting down.
TACCCCGAACTACGATCTGTGTACATTTATTCCGCTTAACATATTTTTCCTGTACAGGATTTTACCACCTTTTAAATTTCATCAGTCTCATACACTGGTACATGCCCAGTTTTGAATGCTCTCTTGTGCATGCCTTCGTCGAAAGATTTGGTTTCGAATAGTCACACTCCAGCCAAATGTTGAATTTAATTGTTCTTCGATCTCGTACTTCTTTGGTGGCCGACAATATTGTTCTTTGTGCTAACAAAAATATTACAGATATATTTTAACTAACCATCCTTCTTTTTGAGCGATGTACGTCTTTGGATTGCACCGTAAAGCCATTTCAGCCTCAATGAAACCATTGTAACCAAATACCCAGACCCTGGTACGATTCTTGGGCGCTATGGTCACTAGCATGCTGGTTGATGACCGTCTTGAAACCTGGGTTATGTGGGGAGTACACTCATATGCACGAAGGATTTTGGCAGGCGAAGGTCCCGCAGCTCTGCAAGCTGTCGCGTCTAGCAAATAACACCCCGTAGTCTGCGCACTTGTGTACCACTCTATCTTCGTTCTTCGCGCAGTCATACTCTTTGTGTCTTCGAACATCATGATTGAACACGAGGGTTTCATTGCAGCAGCGACACAGGTGACTATGTAACGGTCCAGTAGATCGCACAGATGTAGTTTAAGATATTGTCGATGATACCGGGAATGGCATTGACGACATCATAGGCAGTTAAGCTGGAGCCAGCGATTGGACAGCCAAAGGCTAAGTCGGGAAGCTGGTCGCAAGCATGCCCCTAATTCCATGATTCATTGTGATCTATAGAAAACTAATAAATATAATAGAGTTAACAATTATATTAATTTAAAGCTATAAGGGTCCTGTCCAATATATTATGAAACANGACTAATAAATATAATAGAGTTAACAATTATATTAATTTAAAGCTATAAGGGTCCTGTCCAATATATTATGAAACATATGCATAATTACTAGCATGCTAGATAATACCCAGCAAAAATTAATAGAAGAGCTTAACATAAGAAAACTCACCGGACTGAATGGAGAGAAGGTCAGGAGAGAGAATACGAACTATCGCCTGTTGCATCAGACGAAGAACTGCGGCGATCTCCGCAGATCTTTAATATGCCCCCGGAATGCCAAGCTGCCACAAGACCAGGAACCGAAATTCCCATAACTCGTTAAGTGGGTTTGTAAATATAATTGTGGCCCGACAGACTTAGTTCAAATCACTGAGTCAGCGGTGGGCTGCCATAATTATGTTTAAACTGGGCTCCGGGCCCATATTTATAGCTGTTGACCACTGCTGCTCATTTAGTACATTTACTTGTATGTGTTATTGGCGAGGGAGTGAAGCTCCCCACCAGTCTCCCAACTGGTGTGTTGTAGTGTCATGATTCCTGTAGAACATTTTGTAGTGTTGTTTGCAAGTGGCTAGTAAAACTCGTGTGTAGTATTACGGTGAGTTCCTACAACCCGAGTCACTGCTCATCGACAACCCAGCTTGCCACATCATTCCTTTCGGCACTGCAAGTCAGGGCCCGGACCCGCACTTTTTCTCCGGTCTTTTCATCGTGTGGCGTTCTTAAATAAAATTTGCAAGTAATTAGTACACTGCTCTGGCACCCTATGTACCAGGACTGTGGTGAGCCCTGGTCAAAGCTATGGCTTACCAATATGTAGTAGGCGTCCCTACACCAGTGTCCCGAAGGACATCATTTGTAAGTCGTCCGTAATAACTAAAACCGGCCTTACAGCTGAGTTGATGCGCGAATATGCGCGAATCTTTCCTCCTTATATAACTGGAGAGTTCGAGATGTCACATAAGCTACAGCCAATCACGAGCGAGAAATGTGACATCATCATCAAATATTTCCCTTATCAGTGCACTCTTGCAAACAATGGAAACTCTAGCTAGTTTACCATTAATTGAGAAATAACATTGAGGAATGAATAAAACTTGATGCACCGTTTCATGCATGAGATTTACTATGAATTACAAAAAAANGAGAAATAACATTGAGGAATGAATAAAACTTGATGCACCGTTTCATGCATGAGATTTACTATGAATTACAAAAAAATATATATATATAAAATATGGACGAAAACAAAAGATTTACGATTTGTATTGCCTATAAAACCAATATGGCNAAAAAAATATATATATATAAAATATGGACGAAAACAAAAGATTTACGATTTGTATTGCCTATAAAACCAATATGGCCACTGGCTCGAATAAATGGAAAGGTATGCATATACGGTCAGTGGTTGTAACTGCAGAGCACCTTCGGGCACGGTCGGCAATGCCGAGTCAAAGGCTTCTGAGCTCGTCCGAGTCGAACCGAAAACTGCCGAGCAGTTCCGAGTCGAGCCGAAGACCGCCAGCCACAGCCACACAGCTCCCATTTAAAATGCACTGCAAGAGTTCTCTCTTTTATACACTACTCACTCTGTATTTTCTTTCCGCCATACCAGTATCCAGCCATCACTCTGAAATGTGTTGAAATTAATTTCGTTGGAAATAATACCTTCTTCCAGAACTCAGTCCTTGGCTGGATACGAATTGACAAACTGAAGACGTTTCTGTTAGTTAACCCTACTTGCATAGGCTATGGCTTCTTTTTTGGCAAACATGCGCAGTATCCGTTATTGTTAAGAATTCTCCAAATGGTTCATGGATGTACTTTTTCCATAGTGTTCTTGCAATTAGACCGGTATTTGTGTTTCTGTAACCATGAAATTACTTTATATGAGTCTGATTAACTTTCTTTGCTCTCTACTATGTTGTTTATATGGTCGCCCATATTTTTGAGCAATGACTTGTTCTTTTCATAGGTCTCAATAACAGTTCGAACTGTGTATCGATTTCTATTGACCCTTCCCGCAATTTCATTGAAAGGTTTTTGTCGACTATACAGATCGCTGGTGATTTGTCTTATTGCGAGTTTCACACCCTTTCCTTTACGTCCCATTTACTAGCAATATTTCTTTGCAAACAGCTAACCTGTATACATGCGCAGTACGCAATACCGAATATACGTCTATCGAAAGCTGTAGGGTATTATTTACTCAGGTATTTTCAATACGAGAATCACTTGACGCAGTATTGTACAGTATTTGGACGCAAACAGTTTTGTCAGTGAATTTTCACATAACATTTTTATGTTAAGTCCTATTAACATGTTTTTCGTGAGTGCAAATCTTATGTGTACGAAGACTTCTGTGAGAGAGGAAAGAGAGATGCATTTATAGAAATTTACTGAACGATAAGTACAAATACAAAAGTGCTAACGGGTGATTAATGTGTTATTTACATAAAAACATTGAAAAAATAAATGCTACTTTATATTTATTATAAAATATATGTTACGGACTATGTACTTTAATGTAATGAATTCTGGTGTAAAATACGATTAAATAACAAATAAGTTTTATACTTAAAAATTAATTCAGTAAAGGCAGGTTTGGGAAGCAGTTTTGTGCACATCAGCTACCTTAGCATAAGTATTTTAATTGTGTGCAGAATATTGTGGCGTGTAGAAAACTGCGCCGTGCTCGCTATCGCCATTTGTTTTGATTTATCCGGCAGTCGCCCGCGCTCCTCTTTTATTAATGAAGTGGTTTGTGTCGGGATGGGCTTCGGCCGCGACGCCAGAAGCGACAGGTTATAAAACGATAACTCCGGTTCGCCCCCCGCCAGGGGCATTGTTCGCTCTCCCGCGACTCGCTGCGATCTCCCCGCCTGCCGCCATTGGCGATTGTCTTTCATCCTTCCTCCGCCAAGCCAACAGGGAATTAATGAGGACANGGGCATTGTTCACTCTCCCGCGACTCGCTGCGATCTCCCCGCCTGCCGCCATTGGCGATTGTCTTTCATCCTTCCTCCGCCGAGCCAACAGGGAATTAATGAGGACAAGTCCATGTCATTCGGTTACGCCGAGGGGTGTGAACAGTCGGGGAGGAGGCATCGATCGCCCGGTACAAGTGTGCGCCGACCCGTACAGGTAGCGCCACAAGCGCGGGAAAGCCTTTCCATTCCGGAGAGCGCTCTCAAATGACGGGTTTCCATAACAAGGAACTGAGGGCGTGTTCCAATTGGACAATTTCGTAATTAAGTAATCAGTAATTAAGTGTGGTTTAATTGGAACTCTGTCGATAGTCACTTGTTTACCGCGATGTTGCTATCTGTCGAGCAAAGTTGTAGTGTGCAGTGCTGGATTTTATAACACACGGTGTTTTGACGCAAATATTACCATAAATTAATTAATTAATGAGTAAATATTCGTATGAAAATACGTGTATCTACAATATATATACACACATGTATATATATTATTTCTAAAAATATACGTATGAGTATAATATGAAGATATTTCTGCNACATGTATATATATTATTTCTAAAAATATACGTATGAGTATAATATGAAGATATTTCTGCACAGTTTTTTCTTCCCCCCGCTTAGGTTAAAACAGATACGGCCGCGCTTTGGGATTTGGTAAATTCGTATTTAGTAAGTTTCTTTACATACTAACAACAAAATACAAAACTACCACAAAATACGTCATAATTTTAGTGAACTAAATCGGGTCACGTGGCCATTTAGTAAACTAAAAGTGCAAATTGGAACCCGGGCTTAGACAGTAAGTAATGTACATTTTTCCTACGCATTGGATCAAACCTAGTCCAGCACAATGAATTTGCTACTGCGTACTGCAGTGGAGATATTTTGGAAGTCAGCCAATCACCGGAAAGAAAACATTTAAATAAACGTATTTTAAATTTTTNTACTGCAGTGGAGATATTTTGGAAGTCAGCCAATCACCGGAAAGAAAACATTTAAATAAACGTATTTTAAATTTTTAGTGGTAAATGATATACTAAAATATTAATCTATACTCACCTGCTTCTTAAAAACCACCGTCGAAAACAAAAATACGNTACTGCAGTGGAGATATTTTGGAAGTCAGCCAATCACCGGAAAGAAAACATTTAAATAAACGTATTTTAAATTTTTTGTGGTAAATGATATACTAAAATATTAATCTATACTCACCTGCTTCTTAAAAACCACCGTCGAAAACAAAAATACGNTGTGGTAAATGATATACTAAAATATTAATCTATACTCACCTGCTTCTTAAAAACCACCGTCGAAAACAAAAATACGAATACGTACGTTTTCCACTTTCATATCGAATGCAGCACACACCAAAGCCGTGTCTCAATTGGTCCAGAGAGAGCTCTCTCGTGCACACGCTCTTGCGACCACGTCATGATCACGTGACAGAGAATGCGCTGTGGTCCTCTCAATTCGTAGGAGAGAGCGCGAAAGAGCTAGAGCACAGAGAGCACGAAGTTTCACTTTCACTGGCCTCTCTCTCGCACTCTCTTGACTACGAGTCATATTAATTTTTGTTTTATTTATTTTAGCGTTTGAATGAGGTTATAGCAACTTTCTGGGCCAAAACCACGTCTCATTTTACCTGTAAGTGAATAATTGTTACGGTCTCAGTTAACGAAGTAACTTACGTACCTTTCAATTATATTATATTAATAAATATACTGATAAGGATTTCTGACAGTATCTCGAGTTCACCGGGGTGTAGTGGTTAAACTCACTCACTCGCTCCGTTTTATCATGATATTTTGTTAGTTTTGCATAGTGTGCACAGTATGCTGTAACACGATGTAGGTGTATATAGGCTGTTCACGGTGAAGTTAGCACTTTTGAAAGCCCAGTTTAAGATATACTTGTATGCGCAATTACAATTGCTTCCGCTTTATGTAAGATTAACATTTCCATGTGCCTGATCACTTAATTAAAGCGTCGCTAAAGTGTAACTTTNTTGCTTCCGCTTTATGTAAGATTAACATTTCCATGTGCCTGATCACTTAATTAAAGCGTCGCTAAAGTGTAACTTTGAAATTATTGGCAAAGTTAATATTTTCCAAATATGCTCATTTTACACTTGTATGCGTTAAAAAAAACACAGAAATAAAACGAAATAATTTTAATATTCACAAATGTTTACCTTATACTGTTTAATTCAACGCTAAGGACTTGAACTATTTTTCATCAGTCGTTGCCAACTTAACCGGGCGCCTACCAATCTGTCTGCCCCTTAAAATATACACTTTTCAAAGGTTGATTTCAAAAGTACTCACTTTACCGTTAATATAGTTTATAAAATAACAGTCCTTTATGGCCGAACAGTTATTCCGGTAGTGCTATAATTAATTTTCAAATTGGTTGATATTACGGAACTAATAAATTATATAAAGTATTTTCAATAACTGTGGTCGTGATCATGATTTCACGCCTTTAACTGTGTAAACCCCTTAAACCTGGGTTCGCAATTTAAAACATAACACTAACCATAGAGCATGGGCAGTGTACACAAGTATTGAGCACTATGATTTCGAACCTGTTGATTCACAACTGCGAATTAACAGGTCGTGCACATGAGAGGTCCAGGCGTTGTTCATAAGGGGAATGGTTAAAACTTAATTTCTTCTGTAGGCACATGGGGCAAAACCAATCACAGCAGAGTAAAAAAATTTTCATCAAAGTTGTTTATTTAAAATGGAGTAGCATAGTTACGGTGCAGATAAAAATAAATGTCGCAAGATATAAATTTAGATAAAAGAACATGCGGCAGCTTACAAGCAAGGATTTTCAAAAAAATTAAAAATGTCATATCTTTTAAATTATTGTCCATATTCAACACAAGATATCGCTAAATAAGGTACTACAATTTATTTAGGTCATAATAAGAGAGCCAAAATGTTAAGACATTATTTTACTACACTGCCGACTATCGTCAGACTCCTCGCAAGTTTAACTGTCTAAAATAATACATAAGTTTTCAGTTGTGCACCTGGTTTCTAGTCGTACGAATGTTCTACTGTTTTGTCCTGTTCTCTGTGCCAATTTTTTTTTATTGTGAACACACCATAAAACGTTACAGTGGCATCCTTTCTCCAGTTATACTTTTTCAAATATTTTTTGCACCCATTTTTTACTCAAATGTACTATCAATTTTTCTACTTTAAATACCTTTCGCGAGTTAGAATAATATCAATGTACATGGTTGGATTGATGCGTAAACAGAAAACCTTGTACTATTTGGCACGTAGAGTTTGTGAAACAACGAGCAAGGTATTTAAAGATAAACAGGTAATAAATCTTGCACTTGCAAAGAAACAAGAGACAATGCATTAGAATAAACGAAAAGTAATTACACTGATAATAGAAATATCTATTAACGCAAACAAACGCCTTCACAAAAACTGCTATCTGTAAGGACTGTCTGTGGACAAGAAAAGCTGTTTGGAAGAAATTAATGGCATTTCATTGAACAAAATTATAGCACACGAAATTCATAATTAAAAGTTTGCTTATTAAAATGTGATTGTAATCGCATAACAAAGTAAACATAAATATTTCGTATAATTTTACATTTGCGTTCATTGTAAAAATGAAAATAAAATATTGGAATAAAGATTTATTATTGATAAAGCACCTTCCAGGTAAAACCAAGACAGTGAACGTTAAAAATTTACATAACATATGAAATTTATAGAAAGCAGGAGAATAATATTATAAGACAGCAAATCGCCAACGAAACTAATTATTTTGATATATTTGTGTTTTATTATTTTGTACTAAGGCTCTATCACATGTAAGGAATGTTGTACAGTATCAGAGATGTGCAAAACAATAATGTAAATTTCCGAAATAAATATTTGTGCTATATTAGAAAATTCGCCAGTGGTGCTGATTTCCCATCTAAAATTTAATTAAATTTTCCTTGCCCAATATAAAAGCATATGAAAACTACTTAGGAGTGATCTACTTGAATAATGTTATGTCAACAGATATCGAAATAAATACAGAATCGTTACCGAAACAAATTGTTACAGAGGAGAAGAGAGAGCTTTCGAACGTGGCAGGATACTTTTACCCTAAAGTCTTAAATTTATGACTCTGATGGTAATAGTGGAGGTATCCACTGGTATTTCTTCTTATATAGGAATACAAATGTTGCCGTGGTCAAATCTGCTTGTGCCTGTAATGTTAGGCTGTTGTATAGAACAAAAGTTTCCAAATGCTGTTATTGTTTTTTAAGAACAAATAACGCATGACCAGAACGATCTTTGCCACTAACATTGCCATAACACAAAATTAAATTTTAAAAAGAAACATATTTGAGGTACTACAAGATAAAAATTTGTCACTTTCGAACTCTTAATTTTCTATGCATAATGAAGCATCTACTTTTTTTAACATGGAAAAGAAGAGTGTAATTTTTTATTGTGATTAATTACATTTTTAACTCACCTAGTTGTGTCGTAATTGTGACTTCAACATCATATAACAATTTATTAAGTTTAAATTTTATTGCTTGAACTGCTGACCAAGATCATTGTGCATTTCACACGGTAGTTTTTTTGGTGGATCAGGAAATGGCAATGCACGCATATAAAGTAGCAAAGTCACTCTTCCTGTAATAGGAATGGAAAATGACAAGGTAAAGAGTTATCCTCGGATCAGTCGCTCGGTATTGAGCCCACGATATCCCGGATGCGTTATTCTGTTCCAAGATCGAAAACCTTCGGTTACAGAAAAAATTACCGATACAGCTAATTAGTAGACTACAACATCCGCGTAATAATTTGGTGGCATGCTGGATTTCACTAGTCTATAAAAGCTTGAGAAAATTCTTGATTTTACTGTGTGATGGCTTTATTGGACATTGGTTACTCTAAAATTGAATTTTATTATTGGCTAAAAGTATTTTTTGGGCATGCCATAAAAATTGTTGGCAAATGGCAAAAGTCAATCGATCCTACTGCATTTTACAGTTTAGTGTGATGCTTGGTAGTAAGTTGGATTCTTCAGGTCCCTAATAATTAGCCATCTTTCCTAATACACTCATTTGCAAAAAAANATGCTTGGTAGTAAGTTGGATTCTTCAGGTCCCTAATAATTAGCCATCTTTCCTAATACACTCATTTGCAAAAAAAAATTGATTACCCTGAAATTGCCATCACAGGGTACGTAAGTGAGTACAGGACATTGTAGTATGTATGCAGGAAACGTTAAAATATTTTACCACACCAAGCATGTATTGCCAGGGAATCACCACTTGCAGGACACACTTAGTATAGCATTGGACCACCTATATCATGGAGACAGGCGGCGACATGGTCTAGCATGGATGCGTACAGACGTCGGATGTTCTCCTGAGGAAGATCCTGTCACAGCTAGCGCAACTGACCCTCCAAATTCCCCGTAGTTGCCGCCGGCCGAAGTTGCCGTCCAATCTGACACGAAACGTTCTCGATGGACGAGAAATCTGAGGTATTTACTGGCCAAGGAAGCAAGTTGACATCACGACGGCAGGCCAGAGATACCCGTGCTGTGTGAGGACGGGCATTATACTGCTGTAAAATGAGGTTGTCACGCTTGCACCAGGAAGGGGAGTGCACAAGGTCGCAGAATTTCCTAGACGTATTGCCTTGCCATCAGGGTTCCTTCAATCACCGCCATTGGGGTGCGTGAATGGTATGAAATGGCACCCCACACCATGACACCTCTCTTTGGGACGGGGTACCGCTCTACAAAGAAGTGTGGTTCACGGCGCTGTACTGTAAACAAATTTCTAGCAAGCTTCCCAATCTGTAATGTTAAATTTTAACCTATACATAGTACCAAACGGTACAACGTATCAGGCTGCAAATATAGTAAAATTTAGCGTCGCTACTCTCCAAAGGTGGAAAGTTCCATACGCATTTGACACTTTCCTGATCAAATGTAGGAACGCTGCCATGGATGTATGGGGAAACAGTTAACAATTCGCTCTTTCTCCATATATGTACACAGTGATGCGGATGTCTATATCCAGACAGAACCGCGATAGGTCGCTGAACACACTTCTCAGATGTTTGCAGATCATGGATAGTAACCCCGACCCTTCAGTTCATCAATTATTGAAGATATCTCAACAATGCGTGAGAGATCCGCGTATTTGAATAAACATGATGAAAAAGAGCACATGCACAATGGTGTTCACCGGGTTGCAAAAATTTCACTGACCGTTAAGTATCCACAATTGAAGGTCAATCAAATATCTGAGTCTATCAACAAGTTCATTCGTGTCTTCGGGAAATATATAACGAGAGTTCTTGACACTTTCTGCCTTCTTCACACCACTTGTCGAAGGAAATTCGTTGGTGAAATGTGTGGGAATGTCGGGAGAATGACCAGCCTTCTCATCAGATACTTCATGAGCACCGTCATTATAGTCATTATTAATTAATGCTATCTTCATGATCATCATCACCCTTTGCTTTATCCTCAATATCAAGTTACCTTTTCTTTGTAGGAGTCAAATGGTCATCATCACTATTTAGAGCTGACAACTTTTTATTTTTAAGTTCGTCATCTTCATGCGAACGTCTTGCAAGTGTGCATTCCACATATACTGACTATATCATGCCTCGTAGGCCTCTAATTCCGTCATTAGAATTAACTGTCTCGATATAATTGTCTGTGGAGACAGTACCCATCGATGCAGCAGAGGGTATTGGCGACATCACTTGCTGACTCCCAGTAGACGAACCCATTTTATGTAGTGTAATAACGGGAGGTAACGAAGTCATCTGATGCTGTTTCTCAGTAGTTGAAAAAAACACTTCATTTATAAGCCTTGATGTGTTTATTTTAGTTATCATGTCGCGTGAACTGTCTGGAACATTTATAGCAGCTAAGAAAAGCATGAGATGGGTTCTTCAAATATTCACTCTTCTCATGTCGCCACACATTGCAACTTTTACTGAAAGACTTGTAGTCATGTAGTCGTACATGACATACTCGATTTCACATCGTTAGTGGCTTGCATCGTCTTCAGCATACATGAATTCGTTCAATTTTATTCCTGCCAACTGACTCTTTCAGACATACTCTTGTAGACAGACTCTTGCAGAATGACTCCTGTCAATATGTAACTGATTTGCCTGTTTAATAACAACAAAGGTAGAGGCATTAATATATTCATTTATATATGCAGATAATTCATTACATTCATTAAATGTCGTGTCAGGCATCAGCCATTTGTTAAATGGCGCATGGCCGATATGGTTTTACAAGCTATTTATTGCCTGACGAATTCTCGAGCTAAACGAACAGACATTTTTTATTCTTCCACCACTTTTTAAAATAAATATTACCATATAAGTAATAAATTAGGTGTTTATATTTCACTTGACTTGAAAGTTAACTTCAAAGACTACAAAAAAATATATTTATTGACTACTATTCCAAATGAGAAGGCTTCAAAAAGTGCTCACTTTACCGTGAATAGTCCATACTAAGAAGTTCAGAATAACGTCAGCCTTCCATGTAGTTTTACACTGCTATAAATTTTTTTTATCAAATATAAAAAAAAACGCCAGCAAAAAAAAAAACAGACCCCACCGTAAAATTAGCACTTTTGGAACCAATTTTGAAAAATGTCACCACCCCTACCTGCATACTGAATATTTAACGGACACACTGAGAGGCATGTGCCCAGTAAAGTTGGTAACGACGGAGGTAAAGCAATCCCATGTCTTAACGTTGAATTAAAAGTCTTACGTAAACATGTGTGATTACTGAAATGGTTTCCTCTGTTTTCTGCTTTTCTTTCATGCATATACTGTAAGTGTAAGTTAGAAGATTTTTAAAATATTTACAAATCTAATCGTTTCACAGCGCAATGTTAATTTCACGTACGGTGGATGAATAATCAATGTGAATGCAAATGGGTCTAAATCAGGGCTTCCAAAAGTGCTCGATTTTCCGTTAATAGTCAATATTTGTAGGTAACCTAAATGTTTTGCTGGTATGCCATCTCGTACTGTAATGTGTACAAAGCAGAAAAACACGAACTTGCTTTGCCNTAACCTAAATGTTTTGCTGGTATGCCATCTCGTACTGTAATGTGTACAAAGCAGAAAAACACGAACTTGCTTTGCCATAAATGTAAACAATATAGTTACACTCGCAATACAATTTTAAAAATTTGCTATTTTTTTTTCGTGCATATAAGCGTGAAAATTGGCAAATTTGTAAAATGAGTGAGTGAGTGAAGAGATTTGGACGGCTCTTAACATCAAGGTCTTGAGACCCGATTAGGGCGAAGCGAGGTGAGTATGGAGTAGCGCCGGAAGGAAAGGTCAGGGGTAAGCGGGAGATCCCCGAGAAAACCCGCTGACCAGTGGCATCGTCCGGCACGATTCCCACGTGTAAAAATCCGGGAGCAACCGCGCCGGGAATCGAACCCGGTTCAGCTGAGTGGAGGGCGAGTAGTTCAACCACTACACAACCGCTGCCCCAATTTGTGAGATTTTTACATGTCTGATAGTTCCACAGTTTCACTTGACCGAAGGATGAATTAAAAATATGAGATCCACGTCAACGTTANTTTTACATGTCTGATAGTTCCACAGTTTCACTTGACCGAAGGATGAATTAAAAATATGAGATCCACGTCAACGTTAATTTTACGTACGGTGGAACAATACACAACGTGTATGCAAGTAGATCTTATGCAGGGCTTCCAGAAGTGCAGAAGTGCCCAGTTTTCCAGGAACACCTTATACACAGGTGAGAACACAACATTCACGGCTGCAACGCGTCGCAGTCCTATTTTCCGGCCGGCGAAGTTCCCCATCCAGTTAGCGCGCTCATTCAACATAACTAGGGCTGCCAGGACGCCGCGCGCCGTTATGGAACCACATATGAAGGCCTGATACGGCCGGCTCCCATATCACGCCCCATTTGANTAGGGCTGCCAGGACGCCGCGCGCCGTTATGGAACCACATACGAAGGCCTGATACGACCGGCTCCCATATCACGCCCCATTTGACCATTCCGCCAGTGTCGGCTGTTGGCAAAGGGGAGTGGGGGGACGGATGCGACATCAGCTCGTGCTGTTCTAACGCGTGGCACGGTATCACCAGCACAAACACACAAACCAGCTTAATACGCGACCACCGGAAAAATTTACTCCCCCTTAGGCCGGCGTTACGATGACTACGCGTTATGTGCAACCCGCAACTTTTACACTTATACGTGTACTTAAAACGTGCTCTTTTTGGTTGGTACATGAATGAAGCTCCACGTAAGCACGTAAACTTTGTTTACTGTATAACAAATGTCGGGGATAAGTTTTGCAGCTTTTCATATTGAAAAATTTCAAATTGCAAATTCTACAGGCGTACTTGTNAACAAATGTCGGGGATAAGTTTTGCAGCTTTTCATATTGAAAAATTTCAAATTGCAAATTCTACAGGCGTACTTGTGTTTTAATACTGACGTGGCATGAACAGGTCGCGAAAGTATGAAGTATGACGTTCGTGATTAATGCAAACTTTGAAAACAGCTAAGACATCGTCATAACCTCAAGAACGAAATATCTCTGGGAGACGGACACACGTTTTCCGTCTACACTAAATAAATCGTATATAATAAACTTTGATCTGCTGAGAAAATTAAATTGTCGTTAATTAAATAGGCCTATTGAAAATTGTATTGTAGACTAAACGTTCACATTATTCATTTAATGCAATCATTTTTAAGTATTTTTACATCTCTGAAAAACGTAATTAATAAACTGGCAATGTTAAGCTCCCTAAACATTTAGGAATTAAAAAGTAAATAAAAAATTTTACCTAACTTTTACCTCTCTTTCGTCTTCATTCCTGGGAGAAAGTTGTATACGTGGTACATGAATTTAAAAGGACATCGCGAAAATAAAAAGAATCCCATTAAAGGCAAAGATAACTCAACAACGTCCCTATAGCGATTGACTAGCGAGATCACGTGGTACTGAGTCACGAAACACGTATCACGCATAAGATAGACATTAACAAGCTTTGCCATCAAGTGAACGTTACGTGAAAAAAACATTAGTCTGAAACATTAGTCTCTAAAAACATTAGTCAAGGCGCAGTTGGCTTACGTGAACGTGTTGCCTGCTACTTGTTACGTGAAACGTGAAGTCATCGTAGTCCCGGCCTTACTCCACCCACACTCCAAGCTACTCATTCTGTAAAACATTAAAGATGTATATATTATTCGTAGTTTAATGTGAACTGGCTATTTGTAAATTAAATGGCTGAGACGGNTGAACTGGCTATTTGTAAATTAAATGGCTGACACGGTAACTAGCGTTTAGAGAAACAATACAGTGAATTACAAAATATTCAGATATTTTTAGTAGAATGATTATTGGCCTTAAGGGACAATGGAACCGGGATAGGAGCCAAGTGCCAACCAGCCACCATTTTATAACGTCACCTGACTGCCATGTTAGATACCGGTGACCTTGACCTTGATCCCATAGCCATGACCTTGAATGACATAGAACACAAAATAATCGCAAAATATTTCAAACTTCCCAAGATTTAAAAGAAATATATATATAAATCCAAAAGATATAAATTAAAATATTTACAAAAATTAAAAAAATTACTTCAAGATGTACTTCCATAAGATGTACTTGCATGGAGGTCCGGGGTTCGATGACAGGTTAATAGACTTAGATACCGACACGACCGGCCCTCGCCAGGTCGGCCAGTGTCCATCTCGTCAGCTATGTTAGATGTAGATGGCGTTGACCTTCGACCTTGACCTTGGATGACCTTGATACCAAAGACTTCCAAAGAAATCACCAAAAATATAACAAAATTAGAAAAAAATTTAAAATCTGAGGTAAAAATTACACTAATGTAACCCGACTGCCATCTTGGATACAGGTGACCTTGAACTTGACACAAGACAAAAATTCGCAAAATTGTTTTAAAAACGTCCGAACAAATTTACAAAAACTGCTAGAAATAATTTAAGAAAATATAAAAACAATATTTATAAAATTTATTTTTAAAATTTATAAAAATGAACATTTCTAACGTTTTGGCCTAGAGTGTACGGAGGACTGTAACTGACCAGCCACCATGATATGACGTCACCAAACGCCATTTTGAATGTAAGTGACCTTGCACTTTACCGTTAACCTTGACCAAATGACATTGTGTGACCTTAAACGCAACACAAAAATCTCCAAAACAATTAAAACTATTTAAAACTTTTAAACATTTCTAAAAATATTATTCAAAAAAATTTATTAAAAACTTATTTAGAAACTTAAATTTTCCTNTAAAACTTTTAAACATTTCTAAAAATATTATTCAAAAAAATTTATTAAAAACTTATTTAGAAACTTAAATTTTCCTAAGGTTCCCTCAGTACCACTTCCAGAAGACGATTGAACAACGCCTATGTTTCTCATTGGTTAATTAGTTGGTTCTCCTCCAATCCCTCCACCAATGTTATTCATTGGTTGATTAAATGTGCTCGCATCACCTTCCCCGCCCCCTCGAAGTGCTTTTTATTAGTTGATTGTATATACACTCTCGTTCGACCCACCACCAATGTTTTTCATTGGTTAATTATTCGACATGCCTCACGCCCCTCACACTTGCTCATTCCGTCGTATGCAGACATCTTGTTTTTTCGCATGTCGTTTGTTTTTAGGTGACGCTAGTTTATTAATTATCGCCAGAGGAGCTGTCGATTTAGCCACCATGTTTACCTTACCCCAATGTCATAGATCTCGAAAAAAAACAGAAAAATCGCAGTCCATACAATTGTCAATTACTAGCTGGTCACAACAAATGACTAACAATACTAATTAACGACTGACTGCACACAAAACCGACTTCACCCATGACTAACTCCACCCAAGACTATCTCCACCCAAAACTAACTCCACCCAAGATTAACTCCACCCAAGACTAACTCCACCCAAGACTAACTCCACCCAAGACTAACTCCACCCAAGACTAACTCCACCCAAGACTAACTCACACAAGACTAACTCCACCCAAGACTAACTCCACCCAAGACTGGCTTCTCGTAGCTAAACACTTCGCAGAACATTTCTACCAGAGCTGACCAAACCAAAGGGTCATACTAAATGACCAGGTAAAATTACAAGGTCAACTGACCAACCCAACCAACAAGNTTCATTGGTTAATTATTCGACATGCCTCACGCCCCTCACACTTGCTCATTCCGTCGTATGCAGACATCTTGTTTTTCCGCATGTCGTTTGTTTTTAGGTGACGCTAGTTTATTAATTATCGCCAGAGGAGCTGTCGATTTAGCCACCATGTTNCCGCATGTCGTTTGTTTTTAGGTGACGCTAGTTTATTAATTATCGCCAGAGGAGCTGTCGATTTAGCCACCATGTTGACCTTACCCCAATGTCATAGATCTCGAAAAAAAAAACAGAAAAATCGCAGTGCATACAATTGTAAATTACTAGCTGGTCACAACAAATGACTAACAATACTAATTAACGACTGACTGCACACAAAACCGACTTCACCCATGACTAACTCCACCCAAGACTATCTCCACCCAAAACTAACTCCACCCAAGATTAACTCCACCCAAGACTAACTCCACCCAAGACTAACTCCACCCAAGACTAACTCCACCCAAGACTAACTCCACCCAAGACTAACTCACACAAGACTAACTCCACCCAAGACTAACTCCACCCAAGACTGGCTTCTCGTAGCTAAACACTTCGCAGAACATTTCTACCAGAGCTGACCAAACCAAAAGGTCATACTAAATTACCAGGTAAAATTACAAGGTCAACTGACCAACCCAACCAACAAGATGGAAACATTACTGAAAAAAATTACCCTCATTTCATTCGTTCGCATTATATAACTCGTCCATTTTAAACGACCCGAGTAAGGCACAGTACTTCAGATCGAACCATAGCTCTTCCCCTGCATTCACTCTGAAATAGACTATCTCAATTAATTGTTTACACCCCAGAAATAATAAGTCTTTCAGAGAAGCAGAAGAGGCTACAAAATAAATATAAAAAATATGTATAAATTTAATTAATTTACTTATTATAAACATTCTATTTTTCTTGTACATTCAATCTTTATATTTCTCAGATGTTTACAAATCATGGATAGTAGCCAGCAGTATCATCTGATATTGATGACCCTTCAGTTCATCGATGATTGAAGATATCTCAACAATGCGTGAGAGATCCCCGTGTTTTTGAAGGTCAATCAGATATCTGAGTCTAACAACAAGTTCATTCGGGTCTTCGGGAAATATTTAACGAGTGTTCTTGACTCCTTTTGCCTTCTTCAAACCACTTGTCGAAGGAAATTCGTTGGTGAAATATGTGGGAATGTCGAGAGAATCATCAACCTTCGCATCAGATACTTTATCAACACTGTCATCATAGTCATTATCATCAATGCTATCTTCATGATCGTCTTCACCTCTTGTTTCATCATCAATATCAAGTTTAGTTTTATTTGTAGAAGTGACCTGGTCGTCATCAGTATTTAGAGCTGACAACTGTTTATTTTGAATTTTGTCCACTTCAACGCAAACGTCTTGCAAGTGTGCATTCTACATATACTGACTCGATCATGCCTCGTAGGTCTCTCACTCAATCATTAGAATAAACTGTCTCGTTATAATCGTCTGTGAAAACTGTACCCATCGTGAAGGAGGGGGTATTGGTGACATCTCTTGCTGGCTCCCAGTGGACGAACCCTTGCAGATTTTGATGTGTTCCTTCATTGTATCATTTTGTATGAACTGCATGTGGTCATTGTCGTAACGCTTCACCATGAGAGTTCCCTCGTCGTCTGCTAAAATTGTATGTAGTGTATAAACGGAAGGTAACGAAGTCATCACATGCTGTTTCTCAGTGGGCGAATAAACACTATGTTTATCAGCCTTGATGTGTGTATTTAAGTTATCATGTCAAGTGAACTGTCTGGAACATTTATAACAGCTAAGAAAATCATGAGATGGGTTCTTCAAACAGTCACTGTTCTCATGTCGCCACGCATTGCAACTTTTACTGAAGGACTTGGCACAGTAACAGCATTGTTTTCCATGTAATTTTTGGGGAGTCGTAGAAGGTATGCATGAAGTCATACATGACATACTCGATTTCAATATCGCCAGTGGCTTGCATCGTCTTCAATTATAAATGAATTCATACAGTTTACTCCTGCAGACACACTCTTGCAGACAGACTCTAGTAGACAGACTCCTGCAGACAGATTCCTGCAGACTGACTCCTGCAGACTAACTCCTGCCAGTTGACTCCTGCCCACTGTATCCTGTCGACTGACTCCTGTATACTGTCTTCTGCCAACATGATACTGATTTGCCGATTTAATAACAACTTAACTAGAAAGCATTAATATTTACATTTATATATGGAGATAATTCATCTCCTTCATTATATGTCGTGTCGGGTATCAGCTATTTGTTTAATCGTGGAAAATGTTATCACATACAATGATTACAAGTTGAAAAATGTTTGGTTTATTATAAAATAATAAATTTTTTGGGGTCCAACACTCTAGTAAAATATCGTTTGTGAACATAGTGTTTGAGCGTACATGCGCATATTAGTAAGTAAACGTTCTGATAATAAGAATTTTTTTTGCAGGAAAGATACAAAAAAATCATTAACATCCATCACTTTTTTTTTATAGTATAAAGTATATTCAGAAAGGAAAAAAATATGAATATTGTTAAAAAAAACAGCATTTTTTAAGCTTTCCAAGGCAGATTTTTTAAGCGAAAGGAGAAACGTTACAAATAGTTTAATCCATTGTCTTACGTCGCATGTAATAATATCTTATTGTCACAAATCTAATTTGCGAGAAATTCTACTCCCCAGGAATGAATATCTTTAAACTTGGGAGAACACATCGGCTTTGAGACGCCTGAAATATTTTATTTGGAATCCTGTTAAGGCACCCGTCTACCTGGCACTTGAACTGCGTTGCAGAGGGTTCCAAATACACGTTTTTCAACGAAACTATTAAGCGTGCGTCCAACGTGCTGATCTACGAAAAGAACACACACTTCAGACGAGAGCTGTTAAGTACTTTCAAAATATCACGTACGTTAGAAACATCAATTCAGAGTACTCCAAAACCGCTAAAAACGGCCTTTCCAAGGCGCTGTAGCTCAAAATGCACGCATCAGATACATACAAAACTACTATAGGGGCCTGCACTGAACCTTCCTAAAGACTTCCCACTAATAAAATTACATGGTCACCGCTGAAAGTCCCATAGGTACACGCAGCATGACGAGAACACTGCACGTCAGTTCAGAGCCTTGCGCTTAGCGGCGATGGCATACTTGACGCGCGTGGCAGTGTCGCCCTTATCGCTCCCGCGCTTCTCGGCCTAAACGTGGGAAAAAGTTCCAGGTAGACGGGGGCCTTATGTTGGTGGTATCGTTACGATCTTCAGTTAATTTATGAATCCTTATAACATACCGTTATGATTCAATATTAGAATTAAAACCTTATTAATAGCAGCAGAACTACTTTACACAATATTCCTGAAACCAGAATGGATTATTCCATCCTGTGCTTGTTCATGTAAGATTGAACACAGTTAGTTAATAATTATTACGGTCACAGATGCAACAAAAATAACATGGACTGTGTATTGTTCTTTTATTTTTTAAGATATGCCCTATGCCCTGACCGCCCTCTTTTCAAAAGTTTGATCTGANCACTCTAGTAAAATATCGTTTGTGAACATAGTGTTTGAGCGTACATGCGCATATTAGTAAGTAAACGTTCTGATAAATAAGAATTTTTTTTGCAGGAAAGATACAAAAAAATTATTAACATCCATCACTTTTCTTTTATAGTATAAAGTATATTCAGAAAGGAAAAAATATGAATATTGTTAAAAAAAACAGCATTTTTTAAGCTAAGGTTCCGTCTAAAAAATTCGCTTTCCTCTTACGTTACAAATAGTTTAATCCATTGTCTTACGTCGCATGTAATCTTATCTTATTGTCACAAATCTAATTTGCGAGAAATTCTACTCCCCAGGAATGAATATCTTTAAACTTGGGAGAACACATCGGCCTTGAGACACCTGAAATATTTTATTTGGAATCCTGTTAAGGCACCCGTCTACCTGGCACTTGAACTGCGTTGCAGAGGGTTCCAAATACACGTTTTTCAACTAAACTATTAAGCGTGCGTCCAACGTGATGATATACTAAAAGAACACACACTTCAGAAGAGAGCTGTTAAGTACTTTCAAAATATCACACACGTTAGAAACATNCTGATATACTAAAAGAACACACACTTCAGAAGAGAGCTGTTAAGTACTTTCAAAATATCACACACGTTAGAAACATCAATTCAGAGTAGAGGTTTTGGCGATTTTTGCCGGAAAGGTTCCGCGACATCGAGTTTTAGTACGCATCAGATACATACAAAACTGCTATAGGGGCCTGCACTGAACCTTCCTAAAGACTTCCCACTAATAAAATTACATGGTCACCGCTGAAAGTCCCATAGGTACACGCAGCATGACGAGAACACTGCACGTCAGTTCAGANAATAAAATTACATGGTCACCGCTGAAAGTCCCATAGGTACACGCAGCATGACGAGAACACTGCACGTCAGTTCAGACCCTTGCGCTTAGCGGCGATGGCATACTTGACGCGCGTGGCAGTGTCGCCCTTATCGCTCCCGCGCTTCTCGGCCTAAACGTGGGACAAAGTTCCAGGTAGACGGGGGCCTTATGTTGGTGGTATCGTTACGATCTTCAGTTAATTTATGAATCCTTATAACATACCGTTATGATTCAATATTAGAATTAAAACCTTATTAATAGCAGCAGAACTACTTTACACAATATTCNGGGGCCTTATGTTGGTGGTATCGTTACGATCTTCAGTTAATTTATGAATCCTTATAACATACCGTTATGATTCAATATTAGAATTAAAACATTATTAATAGCAGCAGAACTACTTTACACAATATTCCTGAAACCAGAATGGATTATTCCATCCTGTGCTTGTTCATGTAAGATTGAACACAGTTAGTTAATAATTATTACGGTCACAGATGCAACAAAAATAACATCGACTGTGTATTGTTCTTTTATTTTTTAAGATATGCCCTATGCCCTGACCGCCCTCTTTTCAAAAGTTTGATCTGANCGACTGTGTATTGTTCTTTTATTTTTTAAGATATGCCCTATGCCCTGACCGCCCTCTTTTCAAAAGTTTGATCTGAAAAGTAAGTTACGGTGGAACAAAAATAAAATAATGTAGCTACCCCCTTAACTTAAGTGCGCGGAAAAAAAAACTGGATTTGGGCGCACCCGGGAATTAGCCCATGTTGTAATTTGTGAGAAATTAATGTGCTATAGCACTATAACCAGAAGCCATCATCAGGAATGCGAAAATTAGTTATATTATTGTAACATACTAATGCAATTTTTAAGGGATGCCTGACTCTCCTTCGTGAAGCGGTGGTTGTGATTGTTTGCTTTTCCTTCCCCCCTTTACCTACAAAAAAGTTATTTAGTGTTCTTTTTTTTTTACTTTTTACACAAAAATAAAAAAAACGCATTCAAGATTTTACTTTTGATTTTAGAATCAGTATTAATATTTGCCCAATTTTCCTGTACTATAAATTGATTGTTTGAAGACATACAAAGTTCTGTTATGCTTAGTCTTGTCAAGTTCTACGAGAAAAATTGCCTCGCTGGAGTATTGCTCCCTGATAGTCAAAGAAATTGATGACCCAGTTTGGCAGCGGGTGCCAACTTTCCCACGATGCGAATTCGTTTCATTCTTTGTAGGCTGTTCGTGGATAATTGCCCACTTTTGAGATCCCTGCTTAAGATTAAGTTTTATTCTGTTATTTTATTTACCTGTCATATGGGTAAAATTAACATGAAAATGGGCCTGGTCACTTAATTCATGCGTCATACCAAGTAAAACTGTGGAACACTCAGGAATGTGAACGTGTTACAAATAGGCAAAATTGTAATGTATATTAGGAAAACAAATACCAACTTGAGTTGCTACAAATAAAAAAAACACTCTCGACACAACATTGAGTCTTGGAAATATTTTTATTTATTTGTTGCCAGTGGAATATATAGAGACCCGTTACGGAGGGGATTACTTGAGGGGCGAGGCACCGTGCTTAGATATACGCTTAGTGTCAGTTCTAAGTAAATAAGCAATATATAAACTTTTAAAAGTTCCTGTTACTACACTTAGTGTATGTAGCAACACAGTATGCTAACGATTTACGAGATTTCTAGGACAATCTCAATTAATTACGAGTTAAATAAATCTCCAAAAGTGGGGCTCAAGCCCACTTAGCCCCCACCACCTTCTTTACTTAGATTAACCATTGTTCGCTGCCAACTTAGCAAACCTGGATGCCAGTTTGTATGTATTTATGGATACTAATTTTGTTTTCATATTGTTGATATCAAAAGTACTTCCTTCTTAATCGCGAATGGTCTTGAAAAAAATTTATTTTATACTGTATGTCAAATTTTAAATGGCAATATCTTCCTAATTAATTCTGCGTATGCTGCTGTACCGATATTTACGTAATCGTGAACTATTACTTCTCCTCGCGTATTGACAAAAATTACAACTTTTGTTGTTGCAATATCCGATCTGTTTATTCTGGAACGACTTCAGGAATGGCTGCAGTTATGATTGGTATAGACTATTCACCGTATCTTCACATATCTTGCATAAAACCTTTAAAAAAAATCACCCCATGTATGAGTGTTTGGCGGTTTCCTACATAAATCACATATTGCAAGCGTTTTATACAACTGTTAACAAAAGAAGCATCTTATTTTTTGTTAAATTGATATTGTATTGATATTCTATATATTAATCTTAATGTTTCATTTATAATTAATATGAATAAAAATCGAGAGAAAATAGATGTGTTTGTAATGCACTGCCTAGTAATAAATATTTATCGTACAAAAGATTATTAAAACTTATTGAGTACAAATACGGCGCGCTGTTCATTTGGTGTAATTTTATAGACTTAGTTAAGCTTTGTTTGTATGAAACGGAGGAATATCATTAAAGTAGAACTTCATTGGGTCTTCAAAAAAGTCGAAGTATATCTTATAATTCAAATAAATTCGCTCCGATAGTGATAACAGAATAGGTATATTATCTAAGAAGGGGCATGCGTTCGTTCTAGCCATTATTTATAGCTACATGGAATAATATTACCGATTTTGTAATAAAATTAAAATATAGTGATGCACGATGGCAAAGAAAGTGGTACTTTTGGACTTAAAGGGGCCACGGGAATGTTTTTGACATCTTAGAAATGACCGTCGTAGGGTTTAGATTGTTTATAAACGATGGCCAGTATCATTACCCCAAACTATTGAGTTTGTGGAGAATGACACTATGAGAGACCGACTGGTGACATAGTTGATATGTGGAATATTTGACCAAATTAGAATCGTTTTGAAATTTTTACTATGGCGGCACCTTTAAAACTGTTAGACAGTTTTATCATGTGGGCTCTTTAGAAGCATGTGGGGTCAGCGGCAGATTGCCCCTCCCTCTCATCGCAAACATTATTTTAATGGTTGAACCTGCTTCTTCCCATCACAAAATTCTGAAATCGCGGAATGCATTATGCTGTTGTTTGTTGTAGTTAATAACTTAGATATTTTGTGAAAATGTGCGTTTTTGTTTATAATTAACGTGGTTCTGACGCGGAGTTGTTTTGTTTTAAATTAATATACGTTATGCAGGTTTACATTGTATAAGTCGATGCTCGTTAATGGTGTTGGTAATGAGTTTTGACAACAGGCTATACCTTTTGATGCCGTATTTTTTTATGAGTTCTCATTGCACGGGAAATTTTGTTACATGGGAGCCGTTCCTAGACGCAAAACAGTGCACAGTGAACTGAAGGTTTGCCTGCCAAAGATTATGGCTTAGTGAGAGCAGTATTAAAATTCTAGGCCTCTATTTGTTAATTATTTTATTGCAGAATATTAACATATTTCGTTTGCTCACTATGTGCACGATCGTCGACGTGTTGCACATGAAATGTGTTTATAGTCAGTACTGTATAAACAGCGAGGAATCAGTACCCCCACTTCTCCAGAGTCTTTACGACGGGTTATCTGATTTGTGAAAGTTACGCCTCTCATTTATGAATGGATCATTGTAACGTCTTCAAGCACGCAGCACGTCGCTCACTGGATGCGAAAAAGTACGCGGGGCACGAGTACAGTGCACCAGTGGCGTGTGGTGAACTGTTGCAAGGCAAGCTGGCGTTAGCTGTGGTCTGTACCCTATTGCCTGCTAGTTTACATTTTCCACCACTAACGTCGCTCGGAATCTGATGCCACAGGACCTGTGTAATAGGTCCCTTGCTGCTCGCTTGTGAGTGGTTGGAATTTATTCAGTTTCCCTAGGTTGCACGGTGGTAACTGGCTCCTGCTGCGTGCACCGAGAATGTACAGCCGCGAGAAAGCACCAGCTTACCTTGCAACACTTCACCACAGGTCACTGCAGTGCACACAAAAATATTACAACTACACGACCGCAACTCTTCGACTCACAAATTAACCCGTTCAGTCACTGTTTTCACGATCGTGGACACGTTCCACATGAATGAAAATTTTGACCAGTACTGTACATAGCAAGGCACCAGTACCAGTAAGTAAAGATATAACTAGAGTGGGCTTCCCCATGTTAAAGTTTCTGACCACTCCAGCGGTTAATAATCTGTAGTTCTTGGTATGAACACCACATAGCGCTAGTCAATTTTCGTGGCGGCTGCGTGGGTAATTCGGCAGCGTTGCCGCTGTAAAATTTACCCTCTCTCTTACTCATGCTCCATCTCTGTCGCTCCCAGATCAAACCCCGCAACAGTAGAATGTGTTCTGAATGTCTGCTATACCCACGAAGCTGGGACAGACAATATGGCGGAGACTCGAGTAACTTACTCAAATCGTATATGTTCGTTTACGAAAATATTATGGGTTGTGTAAAACTTGTGTATGTACAAAATTAATCTTAATATACGTGTAAGTAACGGGAAACGTTGCAAAGTATTCACACGGTCGTAATAAAACAATAAACACGATTTTATAAAATATGCAATAACTATGGAGTGACGTAATGTATAGACATTATCACATGGACATTCTGTAGGAAGTGCGTGTAACTCAATGGGTCCCAGCGTGGGTCTGCACCATGTACTGGTAGGCTTCGGAGTTAAAATTGCTGGCGTGTGAAGAAAATTTTAATGCGATTCATTATTGCTGTTTATAACTTAGGTTCTTGTTAGAAAATTTTTATTTCCAGATTCACTATGTCTAAAAGCAATAATACCTAAGTAACAGTACAGTGGAATCGACTAGCTCTGGTTGTTTGCTAATCAAATCGATTGGTTTCTTAAGTAGATAATTTGAGGTGTGTAGTGTGAGTAATGTTAACAGGCAAACATAAAAGCCTTCAGTTTCATATTGAGACAGTTTTGCCTTATTTTGACATGCTAATCGTTAAAGCTTGTTAAATTACGGAAGGCACAAGATTGATAATTATGCTCATTAAAGATACATATGTTAATACAAGAGCACAGCTGGGTGTCACGGGAATGGAAAAGGAAGGGGGGTTATATCGGGACATATACCCCTTTAATAAAAAAAATATTCAAAAATAAATTTTGAAAACAAAATGACAACTTTCATATTATTTTCCAATAAGAACTATGTGATCCCCTTGAACATGAAGGATGTTTGTAGCAATTTGTGGTTCTATATCTGTATATTAGCCCATTGAATATTTTAACTATTAATTTATAATGTTACAACTTAAGTATTTTAACCAAAAATAAGAAATATAAAATCCTCTCGCCCCCCTCCCTCCCTTCTCTACATCAGACCTTCTCTTGGCCAACACCCACAACCCAAAGTAAATTCCTGGCTACGCACCTCTTGAAATAATTTGCTAATGAGTGGCGTAAATGTACGTGGTACACACATGTTAATACACCACCTTGTTTTCCACACATAAGCAGTGCCGCTACTCATATCATGTTCCATACATTAATTGTACTCGTACCTAGAAACTTAAACAAGTGCAGTCTTCAGGGGAAAAAAATATATTTGCGTACTCTTGGAAGTTAACATTTGGTTGCATTTCTACCCCAGCCCCCTTGAGAGTTGTTTTGCCTGCCATTAGCAGTTTTCTATTAGCATTTAAGGTAACGCGTGAGTATGAGCTGATGCGATCTTTCTTCTCTCCTGCTACAGAAACTTGTATGCATTCTGTTGTGCCCATGGGTATAACAGAAGGCAGCATAAATTGGGTATAGTGTAGTGCCGGCTTAAACGACTCACGCCTCTCGCAGAACTTAGGCACCGGAAACNAGGCAGCATAAATTGGGTATAGTGTAGTGCCGGCTTAAACGACTCACGCCTCTCGCAGAACTTAGGCACCGGAAACTTCATGAAACCTTTTTTTAAATATCGGAAGATACACTGTTTTGAAAATATGATACATTTCATGGTGGTAGAATTTTATTAACACATTAAAATTAATCCTGTTAAGTGGTAGGGGAATGTTAGTAAAGAGGAGAAAACACTCACGATGAACGAATCCAAACTTAATATGCTGTATGAATTAACACTTTTCGTTATGAAGATGATGTTATGAAATATATTTCGTTCGTATAGTATAATCGCACAAACAAAATAAATGGTTGTAAAAAAAAAGTATTTATTCATTCAACAAAACATGAGGCACAGGGAACATACTTAATTTTAGGAAAAGTAAGATGCCANAAAAAAAAGTATTTATTCATTCAACAAAACATGAGGCACAGGGAACATACTTAATTTTAGGAAAAGTAAGATGCCACGAAGTTAATACATAGGATGACCTACTGACACAAATAATTACAATTGTTAGTAAATTGTTGTCATATTTTTTTGTAGGCTAGGAGACGACAAAAATTCCAGTATACAAGAAATAATTTTGATACAGTAAACATATTTACAAATAGTTTCTGTTCTTCTTGGTAACAACTGTGCACTATGAAGAGAGAAATTATTTCATTCGACCGCTTTTAAACACATCTGCGCACTTTAATCTAGCGTTAGCTGCGAAGTCTGAAGTAAATTGGGTTTACAAAAGAAAATTTAAGCATTAAATTATGCGTTAAGAAGAGTGCAGAAGAAACGAAAGTTTGTTACCTCATGTATTGGTTTCCAATGGAACTTAGCAGTGGGCTATTTCATAAAAGTACAAGTCTACAAGTTAGAAGTGAATTTACCTGTAAGTTGTAAGAAAAGGACAGAATGCTGTTTCATAAACTTACAAGTACAAGCCTTGTAGCTACAAGTAAAATTTTACAAGTAACAAGTGATTTTTACAAATACTTGTAAAGTTTGGTTTCATAAAGAGACTTTTAAATTACAAGGACTTGTATCTTGTAGCATAGTTCCTGCTAGTATCAATACTTACGTAAACCACTCTACAAGTACGGTTTTAAATTATTTTATGAGTATTAAAACGAAGTGCGTTTTTTTATAAACAGACATCATAGTGTGTGTGTGTGTGTGTGTGAAAACAATGGACATTATTTTCACTGATTCAGAGGAAGATGTGGAGGAACAAAATGTTGAGGTTATGAGACGAGCACGTAATTTCAAACAGAGTGTAGATATGGTGTTTGTTTCATTATTTGAAACTACTGAAATTTTCCGTATGAATTGTGTTAACTATGTCAAGAATGACATGGACAACATCATTAAACTTGCCGCTAGTTGCTCCCGCACTTCCTATTTTCCGCCTGTTGTCAAGCTTCTTCATCTATAAAATTACAAAAGACCGTTTTATTCACAATTACACATTTAAATACTGACATTTGTTGAACAAATTATTTTTACTTGTAAATGCATTTGTTACTTACAATTCTGAATATAAACTCCATATTGTCAATACTATGAATTTATTTGTTTTTGAAGGTTTACAATGAGCCGATCTTCCAATTTTGCCTCAGCACGTCCCGGAAATATGTCCAGTTCTTGTGTTGTAGCAAGATACCCTGAGATTTTGCGAGATTTTCAACTTCATTCCATGCCCTTTGCGTATCATCTTTGGTTAATCTATCTGAAAACGCTCCAAACAGCGTCTCTTTGTTTTCTTTAACTTTTTGCAAAACCGAGAGTTTACCATGCCACTTAGATTGCCTTGAGCTCATTTTATGAACGCGCAGCATATAATAACAAATATGGAATACTTCACCACTTCAAAACAAACACCAGCTCACTTGTAAATATATTCTTACAAGTGCACCAACATTTACAAGTCTGAAAGTTTTCTTTCTGAAACAACTTTCCTGCACACTTGTAAAATATTCTCTTGTAACTTGTAGACTTGAAGACTTGTGGTTTTATGAAANCTGAAACAACTTTCCTGCACACTTGTAAAATATTCTCTTGTAACTTGTAGACTTGAAGACTTGTGGTTTTATGAAATAGGACGCAGGTGGTGTGCGTTGTTGGAAATTCCTTAGGCGTTGAAACAAATAGTTATATCTTATATTAAACTTGTGAGGCGACGACCAATCAGAACACAGCAGACGGTGTTGTTGGCGGGAGACGGTAGGATAAAGTAATGTACGTATAGACAATATTAAAACGTCATGTGTGTGTGTGCACATGTCAACGATTATATTTGTTCACAAAAATAAGCTTCTCNCTGAAACAACTTTCCTGCACACTTGTAAAATATTCTCTTGTAACTTGTAGACTTGAAGACTTGTGGTTTTATGAAACAGGACGCAGGTGGTGTGCGTTGTTGGAAATTCCTTAGGCGTTGAAACAAATAGTTATATCTTATATTAAACTTGTGAGGCGACGACCAATCAGAACACAGCAGACGGTGTTGTTGGCGGGAAACGGTTATTTACAGTAATGTAAGAATAGACAATATTAAAACGTCATGTGTGTGTGTGCACATGTCAACGATTATATTTGTTCACAAAAATAAGCTTCTCNAATAGACAATATTAAAACGTCATGTGTGTGTGTGCACATGTCAACGATTATATTTGTTCACAAAAATAAGCTTCTCTGATAGAAAAAGGCGGCTTTGAAAAGTAGAACCCCGCTAATCCGAACTCGGATGATTTGACTCCTCGCTTAATCCGACCATACCGTTGTCGGCAATTGTTTACGTTTCAGGCGCCTTGCTCCGTTCATGTCTAGACCTGTCGGTGACGGATTATTGCCGATATTATTTAGNTTTCAGGCGCCTTGCTCCGTTCATGTCTAGACCTGTCGGTGACGGATTATTGCCGATATTATTTAGTAGACCGCTGGCTGTTGACAGGTGCGCTTGTAAGTTTCGTTTCATCACTGTGTTGTGTTATAATTCGGTAAATCGCTTGTGTTAAACGTCAAAAGAAATTATGTCAACTAAAATCTTAAGCACGTTAGGCTATCTTTAGCAGAGAAACTGAATGTACTTGAAAGGTTAAACAAAGGTGAGTCGGATCAAAAAATTGCTGGTGAAATAGGAGTTGGGATAGCAACAATCAAGTACTGGAAAAGAAATAGGAAACAGATTGAATGTCATGCAATGATAATTGATGATGAGAAAGGATTAAAAACATGAAGAACTTTGAAGAAGCCTAAGTGTGAAATGTTAGAAAGTGCATTGTGGGTATGGTTTCAACAATAGAGAAGGAAATAGACTCCATTATCTGGACAGATCATAAAAGCAAAAGCGCTGGTTGTATATGGTAAAGTGGGAGGAGACAGTGACAACGGAACGTTTACAGCAAGTGAAGGCTGACTGCACCGCTGGAGAAAATGACACCAGATTCGGGAGGTTATCATTTCCGGCGAGAAGCTCTCTACTAATGAAACAGCTTCTATTGAAATTATTCCGAAATTTGAAAACATAATTAAAGAACAGAAATTGACACCTGACCAAGTGTACAACATTGACGAATCAGGTTTGAACTATAAGACGCTTACTACAAGAACTCTTGTTGCCCAAAATGAGTCCGTACAAGGTGCTAAACTAGCTAAAGAAAGGATAACAATCGCTATCTGCAGTAATGCTAGCAGCAGCCATAAAATGCCATTGTTTGTTATCGGAAAGGCTAAAAAGCTGAGAGCTTTTAAAAATATTAATATGGCATCATTACCAGTTTTCTACCAAAATCAAAAATCAGCGTGGATGGACTCTGACTTGTTTAAAGAATGGTTTTACAACCAATTTGTTTTTGCTGTAACAAAACATCTAAAGGAAAAAAATCTTCCTCAACGTGCAATCTTATTACTAGACAGTTCACCTTCACATCCATCTGAAAACGAACTTTAGAAAGGGCATATAAAAGCTTTGTTCCTTCCTAGAAACGTAACATCTCTGATCCAACCAATGGTCCAGGGGGTGATTGAGTGGCTAAAGTGGCGATATCGTCGAAAATACATTGGGTCAATTTTAGAAAGAACAGAAGAAGGCTGCAGCTTGTTTGAGGCAATGAAAGCAATCAATATCAAAGATGTTGTCTACACAGTAGCCGAAGCTTGGGAAGAATTTCCAGCATCCACACTCCAAAAATCATGGCAAAAATTGTGGCCAAAAATGCACGAAAACAATGAAAATGAAGTTGAAAAAGAGCATAATTGCACAGCACCACAAACAAGTGGCGAATCCCTGGATGAAACAGCTGTGGGAATAAGTGATCACGAACAAGATGTAGACACGCCAGCAATGTTGAGGAATTTGCAAATTTTACAACCAGAAGATGAGCCCCGTGACGTAAATGAATGGATTAGTACATCTGACGTTGATTGCACAACGGCAGAGGAATTAACAGACGACCAAATCATTGAAATAATAAGTGGAACAACAGATGACAACAAGCAAGATGACGACGACGATAAAAGCAACGAACCTAAAACTCGAGTGTCACATGCAGATGCTAAGAATGCATTTGATATAGCCCTACAATATATTGAACAAAGCTCTATGTCTACACCAATGGATATTTTGTGGATTCGAAAATGGCGGAACATCGCAGCGAAATCGAGATTGTCGTCTGCCAAACAAAAAAAACATTACAGACTATTTCCGAACTGGAGAAAAACATTAAACGTTTAGTGTTACATGATTTAATGCGAGAACGTACATACATATATATGTACTTTTAAAATTGTACATATGTATACCATTATGTAGAGATTATATTTACAGTAGGCCTACTACAGTATGTATGTAATAAGTACATTTATTTTGCAATGAGTTAACTCGTACTAAACTGTATTTAACCATGTGCATAGATATTATAGGAGTATTATTACCATATGTTGTATTATAGCACTGTATTTCTAATTGAAATTATTTTTTGTTGCGTTTTTAAATAAATAAATGTGTTTCTCGGATAATCCGACTTTTTTTGTGATCCGACCACGCCCTCTGTCCCGTTGGTGACGAATTAGCGTAGTTCTACGTACTTAAATATGGTTGTGAAATACAAAGTTAAGTTAGGAACAAAGGTTAACATAACAGGTGTTTATATTGGCTAGAATTAAGAAATAAAACAGTATGGAAAACCGTAAATACAGCAGACGTAATTCCATGTTACAGACAAGCGCCTACTGCATAATTCTTATTACACATTTTTTTTATTGTAAACGTAACTTAACTATTAGCGATTGGCACCGAGTCATCATTGCGTTCAACCGATGTTTAGTGAAGAGTTATATTTTTTAATGCAGTCTGAAGTAGAATATTGCGACTCTCATTGTTATGTCTAGTTTTTATGCGTTCGTTAGTGTTAACATAGCTGATACTAACTTTAGTGGCAACATTTTTCGCACTGCTATGAGTTCGAGGTTTCAGTGCAGAATATAAAGTGGCGTGCTGTGGTAGACTCGTGTTACTGTAAACACACAGAGTTGCCACCTTTTGAGACATTAACCACTAATGTACATCATTTTTGTAAACATGGATCTTACAGAGACGACAATTGTATTGTCGCTTCAAAACAAACATGTGTTAGAGTTGAGCCTTATATGTGATCATCAATGTCCTTTTCCCGCAGTATGCATGAGGTTTTCTGCTTAATGAGATGCACACTTATGCAGCATTTGCATTCGTATAGGTACGTAATTATGTCTCGGAAAATGACATACGCACGTACACAGGGAAACAAATGTGTAAACGTCTCGCGCCCTTACAGCCATAGGCTGCTATTGTGAAAGGCGATTGATATGTACTTCATAATTGTTTTTCCGAATATTCATTTTTCTAAAGAATAGTATGGAGGCATTAACTTTCGATAAAAGCCACTGAGAAAAGTTCTTTACAATGTATATACTCTTTAAAATTTAATGATCTAGAAGAGCCGGAATAAACATAACCAATTTTCTTCATGATTTGTTACTAAGCGGGCGTGGCAATCATTTTATAGTTAATATACAGTGTATTGCGAATGTTGCCAATTTTTTTAAAAAGCAAGGCATGGATGAGTGTAAAAGTTATATCAAAATTCGAAAATTAATTTTTCATCTTACTATTATTAGTGTTAAAATAAAATGTACCTCTAGTTTTTACCAGTTTTAATTATACATTATAGATAACTGAGTTTACTGCGTCAAATACTAATTCATTTATTTCTTGACAAAATATCTGTGATTGATTAATAGCAAAATTTTTATTGTCATGCGCTTTTCAGCTACAGTTCGTATTGGGTTTACAATTAAATCTATGCACCTACGTTCCAACTCAGATTCAGTATTTGTTTGCCATCAAAATGGTTGTTCAGAATCTTATTAGCTGGCTAGTTGCGGTAATGAAGGCAAACAAGTATGCCTGTCGGTAGGTATCAAGTATCGAGCCCAGAGGAGTATGCTTGTATAAGTAAGTGCATTCCTAGGTTCGGACACAGCCTTAATGCCACTTGAATTGACATATATAACATAATGATTATTTATACGAACAGTAACCTTTGTAGTAGATCACAACTTCAAACTGTAAATACTGAGTCAAATTGTAGACCTTCGAGCGTGTAACATATATTTCTCGACTAGTGAACAATCATTTCCTGTCAATTTCCTTTCACATAAGAACGGAATGATAACGCCACTACGATGTATGACATCATTCTAAATTAACATCAAATTTGTAATTTTACGTGCTAACATTATTAGTATTTTATGATGAACACCTAAACTATAAAAAAAGAATAAATTAGAATTAAAAACAATTACCGTCATATATTTAACATAATTCATTTACGCAGAGGTAATTAAAACAAGATATCAGTTTATATCGCTGCAAATTTTAGTAAATACATAATTCTACGACAAAAACGAAACACATGCCATGGTCGCCACTAGCAAACCATGAGTTGGGTATTCACAGCTGCAACGAAAACTGATAACTCGCGTGTGACAGGCTCGCTTTAGAAGAACGAGAACGAACACATGGGGGAGCCGAGGCCAGGGTGATGACCTACTTTTTCCGGCTGCGGAACTGGCCTCACCGCAAGGGTGGCAAGGTATTTAGACAGCTGCGTCGTCTGCTGCCTGCTAACTGCCAGTCGAGAACACTAGCGCTGCTCTGAATCATCCCAAGAACTGACATAAAAAACTGGTCAGACTTAACCTTATCCCATGGCCGCTCTAGTGTATAACTTCACTCAATGCCAGTACCGAGTCTTCCTTGTAGCTATGACTTGATTTATGGAGTTTCCGACAACTTTTTGACATGCATGGTTAATGCCAATATCATCACGCACGCAGAACGTTGTTTACTGGTTGCAAGGAAAGTACTGTTCACAAGTACAGCACATGCCTGAAAATTACGTAATTGCAACAATTGAACTCGGAAACTAATGTGTGACTGAACGGGTTAACGCGTGACCGAATAGGTTAATGGGGAATTTTTTTTATTGTCATTTAAGTCAACATAATTTATGCGCCGAAAAGGGGGTTCGGTGAATTGCACAGAAGAACCCTCCCGGCAGTCGATATCAGACGGAATGGCAAAGGATCTCGCATTCCTGGGAGCAGTGTGATATGCGAAGGAGAGAGAAAAGGGAAGAGAAGGTGAAAGTGCTGTTGTAGACTAATTAACAGCGAAGTGCCTCCGCAGAAGACTGGCGAGCAAGGGACGTAATTGGCTCTGTGACGGTACTGTCACTTAACAGCCTCGAGCTGTGCTCCAAACCCTCCCTCACCCCTTCCAGGCCGGCAAACTTCTTGTAGGCAGGCTTTGTTGTGCGCGCCAACAGACACTTAACTCCAGACACAGCTCCACTTTTCTGCTAAGAGAGTTCACGCTGCCATATCGTACACTGAAGAGCCAAAAAAACTGGTATAGGCGTGCGTATGCAAATAACAGAAGTATGGAACCAATCAGAGTAACGCGATGCGGTCGGCAGCTAGATCGGTTGCTGTCGCTACAATGGCAGGTTATCAAGATTTAAGTGAGTTTGAACTTCGTGTTATAGTCGGCGCACGAGAGATGGGACATAGCATCTCCGAGGTAGCGATAACATTTGGATGTTCGCGTACGACCATTTCACGAGTGTACCGTGAATATCGGGAATCCGGTAAAACATCACATCTTCGACATCGCTGCGGCCTGAAAAAGATCGTGAAAGAACGGGGAAAACGACGACTGACGAGAATCATTAAACGTGACAGACATGCAACCCTTTCTCAAATTGTCGCAGATTGGATTTCTGGACTGCCCTGCAGGATTCATGTTGTGAATTGCCTCCTGCATACCTTCAGACATTAGTCGAGTCCATGCCACTTCATCTTGCGGCACTTCTGCTTGATCAGAGGAGGGGGTGGGGGAGTACACGATATTAGGCAGGTGTACCAGTTTTTTTGGCTCTTCAGTGTAGAACAACATCTTCGCCTGCTGGGAATTCCCAAGACAACGTGCCAATAGTGTCACTGTCTTCCAGAAAGAATACTCCAATTGTACAATATTAAAACATGCAGGAATTGTAAAATTATCTTCGTATTTATAATTTATTATAGTAAATATAGCGCACTAACACTATTCGGATGTACTTTTTTGTTAACTAAACACACCTACTATCCTAAAATTTCTTTTTCAGCAATGCAGTTTTTATTGCATCATAAATAACTAAATGAAAGGTTCTCAATTTTGAGACATTTATTCATACTACATGCAATTCTAAAAGGAAATAATTAATTTCAGATTCCTGCTTAATTCCACGGGAAGTATGTGCGCCATATGTGTACACATATCGCCGCACATACTCTCATGCGCTTACTGTGGTAGTCTCTCGCCTGCCACTGTTGTTATATATTTCCTCTGTAACAGGAGGCCCACATGCTGTTCGGCATTCCAGAATTTGCATTCTTTCTGTTACGCACAGAGTTAAACTCGTGTTGTGGAAGTTAAGAATATTGTGCGGACTTGCATAGGCGCGGAGTCAAGAGTTGCACTGCACGCTCTCTTGCTCTCATAGAGACAAACCGATAGAAAAAAAACTCGTAGCAGTAGGAACGAATAAGAGTTTTAGGAACGCTATAATTTTACAGGAATTCAGAGTGGTTTTAATTAGAACCTAGTTCACATTTTTACAAAGACTCAACTATTTTATTAAATAGCAATACCCTTATGCACGAAAATTTTTATTAAGTGCTATTGCGCTGTTTCGTGTTAGTTATTAAATCCTAATTTACTGAAAATTATGCAGAAAAAATAATATACCCAACGTGCCCTAAATACAAATATTCATTGTAACTTTTTTAATGATTATGGTTAACTAGTGTGTCACAAATTAATTTTTACACTCTTTAAACGGAAATAAGAGAGAGCCTATATAATGGTCCTGTTTGTAATTGACACAAGGATAAAGCTGGGTATGTGCGAATGTTTATAATATAAATATCAGTCACCAGCATAAAGACGTCGGCTGCAACGGCGCAGAACAGAAGGACAATCAGTAGCTGCGGTTTCGATGGGAGTGGATTCAGAGTCGATCGCTATCGTGTCTCTCTTGGCATCCCAGTGTCCTCGGCTTTGTGGCGTACGTGGTATTCTACAGAGTATCTCACAGGTAAAAATTTAACGGTGTTCAATATGTAGATCGGGGTGGATATTCAACACATCCTCGTCGGCCTATCCACCTCCCAACAAGTTTTCCATCCGGGAGCGATCGTAAGTTTCGATGGTAATAAGGCGGTGCGCCGTCCTGCTGGAAGAAGCAATCGTCATCAGGGTAGAGTTGGTGATCAGATGGCACAAGGTTTTCCTGCAACATGGAACGGTCCTCTCACTCTTCGATCGAAGAAGAATGGCCACCCAAGTCCTCTGGCATACATACCGCGCCATACAACCCAGGAAGATAAAGTACTCGCTCTGCCACAGTGCGGGGACTTTCATCGGCCCAGTACAGAAAGTTGTGGCGGTTGACAGTAAGTACCATTCCATTTAAAGGATGCCTCATCATACACAACAATCACGTCAGTATAATGTTCGTTGTCGTTGCATACGTACACAACCCGCTCGCAAAATTCTGCATGCCAATCTGGTTCGTCTTCACTTATAGCGTGAAATGACGTGGGAATGCAGGGCCACAACGTGACGTTCTTTAAACTGCAATGGACTCTTGGTTTGCTGACACCTGACTTACGTACAGCATGCTGTGCGGATTTATACTTACCGGCGGCACGCGTGAATGTGTGCAACACAGCCCCCACATTTCCGTTGTCCCCGTTGTCGTTTTTTTTCCTGCCGCACCGTCCTTTCTTCACATCACACACCACTTAAACTTGTCCGGTAATACTGTCAATATTAAATGTGACGGAGGCGCGGTATCTAATTCTGCTCTTGATCGTCTCTTCACTTCAATAATGTTCTCACCTTTCTGATAACGTTTTAAAATACATTTCCGTTGCTCGAGAGAAAACCTCGTTACCTCCGCCATTTCCTCTACAATTGCAGAGCTGCTGCTCGTGGCTGCAAATGGAACTGACAACAGCAGAATGGCTACACACTCACACACACACAAACACACACACCTTATAACATCAAAACACGCAGGTCCATGCAATTTAATAGTTTCTCTGTTACCCCGTAAAAATATGTAAACATCAATCTGGGACATCCGATTCTTAACGGAGAATTACTTCCATGCGTACTGAGGAGGGTTATGACCATATCACACGTTTTTGCTACACAAGTGTATACACAAACCTTAAATAAAACTCTATGTAATATGATTTAGCATAACGTATTAGGTACGAAGCATATAAATATATTTTTTTTCAAGCAGTGTGCTATAATACGTACATTTTATGGTCTGTAAACAGTCACTGCTGCTTTTACTTTTTTTTTTGGACGCTATTACATTCAAACACGTAACCGTTATTACATGAGTTATCTCAGGTAATTTATTTTATTTATGGATATGTTTTTAAGAACAATTTTTATATTCCTAGCGAAATAATTCGTATATCTAAGGTCTGCCTTACATTTTGATTTATTTGTCGTAAACAACGTTATCAGGTAAGCATCATGTACATCAGTGCCAAGAAATAAATTTCCGTTACACTCACATACATTTTTTACTGCTACACAAATCCATTTTTCTTTAAAATAAAATAAAACCCTTCGCCCCAGTTTACGTTCCTGGCTCCGTAATTTTCATTTGCGTGTCAACACTTCATTTGAAAAATACTGTATTCTTCAACTTGTATATAATTAATTTTGTTATAATTCCCAATTGAGACTTCTTAAACGCCTTCTGCCATAATTACTAGGTGCATGTCACCAGATCTCCCCCCTCCAACCGCCGAAAAAAAAATGTATCAGAATTACTTTTTATTTCACTGCAATAGCAAATTTAAAAATAATGTTTTCAATGTGTTATGTGTTACATGGAATTCTGGTTATTGCAGGGAGTAAATTTTTGTGATATCTATCTTTATCGCTCGGAGCAGGTAAACAGAACTGTCCAAAATTTCACTGAAGCTGAATAATTTACGCTACTATCTCTTACTTTTTAATTGCGTGGCTGCGGTTCGAAAAATGCTTTACCAGTCCCCTCCATTAGTTCGTTGCATGGGTAGGATATTTTTATTCTTCTATTTGCAGCATCAGCTTTCATTGTCAGCCGAGAAATGAAGACTTTGGTTTCAATCTGTCGAAATATACCGCAAATTAAAACTCTATTTCCGATATGCATATGTGACATTCAATAATGCATTTTGCTGCCGTCGGTTAGCTACATATTCGTCCACAACAGTCAAATGACGCATGACTTCTGTTTCATTCTTTACTTTAATCTATCACCACGATAAGTAGTGTTTGGAAAGATCCTTAATCTGCTATTAATTGTACACAGTTAAAATAAAAGAAATTGTTCAGCTTCTTAGTTGTTATGTTCGATATCTCCATACTCCGAGAGTTAAGATTCAACGGTATTCTGAATAATTATTCGGTCAATATTACAGGTTCTGTTGGTGTTGTCACGAGGCAACCAACCTCTTCAGCTTACTGTAGGTACGGTGAGAGATTATTTTGAATGTCTATCATTCTTCACTGCATTTCGACGGGAAACTATTCGAAATATTTATGTTTCGTCCATTAAATATAGACTTAGTCCATAGTACTTTAAACCATAAAAATGTGGTTAACATTCCGGTACTTTAGGGACATATCTTTGCAGTTGCCGTAGTTATTTCTGTATACACACGTTAGTCAGCAATCGAGCGAGAAAAAATTACGTTCAGCCTAAATAAAACCATTGAGTACACATTGTAATGTTATAATTGTTCAGATGCACGGGAATAAAATTAACCCACTTTAAAGCATTTAAAACTTCTGGTTATGTTTGTATGCATTCATGTTACAGTCTCTCGCATACGGCATGTCTTTGAAGTTACCGTAGTCATTTTTTATACACACGTTAGTAGTAAATAGAACACATACTGCGTCGAAAATTACAGCAACAAACAGACATATATCGCCCTCCCATGATAATTTTGCCACAAGTTAGTATCAGGTGACAGTGAATTATATAGAATAAACAAAGTAAATATTGTAACCTAATTTCTTAATGAACTAACAGGAAAAAAATCCACGCATATCCTGTTTTTCAAAAGTTCGCAAACGTCTAGAAAACCAGTTAAGTCTGCTCAAAATGGCGTGTGATCACCTCTGGCAGAAAAATAGGTCGAGCGATGATGCGGCATGCTCCGAAGGTCATCAATCGCCGTTTGCGATATTAGAGCCCATTCTTCCTGCAGAGCAGCTCGTAAGCCCTCGAGAGTGGTTGGTTGATTCTGACGTGACGCGATTTGTCTCCTTAGAGCATCCAAACAGGTTATATCCGTTTTAAGTAAGGAGAGCGAGCAGTTTAATCCATACCCGCAATATATTCAGTTTCCAGGAAATCATAAACTGGATGTGCTCTATGATGCCGAGCATTATCATCCATGAGTAGGAAGTTTGGGCCAACAGCACCTGAAAGTAACCGAACATGGGGTTCCAAGATCTTGTTACGATAACAGTTGAACCTTTCCGGTTCACAAGTACAACGTCATGGAGTTGTGCTAAAGTCGTTAGCTTAATTCCCCCCNCCCCCCCCCGCATCAACATTGATGCATCTCTATATTGCTCTCTTTCTTCTCGATTGTTTGAGTACATTTATCGTGTTCTAGGTTCTCTTCAGATGTAAACCCGTCGAGAATCACTGTGAAGACGGAATCTGGTCTCATCCGTAAAGAGAACATTGGCCCACCGTTCGACTGTCTTGTTGACACGTTGATGGCTCCACTCTAGACGACTTCGTCTGTGAACACGCGTCAGGGGTACACGTATAGCATGTCACATGAAAGGCGGCTCTACAGAAGCCGTCTATAGACTGTTTGCTCGATACTACTGTTCCAGTGGATGCTGTGATGTCAGATGCCAGATGCTTTGCAGTGCTATGGTGGCACCGTCTTACCCTTATTGCCAAATAATGGTCCTCTCTTTCTGATGTCACCTTTGGTCGTCCTTGCTCTGGTCTTCGGCATACAGTTTCGGGCGATAATGCTGCTGCTACATCAGAGAAACAACAGAACGATGCACATTAAAGCCGTGTGCGAATTGGCACTATTAGTTTACTAAAAGGTCACGTGACCAGGATTGGTCGACTAAAATGATGACGTATTTGGTATTTTATTATTTAGTTTTTGGTACGTGATGAAACTCGCTAAATTACTAAATTATCAAATCGCAACCATCTTTGAACAAGTGACTATCGACGGTGACCGAATTGAACGCTATTAAATACTAAAATACTAATACCCTGAATTGTCAATTTGAACACGGCCTAAGCCATCTTGCCACATCAGCTCGAGACTGTCCAGCTTCCATTCTTCCTATCGCTCTCCACCGCAGGGAGTCTTCCAGACGTCTTCTGTGTCGTAACTGAATGTGTACTCAATGAACGTTTCCGTTGGACTAATACTACAGCAAACACTACGCACACCGTTCGATAGGGGCACTGGCTTCATCACTTTGATAGCTGCAACAGGACAGTAATGCCATCTGCTGTTAAGAATATGGATGTATTACCATTTGTTCCCATTTTACTTTCACCCGATGCTGTCTTGTGGCACAATGATCGCGGGAGGAACGGATGTCTGTGTCCTTCAAATTCAAAACCCCCTAAAGACCATGCTTTTGTAAACGGAGTTATTCACATCAATAGGCTCCCAAGGATGAGTTATATTGGTTTTGCAAAAGCTGTGAGTTTCATAACACACAAAGTTACATTCAAACGGCTTCGTGAAAATGAGGGTTACTTTCAAAATCCTATATATCCACCACCATTTGCTCTCAAAATCCTCTATACGTATTAAAAAATGAGATAATCGAGATATATCGCGGAAGAAGAATGACGTCAATTTTGTATCAGTCTAGCCAACCCTAGTGGTCTGCGCGGAATCATCCGTTGTCATGATCTGTTGTACCATCATGAGGAGGAAACGTTATTTAAGAGGATAATGTGAACAAATATTTAAAGGTTTTAGTTCAAGGTTTATTCATGGGACTAACGACAAAGTTCCCATTTCTTTTACCTTATCTAGGAGACTTCCACAGCAGAAGGTTGGCCATATTCGCTACTGTGGCGTTCTAGTGTAATCAAGAGACATTTTCGTTCTTTGTCCATTTCTTTGACATCATTTATTGAAAAATAGATGAAAAAACATGTCTTGTTACTAAAGAAACTCCAGGAAGAGGACGGAAACGGATGTGGCAGCCGGA
Source organism: Clitarchus hookeri (assembly GCA_002778355.1). Lineage (NCBI taxonomy): Eukaryota > Metazoa > Arthropoda > Insecta > Phasmatodea > Phasmatidae > Clitarchus > Clitarchus hookeri. The sequence goes on along the minus strand of NQII01003035.1, from coordinate 238,160 downwards.
AACTTGGAAAATATATAGAGAAAAAGCGAGTTAATTTTAGTGATTTTAGAGGTTATGTGCGGTAGGTCGTAAGTTTTCTAATTGATCATATAATTAGCATTTTGTTGTTCTGCATTGCTATGAAATAACGTAAATCAATATCAGGTACACTTCCTTTCAGATATTCCTCCTAGTTTTCCACCTCAATATCCTAAATACAAATACAATAGCAAGGCATTGAAGGTTCTACGCTGCAGATGGAGGATATCAGCGACTTTAACCGTGTGTTTTACAAATTACACAATAAAATAGAGCAGGACCATTTTATAATTCAATACTGCACTACTTCGCACCCAAAAAGGAGAACTGTAGGAGATTCGAAACGAAGCCTAACATTCACTTACCATGTACAGAAGAAAACCTCTGGTTCGCTCATTCCTGTGTGTCGTGAAACATTTCTCAATGTTTTAGTGTTGAAGGATCATGTGCAAGGTGCTCTTAGAATATCACACATCAGTCTTGGTCAGGTAGCATGGTAAACAGGTCGAGCGTACAGAATAAGTGTTAAGAATACATATCGTAGAGAAGCTGTAGGCAAATGCATAGTCCTTGAAGTATGCAAAGCCTCACTACTGTCGAAACAGGAAAAGTGATCGTAGGTTTTACTTGCTATTAGAATTTAATATTAAAAAACATTGTCGACTTTACAACACGACTGCTGAAAGCGAACTTAAGGTTAAGGAGTGTTATTTTCGTAAAGTGTTCTGTACCGATTACAATTTTGGTTTTGGAAGTCCCAGAACAGATGTTTGTTCTGTCTGCTTGGAGTTGGAAGAAAGACTAATGATAGAAATTAATTACTAATGAAAAAGGAAATCGAATGACACAGAAGAGAATTCACAAATTGAAAGCAAGTGCATTCTATGATATGTGACGAGAGAAAAAACAGATGTTTCTGATCTTCTATTACGACTGTCAGAATTATATGCAACTCCCAAAACTTCCTGATCAAGCTGCTTATTTAAGTAGACAGTATAGATTTTACGATTTCACCGTTTTCGCGGCAGTTCCAAGGGTCTTTTGTCTAGACAGAATGTCCATTGCTTCTGTTGGAATGAGTCTGAGCGTCCGAAAGGATCCAACGAAATAGCTAGCTGTGTTTATCATAGACTTACACATACTGACATGCAGGTAATAGAAACAGTAAGACCAGGGGCCTGTTTCATAAATATACAAATCTACAAGTTACAAGATAATTCACTTGTAACTTGTAAAATAATGTCAGTTGCTGTTTCATTAAGCTGCAGTTCAACACTGTTTACTACAAGTGAAATTGTACAAGTTACAAGTAATTTTTACTAGTCGAATGGTGATTGTGCTTCCCAAAAGAACTTCTACAAACACAGACTTGTAAATATGACGACATTTTTACAAGCAGTCCGACCTAGGTAAACATATTTACAAGTTAGAATAGACGAGTAAGTTATTTATACTGAGGAGCTTTCAATATCACTATGTTTTTATTTTATAATTTCACTTAAATTCAAAGTTGAAGTAATTACATGTATTTTTTTAAGGGGTACACGAATTGAATTTTTAGGTTAGGTGGTGACAAAGAATGTTCAGAGAAAGTATTAATGTATATGAATATAACAAACGAGTTCAGTCGAAAGTGAAGAATTTATTGTGGAAATCGAACCTTTCTTAGGACGCCAAACCAATTTCTCTGGCCAAAACCACTGTCAAAAGTTTATTCACTGTCTTAAATTTTATTCTCTGTTGTAATTTCCTCACTTATGTTCTCATATAAAAAAGCCCATATAATAAACCCAAACTACGCCACCGAACGAACAAAGACAAAACAAACACACGACAATAAATGTAAAAGAATATAAATAAATATTCGGTATTCACATTGGACTTGTGAAACTGACTACAAGAGATGCGATTATTACAACTAGAAAGTTTTTCTTTCAGAAACACTCATAAAGTTAACTTGTAAATATTATACCTGTAACATTTAACTTGTAGACTTTTAATTTAAAGAAACAGGCGCTATGTGGCTCTGGAGGGCAAAATAAGAACACTAGTGCCATTTCCATGGCTAGCAAATGGTTTTATTTGGATGCGCCCCATAATGTAGCCAGTGTGGAAATAATTTCTCCAGTTGTTAGACATTCTTTTATTCCACCTGATAGGGTTTTCGCAAATATAGAAAAGGCACTGAAGAAGAAGGAAGTTGTTGTGGAGCCCACCCTCTATGAGAACATTATTAGTAAGCATGGCGCTCTACATAAACTAGCAAGTGATTATGTGAAACTGTGTGAATGGAAGGCAGAGGCAACTAAACGTTTCAAAAACACATGCTATTGGCACTTCAAGTTCAATCAATGTAAAAGATTCGACATAACCAAAACCAGGAACAATTTTCAAAATCCGACGATAATGTGCATACAAAACTGATGTAGGTGTTGTAAAATACCTTACCAAAAAGGGGAAAACGGTTACATAATGAAATTAATCCTAATCAGATTCTCCCTGGCAATATCTACTGAACCTAATCAAAGTATCAGATGTAGGCAAGCTACTTGCAAAACACAGTGGACCAGATTGGAGACATATTGCCAGTCTCACATTCTATAGTAGAGTAGAAAGTGTTGCTCTAAAACAGTCTGATGCTCAGAATGTGATGAAGGCTGTCGTTGTGACGATCATAATGAAGTTTCCATAATCGTTGTGTAAAATAGTGCTTACTTTCTAAAGTATAACATAGACTGCACAATGCACTGTGTAAATTAAGGGTTTAAAATGATATTGCTTACCATAACGTGGATGTTTGTATTCATGATTACTAGACCAAGAATGTAAAACCATTTAAAAAATGCAATTCTGTGACCATCTACTGATTAACACGATTCTCATGCAAAATAAAATTAATAAATAAAGTTAGATGAATTAGTTTAAAATTGTTCCATATCCAGCAGTGTTCATAAATATGATTTTCAAAATCTTCTATGTGCGTATTTGAGATTCAAAACCCCTACATGCATATTTGACACTGATTTCACTGTGTGTTACTATATCTGTAAGTATATAATGTTACTTTTACTTGCTTCTGGATCCCCCATGCGTGTTCTGATAATGACAATTGTACAACAAAATTTAAAGAATACCCTGTACAAAAAAACAGTTACTTCCTAAACAATTTATGAAAGTGGATATAGGAGAATTAGAATCTAGAAGATTCGTCTGTTTGTTGCTTTAGTTTCGGACAGCAGTTTAACATGCATACTTAATGGCATTCACACAGTTAGGTGGGTAACGACGGGGATGGGGGGAGGGGGGGGATTGTTCAATTTCTTAAAGTTAAATTCAAAGTGTTAGATAAACTTTTGTGAATAGCCTACCCAAATAATTTCTCTTTCTTGTTTTCAATTCATATACGTGTAAGAATGAGCAAATAACTTCAGTTTCCCTTGACCGACGCACGAATAAAGTGAAAAGGCCCATGGTAATATTAATTGTGCATATGGCAGAAGAATACATAATGTGCCGACAAGTAGATGTTAAGCAGAGTGTTGTCAGTCAAATTACCATAACCATTGGAGGAGCTTAGCAGCTGAAATAAGTGGAGGAGTGGTTTCGTTTAGCAGCTGATGCAGGAAGTAGGTCAGTCTAGAGTCGACGCGACGGGAGGTCATCGATAGCGACTGACACGAACGAGACTCGGCGTCGACAAGGGAGCTGCATTAGCGCCACTCTTCACACAGCTCTCAGGGAGCGTATAGCCGCGGCCTTGTTTCAGGCACGCGCTACACGGAGAAGTCATTACACTACTGTGTCGCCGCCGGCTTCCAACTGACGGATCTCACACACTTACGCATTCTGTCTCACGATGGCACATCTGGCTGGCGAAGCACTCTACCAAACCCTGCTTCATATATCTTCTTTCGCTACATTGCTTTTCCGTGTCCAAATGGAGTGGGGACATTTAGTCAGATGTGGGGTGACGTGAGGTGGTTATGGATCAGCGCCGGAACGCAAGGGCGGGGGAAATGGGAGATCCCCGAGAAAACTCACCGATTAGCGGCATCGTTCCAGCACGATTCCCGAGTGCGATAATCCGAGAACGATCCCGCCCGGAATCAAGCCCGCTTCGTCTAGTTGGGAGGCGAGTAGTCTGACCACTACATTACCACGGCCCTTCCATGGTCCAAAGGACTTCCAAATTATTTGTACCTTAAGACTATCATGTATCTGAAGTAGTTTTCCGATTTCGAGGCCCAGAAGCAAGGTAGCTTTTACGGGCAACACTAACACGTGCGGCTAGCCAGCCCTCCATCGCCCCTATGTGAACGACGCTGAAATGGCTTGAAGCGTTTCCGTCGTTGCAATGAACTTAGCATATTATATCTGTAACAGTGGAACTCCATTACACGATGAAAGCCCACAGATTTAACTACAGGTGTTTGGTTGTAATTGTCTCTTACCTCTGAAATAAACTGTGCAGGTAGACTCTCAAATCGATATTTTCTTTACAATTTCACGATTATTATTTTATCAGACTAAAAACGATAAAACCAAACTATACGGCCTTAGATTCTTGGTTTCAACATTTTCTGGCAATAAGTCGTATTACCAAAATATTTATTTACCGAGATTGTGGACGATTATAAACTGCTGTTTTCAACTTTTCCCAGGCATGTTCAATACGTCAGTGCGCTCTCTGTTGATCACAAATGAACTACATAACTCCTACCACCTCAACTGCCTTCTCTCGCTATATTCCAAACTTTTTGTGAGTTGTATATTTAACTGGGAATATTCAGTAGCACAAAACCAATTCTCAGGTAACAGTATTTGCTGGTTTCTTGAAGTAACCGAGTTGTCCCGTTTTGGCTATTAATCTAGCGAGGCGACAGTAACTTTTGCGAGGCCCTTCCCTTCCAAACTAGTTCATCCCTCCTTCCCACAATGCAATCACCTTACGAACAATATACTCTGCTCTCAAGCACCCGCGTTTCCCGCCTAATATTTTATTGATAAAAAANATGCAATCACCTTACGAACAATATACTCTGCTCTCAAGCACCCGCGTTTCCCGCCTAATATTTTATTGATAAAAAATTTTTAAATTTATAAATAAACGTGTTCAAATATATACATTTTAAAGTGAAAATATGTAACTCACAACCAAAAACTGGTAAATGTTTAAAAAAATTTTATTAAATAAAAATATTTTTTTTCCCTGTGGCGAGTGTGCAAGACCCTGTGTGGCTGCACGTATCACGCACTCCTAAGGACGGCCCTGATGGTGAATATTATATTTATTATAAACAATCACTTGTACAAAAAAAATTTAAAAATATTATTAAACTGCTAATTGCAAATGCAGCGTATTGGACCAGCGTAATTTTTATGTATAGTTTTTATGTGGTTCCCTCAGTAAGATGTTCAGAAAACGAAAATGTGTATAATATAAAATCCCGCGAATTATTTCGTATTCTGTATATTACTAAGCCAAGTGCCCTTTAAGCTCACGCAAACTATCTCGGAATCACGGAAATCTTAACTGCTGCAAATAAACGCATGATATAAAAACATTCTTAACATTGTATAAAATGATTTAATCTGTCTTGCAAAAATGTGCATATCTGTATGNTGATTTAATCTGTCTTGCAAAAATGTGCATATCTGTATGCTACTTAATTTTTTTTGGTGAGACTAAAATACTTCGTTTCTAATTGTTAGTTAATCTACTATAATTTAGGAAACAATGAGTTGTGAAATTTGGCTTTTTAATAACTTTAGTTATTATATTTAAATTACCGAACCAAGCAGACTTTCTGATGTTTTTTATTTGTCTGCGTCCGAGAGATATCACGTGCAGAACGTGTGGCAAACTAATTGTCGGTGTGGCAGATCTGTATTCTCAGGTTTCACACTTGCCAATGCTGTATGTTCGATTGCCGATCAAGTCATATTAGCATGACTTCGCATTACAAGTCCCGAATAAAAAACCCCAAAAAAATTTACGTATGCTAAATAGCTTGGCGCTTGTATTTCGAGACTTGACACGTTCAACTCACATAGGAGTATACACATGTTCGCGTAATACGTATGTGCATACCGTGGTGAGTGGGCATTCACACAGACTAAAAACGTTGAAATGGGCCGTCCATAAACGTTCCTGCCATGAATAAATCACTCAATCATGAAATTAAAGAACTTAAAACGTTTTAATAGATTTAAATTAAACCGCAAAATTAAGTACGCGTTAAAATTAACTTTATCCCTTAAGTGTGTTCCTAACCTGCATCGGAACCATTTCATACGCAGTGCTGCTATCTACCGCATGAAAAGACTGGGAGATTATTTACCGAGCGCTGTTAGCGGTGTCATCTGTCGTGTGTTTCAAGAATCACTTGTATTGATAAAGTTGGTAGCGGCTTGTTCTTACGTGGTAAACCTATAATTTATTCACAGGCAAGCGCGAATTAAATATTTTCATAGCTCATTTCTGTAATGGAGAAATAAAAGTCATTTTAAGTGTCACTTATTTTGATGTTAAGGGTAAATTATGTTGTATGACATAAGAAATGTCACTTCCAACTTAAGCTGTCTTCGCCTTCGCCTCCCCAGAATCTAAATTTTGGAAAAGTACACGTCCTCTCACCGTACCTTGCCATTTTTATCATAACCATTTCCTCGAAATTTCGGCACTGAATATTACAAAAGTTGAAATCCAAACACGCCAGCTTTCTTTAGTTCAATTTAAAAATTAGTCAGTTTAGGAAACAATATTCTCAATCACTTTAATTTTCCAAATATATATATATATATATATATATATATATATATATATACAATTGCATTTCATTATTTACGTATTTATTTCACAAATTTGGATTTCGTTATTTTATTTTAAGAAATTAAAAATAATTGTACTGCAAGATAACATAATTTATACTGACTCCACCACAGCTCCCAGAATTCCCGTTTGTCTAAGACAGAAATAAAAATTGGTTTTCCAATTTCATGGTCGTCTATATGCGTACGTAGATATACAATAACAGTTGAGATAAAAACAAATATGACTCTTGTCATGCTTTCATAAAATATACACAATGGGTAACATCTTTTTCTACGTCCGAGCGTGGGGGCATTTCTGGTTTCGGGTAGCAGAAGTTTATTTGAAATCAGTTTCAGGCGAAGGCTGGTATATGTACATGCTATAGGCAGGGAACAACATACTCCCTCGACTCTGTACGAGTAACTGGCTGCGTATCTAACTTCCCCACTGTCAACGATACTTCTAGTCATGACCGAAAATCAGGGCCGGATTTAAAGTATGGACGCTCCTAGGCCCAAGAGTTTTTGCCGCCCCCTCTTCATTCCATCGGAGGGGGTCGATCCAGCATTTTTCATCAAGGAAATAAATAATCTTTATGATGACCATTTTAGTTTTATCGCATAGTAACATCACTTATGAAAATTATTTGAGAATAAAATTTTTGTATTTTGGGTGTATTAAGTACATGAAATAGCCCAACAAGGTATTGGAAATAAGTTTAATCTCTTCGATAGCTATCAACACATAAAAACATGTATGCATTATACATTACTGACATATTAAAATTAAACAAATTTTGTTTTACGTGCGCCCCCTGGCATTGTACGCCCCTAGGCCGGGGCCTAGTGGGTCTGGTGGTAAATTCGGCCCTGCCGAAAATAATATCTAGTGTCTATGCTTTCCTTAACAACCATACTGTGGAGGAAATATTTTTTTATGTCAACTCTCCCACTTTTTTATTTGCAGTGCTAGGCACACCATATTTTCGAATACACACAAATAAAAATTATTTATTATTTTATTTAAATTATTAGTTCATTTAAAGTCTAATATAAAAACTTTTAAAATTGCTCAAAATCAGAAAATTTGACTGCATATCTGTTGAAACTGCTCCGTCTGAATCATTAAAATTAGACTGATGATTTTAGTTGCCGACATTCACTGACTAAACAGTGCTAGGGAACTGTATTGGTATGGCAGTAAAACCTAGGTGATTTACGCTGATTCGACAGTATATATCAGCCCATTATCTGAATATTCAGTAAAATAATGATACTGATTGGAATTACAGATTTAGATTTAGTGTGTACTTCCAACAGTTTCTCCGAAAATGCATGCGATAAATAAACCATATTCTTTATGAATCGATTGCGTGTCTGTAGTATGTTAAAGGATAACTGGATGCATTCAAAGCCAATGTTGACAAAATAATATCGCCCCTTAATACTTATACATTATGTTAGTCACTGACTGTTACAAACATTAATGATAGCAGTTTTGCGTGAGAGTATTTTGTCATTAGTGAGTTTGTTATTGAATTTTATACATACTAGAGTAAGGGTTGGTGCTGTCTTCTTCAGACAATTTCAGAGTGACAATTGATAAACGTATGGGCAGAGGAAATATTAGTCTTTGCAGGAAGACGAATGAGAAACCATGTGTTATAAATGGTTAGTGTTCGTTGTCATTTTCGAAACTAAGTGAAATAAAAATTCTTTATAGCAAATAAATTGCTTATTAGCAACGCAACTCTAAAGTGGAATTCCTTGCTGGGAGGAATAACCGAATTCTTGTTATTTTTACATAATTTAGTTTCGTAATTCTTTGTTCTTTTCTATTTAATATTATATTGCAATATTGTATTACGTATTATGAACAAAAAATTCTTTTATTAATATGATAATACACGAACGCTTTTTTAATTGATTTTGCGTGAAAACCAGTAATAAATATCACACTTCTTTTAGGGAAACTTATTTTTATTTCTATAATCAACGCTCGAAAAAATCTTGGTTACGATGATCATGTAATAAACAATAAGTAAAAAGGAAAAAAAAGAAGAACATGCCTTGTATGAAATGTGGTGAGTAAACCGTGTAACTGTTGTGTATATGCGTGTATATTCGCCAGGTAGAACTTCACCCTCACCCTACGCTACACCAATACTTTATCATCCTTTATATGGCTTGCAGTTGCAACCGACTGCGCGACATTCACAACTCACAATAAAACAGTACACAAACCACAACGAATGTCGGGAAAGTATAATTTTTCTTGCAAGTGAAAGAAGAATAAATATATTTTGTAACACTTCAAAATATTTTTCTAGATTTGGCTTATTTAGCTGTTTAAAAAAATCCATTAACGAGAGTCTATTTTTAATCGAGATTTAAGCGTATTTCTATGCTGGGTTCTTCCGAAAGCACGTTTTGCAAAAAATTTTATAAACAAGACTATCAACATAATTTCTCTAGCAATAAAAATTAGTAACTATGTTTACATTTTATTTTTATTAACTGATTTTATGTGCATCCATTTGAGGCACTGAAGTTATAATTTCATAACTGGTATAATCGTCCATAACATCAATAATGAAATATATTTTTGACATTAGTACCGACGTTTCACTACGTTAAACTATAGTGATTATTAAATTTGCACTATTTGACGATGGTTTTCTTGCAAAATGAGATTTATAAATCATGTAGAATGAATATACGCTTAAATTTNATTTGCACTATTTGACGATGGTTTTCTTGCAAAATGAGATTTATAAATCATGTAGAATGAATATACGCTTAAATTTAAATTAAAAATCTCTTGTTTATACATTTTTTAAAAACTTTTTGAAAGCTTATTTCAGAAAATATTTTAATTTTACAAAATGTACCGTACCTGCGCATTGTTCGTTCACAANTTAATTAAAAATCCCTTGTTTATACATTTTTTTAAAAACTTTTTGAAAGCTTATTTCAGAAAATATTTTAATTTTACAAAATGTACCGTACCTGCGCATTGTTCGTTCACAAACAACGTAAATTGTACTTTTCTGACCATTTAGGTTGTGTGTGCTACGCTGTACTGAAGCCTGCGTGGAGTACAGTCGCGTTCAATGCTCAGTTGGAAGACACTCTGCTAGTACCGAAGTGAGCGCTAGCCAATGTAGAAGAGCCTGTTACGCGAGGCAGGACATCCTGCTACTCTTGTCTCACGTGGGACAACAAGCCCGTGAGCACGCGTGAGAACAAAATCCTATTTCATTCATAATGACGTAGAACATAGTAATTTTAAGTTCCAATGGTTGTTTTCGCTGCAGTGACCAGGTTTGTAAGCCACCCGCCAGTCAAGCCCACAGTTGTCTGGGGGGGACTGAAACAGCTACGAGCGCAAGCCTGAGTATTATTTCTTGTTTTCAGGCGAAACTCTGTAGAACTAAGATTTAAAAATTAATTTAATTTGTGGAATTGCGGCAGATATAACCAAAATCAATTGGTCACCATTTTGTAAATAAGTGTTTGGTCTACTGAAATCAAGGTAGCTTGCCATAGCACTAATAACATCCAAATTTGGAGGGACACTTAAGTTTTTCCCGAGATATGAGGCAATAGATTTGTTTTTCAGGTATCGGTTTCCAAAATATCTGATAAATGGCTCTTTATTATAATTGTAATGCTCGCAATATGTATAATCAGCGTATCAAATTTAGTCGAAATTGTTAAAATGGCTGCCATTGTATTGATTCATAGGCTTAAATATTTATTTACTATCAAATTTCAAGGTTAGAAATATGCCAGCGTAATACAAATACAGGGGTGGCTTACCACAATACTTTAGTGCCAAATTTGGCAAAAAATGTTTATACGATTACGGAAATATTTTTTTGTGATTATTTTTAGGGTAGTGTAATATTCTAATAGAGCGGTTTAAAATTTCGTGGACTGAATTTTTTTTAATGCTGGCTATAGGTAATATGCATTTCATATTTGGTTAAAACTGGTCAAAAGTTTCCATAGATGTAGTTATAAATATTTTTCTAGTCTCCAATTAAAAAAAATATTTAATATTTTAAAAAAAGTATATGTGTACGGTGGATTGTTTATTACAGCAAAATTACATTAAGGACATTGTTGTACCACTCGTAGGCCTACACTACAAAATAATTTTGTAATTTTTACTGAGAAATTGTTTGTAATTTAACAAATATTTTTAACAGTATAAAAATTGTTCTTGTAAAATTACTCGTTTGTGAAACTACAAGAGCCGTGTTTGTAATAGACCTAAAGAAATGTTTGTACTATGCCGATCTGTATCCAAGAGCTCAAGCAAAATGGCGGACACTCAACACCATAAAACCGCAAACAGCTGTTTGTGCAAAAACTAGGAGTGATGTAGGCGAAAGTGTAGTTGCATGCAAAAAGAAATGCATTGCAAGTCTGAATAACGTAAAACACTTAAAACAACTCAAATACTCATTATAAAGTGACGGAAATTCTAAAAATGCGTGACGCTATTACTCATTAACTGTAAACGTTTTATATTTTCCCAAAACATTTAGAATGAAATAAATATTTTATATGTATTTACTATTATATTCAAAACAAAAATAACCGTAAAGTTAGTAAGTCAATTTCGTTTTGTGGGTAAGAGCGTTGTGTAATAACGCAAGGGGCGTGCGTTCTCCGTAACAATAAGGCGTAGTGTTTTTTTTTTTGTGAATTAAATTTTGAAATAATTTTTTCCCTATTCTCTGTTATTAATTCATCACATTTTTGCTGTAGAAGAAAAAATTTATCCCATGTACAGTTCTCTGTAATGTAAGTTGTAGTATTAAATATAGATAGTTTGCAGATTTTACAAGAAAACTGTTGGTAGTTCTACAAAAAATGTTATTAGCAACTGGGTTTCCAAAGATTATTCTTGTTAAAGTACAAAAATTATTTACATTGTAGCGTTACGGTCCGGCACGGAGTCACACAAGCGTCCAAAGGCGACACACAAAAATAACTGCGGTTCTTCACACTTTTCTGAAGCCGTGCCAAAGTTCTACTTTTGGGTACCGATGATTGATGGCCACTCCGTCGACAACATACAACATGCACTTAAACTTCACCTTCAAAATTACCGTGCTTATTAAATATATTACACGCACCCTAGCCGGACACGTGACATCGCCTTTACACTGATAAGAATTCTTCACTATTTCTCTCCAACAGCTGACTCGAATTGTAAAGTCTCGTTTACGCAACATACGCAATGTACGATAGTACCGGTAACCATTCACCTTGAGACCACGTTGCGACACCACGCAACTCTTCACTGCGGGTCGGTTGCACTAACACACGCGGTAATAACGCTCATTACTCGCCCTGGAAGTGCCGGTAGTTCCACAGTAAATACTGCTGTGCTTGCACTATGATTGCTCAGCGTATGGTTTGGTGAGCATTATGCTAGTCGATACACCTGCTGGGCCAACAACTTTTCTGCGCTCACGAATTGACTTCTCAAATACCAAAGTAGAGTGTCGTTGGGTACTTCGCGGGATTGACCAGACTATGATAGCACTGGCTCAGCACACAATGAAAACAACAGTTAACCAGATGGTGTCTCGAACACAGACAGAAACACACACGCAGATGTTGCAGGACACAAGTAAAAACCTCTTAACATGAAGAAACCAATTTTAACTAATGTCATGCCAATAACATAAATAGCAATAGAATTTTAAAAAAATCGTTCTTATTAAAATAGCATAAAGTGTGTAAACCACAAAAATTATCACATAAATTATACTGTAATTTAAATGTCTGATGGAACTTCTGAAAACAAAATTAGGTTGCAATTCGAGTATAGGGCGTGAGGCTTGTTTTTTTTAAGAAGTTTGTCCGAAATAAGATGTGAGCATGTGAAAAATTACAGATTAAAACGTATATTTTAGTCTTTTCGTGCTGAAATAGTTCAAAATAAATGTAGGGTGGTTCGCCTTTACAAGTACACCACGCATATAAAGGTGTCTCAAAAGTCTACTAAAGATATTACTATTATTCTTTTTAAATCTTTAGAATTAGATTATTTATTAAATACCACTCCAAAGAAAATATTATGACTATTTTGAGTTGAAAAACTGCATTTTTATTTCTACCTTTGCCACAAGGCGTTTTAAGTTTACACTTTTAATCTTACAACTGCTAATAAAATATCATAGTTGGAGACTAACTTCTGTGTGTCAGGCCTCTGAGTTTATTATTCTGCCGGGGAAAAAAAGACATTCTAGGGCTAGTGGTACACAATATCCTCAAAAAACTTCAGTAACAAGTTTTAGTGAAAGTTACGTCAGGCCAGCTGTATAACATTTTGGAGCTATGCTAGAATTTTGGGCTGTTGATTATCGTGCCCGTTCATAGCTGCAACGAAAATAGGCCGGTTTACTGGCATTTCATATTCATGGCGTATTTATTAAGAATTTGGGACCGGAACGCTTTCTTCCATGCTGGCCACTCTAGGTCAGAAATATGGGCTGTTATGGTCTGTTTACAATAGCAACAAATAAGACAACTGGAATAGTTGTTAAAGGCAACTTAGATAAGAGACCACCAGTTATAAAATATAACAACAAAAGCATTAAAATTAACCAACCAGTTAAATACTTTGGAATAATAATTGATAGCAGATTAGGTTTTACACAACACATCAAAATGATAACTGACAAATTACAAACCCTATGTCAAAGAATTAAAAACAATATCTGGAAATATACCAATTATAGTGCAGGTGCAAGAAATATTATTTATGGTTCACTTTTTGTTAAAACAATAGTATACGGAATAAATGTAATACACAATATATTAAATAACAAATACATAGTAACCAAATTAAGAGCCATCCAAAGATTTATTCTGCTAAGAATTTATGACATGACATCTACAAGTTCCTACGCTGCAGTTATAATATTAAATAAGGTTATACCCATAGACTTTATTTTAAATAACCGTAACATAATATACAAATTGAAGAATACAGACTTATAAATCATAATTAATGATCACATGTATAAAGGCTTCACTGAATTTAATAAAAGATGGGTAAAAATAGATGAAGAGGAAGTAATAAGCATAAAAGAAACCAAACGAATTTTATATGTGAATGCAATTAGAAAGTGCCTACTGCTCACCTCAACACGACTAAGAAGTATAGGAGTACGTAATTACATCAAAGATATCACAGAGTGGTATGATAGTAAGACCAATTTTAATAAAGTAATGAAAGACATTATTACTGGTCACTGTCAAACTAAAAGTTATTTAAAAAGAATCAACAAAATTAACGATGATAGGTGTGAATGTGGAGAAGACTTGCAAGATGTTTACCATATATTATATAATTGTGCCATCTTTATAGATGAAAGACGTGAACTAAGAACCATTTTAAGTAAGTATGGAGAATCTTGGCCTCTGGTAAAATACGAGATATATGATACGGAAATATATGAAGAAATAGACAAATTTGTTAATAAGATCTATATAACTATTAAAACACTGAATGATGACCTCATGGACTAGGTTTTAAATGGGGAAATGGGGAACAGGGGAAGTAACTGATTGCTGCTCCAGGCGGGGCCAGTGGGGCGCCTAGGCAACTAGGCAAGGGCCCTGGCAGCGCCACGCTTGCTGGCAAGGCTGGAGTTGAACGGCGAAAATCCTGTTTTGAGGAGGGGTGATAGAATGAAAAACATTAGTAATCTTTTAGATGAAGAAATTTTATAAGAAGAATTCAGAAGAGGATTTGATTGTGTCTGGGTCTTTTAATATTTTATATATATATATTTTTTTTGTTTTTTAATATACTCTGGTTTTATATATTTTATATTTCATATTTTACATCTTATATCTTATATTTTATATTTTTGAGTTTATGTATCAAATGTTAATATTATATTTTACTATGTTTTTAATATGTATGTTTTTAATTTGTAATCTATCTNCTTTTAGATGAAGAAATTTTATAAGAAGAATTCAGAAGAGGATTTGATTGTGTCTGGGTCTTTTAATATTTTATATTTCATATTTTACATCTTATATCTTATATTTTATATTTTTGAGTTTATGTATCAAATGTTAATATTATATTTTACTATGTTTTTAATATGTATGTTTTTTTTTTTTAATATGTATGTTTTTAATTTGTAATCTATCTCTCGAGACGAAATAAAAGCAATATTTCATGGTTTGCATGTAAACTTATAATGTGTGTATTACCTTTGCGGGAGGAAGCATGGTCTCAAGTGACAGCCTCCCCGTGGCCCCCGTGGACTGGTTTACCAGACAGATCGTCACTGCTTCCTCCTGCGGAGATTCCCAAGTAAGCAAACAACAACTGCACGTAAACTGGCTTCTTGTTTTGATTATGCCCAAGTTTGGCACTATACATTATTGAATACGATGAATTTAAATGTGCATGTTGAAACCATTTTAACCAATTAATACGATCCCTTGGCGGTGTGGTTTTTTAATACAGGAATATTGTGAATTTAATTGTAACAAAAGTGTTACACAAAAATTTAAAAAAGGCTAGTTAAAATTACATCCCGGAGGGCCTGGAGGCTAAGAGGGAACCGAACACCTATCTGTCTGTTATGGTCTGTTATCTTACCTAATCAAACTTGTAAATTGGCATTTTCCCAAAACTGATCACTTCTCTGGACACCTAAAAGCACCTGTCATTCTCGGGCGTCGTTGAACAAGTCTTCAACTGAAACCGCTCCATAATCAAACTGGCCGGTATAGAATAACAGTCTAAGAGAATGACTGGAATTTGTGAGATAATTTCAAAATTGGCCATCTGCTCTCAGGGCCGCATTCTGAGAGATCACACATTACCTGATACCTAGAGGAGAGAAACTGCGTTCGCAATTCACTTCTGACACGCAAAATAAAAAATAAATACGTATCCATCTTTGCTGAAAATATAAGGAGCTTAATTTATACTTTTACCCTGAAAAATACTTCATGTATTTAAACTACCGTAATAAGTAGGGCGTAAAACAGCCTGAGTAATAATGACAGCAATATGATGTAATTTATAAACGAACAGTGAACGTTTTAAAGTTTGAAAGAAAATACCTGACGAACATAGGGTGGCAGGAGTAACAATACTCTCAGCAGCGGCTCTGGTGCATCCAGGTGACAGGGTAACCAGGTCTTAGATGGCTGTAAGGTATGTGCGTAGCCGACTGTAAGGCTATATGTGGTGAGGATATTTCAACCATGGAAGAGGTATCTCTCTATACCAGGCCTTAATTACCTGTAAAATTGCACACAGTTTGGCTGTGCTACAAGAACCAGGTCAGGATAGCCTAGACAACGGAAGGGGCTCCCCTTCCCGAACTAGGAGGGCCAGTTCAGTTCTTTCCGTTTGGCCGGGTCCGGTTTGACGGGTCCCGGTCGGCGGGAAGGTAATATACCATGGCTTCAAATGGGGCTGGCCACACCATCCCTCAAAACCGGTCCCAGCAGGAAGTGGCAGGATGATGTCTCTGGTCTCCAGGAAGGGAGGATGGCAGGACGGGAGACAAAAACGCATGCGTTTCAATGCGTGCGGCAACACTGTCCTGTCGCGCGGGTCCCGTTTTCCTTGCAGTCCCTAGTTTCGTATACGTTTTGGACGTCATGTTTGAAACTGACAAATTTATACAGTTGATTGAAGATCACCTCGATGTCTGGGACATGTCCTCAAATAATTATACGTACCGGAACGTACGGGGTAAAAGTTGGGAGGATATCGTGAAAGGAATGTTCGCGACATGGGACGAAATTGAGCTGCAAGAAACACAACAACAAGGTAGATTGCATTGAATGCTATGTATGTATGGTAATGTATGAAATGTAACACATGGAATCAACTGTAATAATATGGCCATGTATATGCACGCACACTTGTAGCATATATGTATTTAATACGTCGTATATATTTATTCATTCAGTGTATTCTAGTACTGTATCACCATATGAACATTTTCAATTAATTTTAATGGAAATATATGNAACATTTTCAATTAATTTTAATGGAAATATATGTTAATAACTTCTGAAGGTGTTGCAGTTGCAGATAAAAGCGTACAAACTTTTCTTTCTTAATTTTTTTTTTTTTTTCAAAAGGGAAAATATTGCATGATATTTATTGTTTTATCTAGTTCCCAATTCAATACTGTGACATACACAGTATTAAATTAAAAACTCAAGTGTAGTTAAACAGAAATATTTCGTGAATATAGACGGACATCACTTTAATTTCTTTATTTCACATTTTCGCCGCCCATTTGTAATAATATGTGCACCGCCTCCCTCAGACCCATATATTTTTATTAGTTGAACCCCTCCCCATCTTTCTTTATTCTGTCAAGCCCATAGCTGGCCGAACTATTGCATTAATTTAATTTAATCCTCTCACCTACTCTAGCCTGTCTGCAACGAGCGTTAGTTCTTTTTCCTCTCGTTTCGCCCCACGCCCATACACTTTTACTTTTTAGTAATTTAGTTTAATCTTTAAGGCCTCTATCAGTGTCCCTCTTTTGTTCTATTTGCCTAGTTTCAGTAAGATCGGTTATAAGTTAGGGTAATGTGTGTTTAGCTTTTAAGTCCCGGCCCACTTGTACCACTGCTTAGCATACCAGTTCATTAACATACCAATATTGTGTAGACAGTTAAATATTTTTCATGTGCGATGGACATACCATTTATCGTACTTTTCTAAATAAATATTTGACGTGGCTGTTCTTATTCACATATTTATTTTATCGATACCGTGAATTTTCTTGTTAAAAATATGTACATAACAAAAATTTTCACTAAAGTGTTTCTGACTTAATTTAATTGCATTTACTGGCAACATTTTTGTAGTTAATTTCAGGTAACAATAAGAAAACTCATTATTTTCAATTTTATTGGAAAAAACCAAAAAATAAAACCGTCGTACTCGTTTGTTTTATAAAAAAAATTTAAAGAATAAAAAAGTGGAAAATTACAAATAGTTTCGAAATATGAATTATATTACTAACATTACATCACTGGTCAAACATTAATACAAACTACCCATATAAGTTTCAGTTTCTAAAGATAACGTCACTGGAACTTAACTGCCCCATCGCAGACAAAATAATCGGCAAAAATGTCTCTGACTGTTCTTCCTTCAACTTGTTCACCAGTCCCAACATTATTCACGTCCTCAAAAGGATAAGATTCTGAGTCATCGACATTAATACCGTCCCGCGTACGTAAAAAGTTATGCATTATGCAACAGGCCTTTACAATGTCATCAACAAAGTCAGGTTCCACAAGTATTGGAGTGTGAAAAATCCTCCATTTGTTAGCCAAANAATGTCATCAACAAAGTCAGGTTCCACAAGTATTGGAGTGTGAAAAATCCTCCATTTGTTAGCCAAAAGTCCAAAAACGCACTCTACTTTAAATCAATTTTTAATCAAGCAGATTAAAAAAATCATTTCTAGTAAAAGCTCTGCAACTATTGTAAAATTATTCCACTTTTGGAGACTAATTACCGTTTCTTAACATTCAAAGTCAAGTATAGATGAAAACAGGTTATATAAAACGCATACAATGTTAATTATTATTTTCTGTTTTTCTTATAAAGATAAAACCTACAGTGCTTGCTTATCAAAATATTATATTCAATTTAGTTTCAAAATGTCTGTGAAAGAAACTTTTTGGTTGTTGAAATTATTTAATAATTCCTACAAAAAACAATATCAAGTAAGCTCTGGTACCATTTGTTTTATTTATACATTATGATGTCTTCTCTTTATTTTTTGTTGCAGTCAAGGACTTTATGAACAAATGGTGACATATAAGAGAGAGTTATTCCAATTATATAAATCAAGGGGAAAGTGGCGATACTGCGACAAAGAGGAAGAAATATGTGTGTGCTGATACACTAGCTTTCCTTCAACAGACTTTTGAAAAAAAGGAAGGTAAGTTACAGTACACCAAGTGCTTCAGAAAATATAAACAGACTGTTTAAAGTCTGAAATTATGTGACTGTGTAATTAACAAATAATGTCTACTTTCAGCAAGAAATTAATTAACGTATGAGTGATTCTTATTTTAATAATTTGTCATTTCTCAACTGCTTCTTACGCATTATTTATTACAGAAACAGACACATCAATTAATTTTGGGCAAGCAATTAAGGATATTTTCGCAGAATAGTTCCCTTGGAATTTAAATGCAAATTTTACTTAGTTTGGAAGCAGCGCAGTGAAAACAAACTAATGAATTGAAAAATATTCTTGATATTGTCTTAAGTAAAGCACAAAATTTTTTTTCTATAATTTGCTGTTTGAAAACTTTTTATTTTTATGTTTTTAGGACTTCCGGAAAATTTAAGACAATGAAGAGGAAGAGAATGATAAATACGTCTTCAGCAATGGAGAGAATATTGTTAATGTTGGTTGCAGTGGCAAATAGCAGAATCAGAATGGAAGTGAGAAATCTAATAAAGTAGGAAAGTATGCCGNGTTAATGTTGGTTGCAGTGGCAAATAGCAGAATCAGAATGGAAGTGAGAAATCTAATAAAGTAGGAAAGTATGCCGATACAAAAAAAATTTCCAATTCGGCGATTACCGAATTTCAAAAACAATTACTCTACAGTTTGGAAAAACACAGCACCGTAGAAAAAGATGCAGATCTAGCTTTTCTGTTGTCTCTGCTCACGAATGTTAAGAAACTGAGAGAAGAAAAAACACTTGGCTTTCGTTTCATAACTTACAGTTTTTACGTGACCTGAAGCAGAAAAAGAAACAGGCAAATATTCAGGGAACATTGNGTTAATGTTGGTTGCAGTGGCAAATAGCAGAATCAGAATGGAAGTGAGAAATCTAATAAAGTAGGAAAGTATGCCGCTACAAAAAAAATTTCCAATTCGGCGATTACCGAATTTCAAAAACAATTACTCTACAGTTTGGAAAAACACAGCACCGTAGAAAAAGATGCAGATCTAGCTTTTCTGTTGTCTCTGCTCACGAATGTTAAGAAACTGAGAGAAGAAAAAACACTTGACTTTCGTTTCATAACTTACAGTTTTTACGTGACCTGAAGCAGAAAAAGAAACAGGCAAATATTCAGGGAACATTGCATTTCTCTCATAACCCTCTCTATCCTAATTTGCCAAGTCAGTTTTTACCTTCACAGTGTCCGGCTTCGCAGCATTATTCACCACTTGAGACATTCTCTACGTGCCAGCAGGACCCACCTACCTATCAATAGATTCTACCTACCTACAAGCAGATCCCGCCTACCTATCAGCAGATACCACCAAAATACCAGCACAATTTGTGCAAATAGACTTCAAGCCCTCAATCACCACCTTCACATTCTCTCCAACAAAACTCGACTTCATCAGTTTCTCTCTCTTCAGCCCCGTAACAACGGATCGAGAAAATTACACTGAAGTGCCAAAAAAACTGCTATATGCGTGCGTATGCAAAGAACAGAGGTATGGAACCAATCCGAGTAACGCGATGAGGTCGGAAGCGCCTATATAAGACAACAAGCGTCTGGCAAAGTTGCTAGATCGATTACTGCTGCTAAAATGGCAGGTTTTCCAGATTTAAGTGAGTTTGAACGTGGTGTTATAGTCGGCGCACGAGAGATGGGACATATCATCTCCGAGGTAGCGATACAATTTGGATTTTCGCGTACGACCAATTCACAAGTGTACCGTGAATATCGGGAATCCAGTTAAACATCAAAGCTTTGACATCGCTGCGGTCAGAAAAAGATCGTGAACGAATGTAACAGACGACGATTGACGAGAATCATTAAACGTGACAGACGTACAACCCTTTCTAAAATTCGTGGAGATTTCAATTCTGGTGCGAACTATTCAACGGACCATCATTGATATGGGCTTCCGGAGCCGAAGGCCCACTCGTGTACCGTTGTTGACCGCACGAAACAAAGCTTTACGCCTCGCCTGGGCCCGCCAACACCGCCATTGGACTGTTGATGACTGGAAACACGTTGCCTGGTCTGACGAGTCTCGTTTCCAATTATATCGGGTGGATGGATGTGTACGGGTATGGAGACATCCTCATGAATCCATGGACCCTGCATGTCAACAGAGGTCTGTTCAAGCTGGTGGAGGCCCTATCATGGTATGGGGCATGTGCAATTGGCGTGAAATGGGACCACTGATACGTCTAGATACGACTCTGACAGGTGACAGATACGTAAGCACCCTGTCCGATCACCTGCACCCATTCATGTCCATTGTGCATTTCGACAGACGTGGACAATTCCAGCAGGACAATGCGATACCCCACACGTCGAGAGTTGCTACCGAGTGTCTCCAGGAACACTCTTCTGAATTTAGACACTTCTATTCGCCACCTAAATCACCAGACATGAACATGATTGAGCATATCTGTGATTCCTTGCAACGTACTGTTCAGAAGAGATCTCCACCGCCTCGCACTCCTATGGCTTTGTGAAATGCCCTGCAGGATTCATGGCGTGAATTGCCTCCTGCATACCTTCAGACATTAGTCGAGTCCATGCCACGTCATCTTGCGGCACATCTGCGTGCTCGCGGGGGCCCTACACGATATTAGGCAGGGGTACCAGATTTTTGGCTCTTCAGTGTACATATATGCAGTGTTTTTTCTGTACGCATAAGGCGGTATCAACTTTACGGGTAATGTATTCTTGTATTACATGTGTGTCTGCTCCAAATATATTTGGAGGGTGGTCTGCTACAATGATATCATTTTCGCCCCTCAGACCCCCCTCCCCCTTTTCTACTATAAATGTTCCGACGTCCCTGGAGTTAGGGTCTATATATTGCGAGCACTGCTTGCTTGGTGGTAATGGTAGTATTAAAAGTAAACGAACATGATTTTTATTTGTTATTTCTGTGTGTTGTTCATTGTATTTATGTGTTAGGTTTGAAAAAAAAACTTTTGTATTAATCTATTGGTATCGGTACCATTTTCACTTAGGTTGCGGTTGAATGGGATATAGGGGGAGGGGCTAGGTCATGTAGAGAATTTGGCGCCCTTGGTGTTCTGTAAGTCGCGCCTTCCAAAAACTTAAATTTAAAAATATTGATGTCAGTGTTTTCTCATATGTTGTATGTTGCTTTGTATTCACACATTAACCCCCCCCCCCCCCCCNCCCCCCAAATGTTTATACTTGTATATGAATACTGCATAGGCCCCCAACATTATTTAGTGATGTCGAAGTTTATTAAATATACATAAAGTATAAAAGTATACAGCTATACAACGTGAAGTCTTGGGCGTAACTTATTGCGACTGGGGGTTGGAAAAATACCCCTCCACTCCCCTTTACAATACCACTTTATTATTTTATCGATCTATACAACAGTTCAATCTATAGGTCCAACTGTATTTAAAGCGAAACCAAAATTTTCCTGACTTTTTAATTTTTTTCACGAAGCTTGTTGATTTTGGATCAACTAATAAGTTAATTTTTTTAATATGTATAATGTAGCCATAATCACAAAAGAGGTAAATGGGTATAAGTACGCTGCCCAAACAGTTCACAAAACTAGTTAGAAAAAAATACATTCCTTCAACTTTGCCATTAGCTTGTTAATTGTTTCGATTATCTTATATATGCAATTTTTGTTCACTGAGATGTATTTCATTATACTGTGAGATAATTTCCTCCTAGAATTTGTCCTTATTAACAAGTTATGTCAGTCAGTGTAACCACCCTCCCTCCACTTCGGTCGGAGTAATCCCCCATACTTAGCATCCGCAACACCCTTACCTATTAACTCTTGACAAATTTCTGGCTACGCCACTTCTGTAGTCCATTATTCGCGGTCAATTTCAACGTTTCTGAAGCCCTGCTAAAGTTCTACTCACGGTCTATTCATCTGCCTCATGCAAGAACACTTAACCAAGTATAGAAAATTACACCAAAGGGACCACTCACAGCATTGTACGAACTCAGTTTAATAAAATTGTGCACTAGTACTATTTTCTCTCTGTTTTATACGTATTAATTATAAATGAGACAATATAATTCATAAATACAATGTAAGTGAAAGTTAAATTTAACCGAAAGTAACATACTGTCACGTTAAGAGAAGTATGAAACGCTCGTGATACTTTAACATATTCAGGAAACAACTAATCACTTCATACATGGGGTGATTTTTCAAAGGTTTGATTCAAAAAGTGTGCGGATACTGCGAACAGACTGTATTCGCATATCTTCATGCATAAACTCAAGTTTCCGTAGTACACACGAGGGAACATGTAGTTCCCTGCGCCACCGACAGAGGCAGACACTGTTCGCAGCTCGATGAAGTCCCGAAAGGAGGGAGGGGTGCACGAAACAGGATTTACAACTACGGCGAAGAATGAAGGACAAAAAAAAAAAGCAATGGCAGCCTTTGCGCGAGCGTGAACGCTCAGTGTCTGCCTATCAGCATTTCGTGCGGAGTTACGCCGACGTCATTAGGCGCGTGTTTAGCCCCGGGATGTGTTGACAGTGATCAGTGTTGTGAAAATAAAGTGTTTCCCGATCTATGCAGTTGATGTGGATGTCTTCGCGGCGTAGTTTTCAGGTGAGAAAACGTCTTGGACACATCTTAAATCTAAGTAAGATTTCATTTAAAAAAAATGGTTAGTGTTGAGTATCAAAACGTACAAAAGAAGACGCAAAACTCTATTTTTTCAATGTATTTGCAAATTGGGCTGTATTATGATCAGATTAAGTTTATTTAGAACTTGAAATAATTCCATTTGAAACATTCGAATTTTACTCATTATACCGTTAGTAGATATTAACATCACAAACAAAACTAAACTTTAAAATTTTTTTTAAGAATTTCAGTGAGCACGTTTTACAAGAGTTATTACTTGTTTAATATGTGTTTCGAATAGCAAATTATGTTTATCTTCTCGCTAATTTTTACCCTCATTAATTCATTCGATAGTCTCAAATTATAGTATGTAATGTTGTACATCAAGATAACAAAAAACATTATGATTTCAGCGCATGCATGGATTCACCGACATTTACAAATAAGTTAATAATATACGGCAAGAAAATTGTACGTTATCTATAAGTAGAGTATTTCGCAATAAGCCGTAAATCCTGTTGAACAGCTTTCCTTCTAGAGAGAAATGATGAGACCGATATACTGACAGGCTTTGTTTGGCATCACCGCGATTGACGTACTAGTAAGTGTAATTAGGGGCCTGCTGATGTAACTATTTGATTATTCACGGCGATAAACAGTAGATTAACATAATTTATATAGTCTGTTCGCGGTATCTGTACACTTTTTGAATCAAACCTTTCAAAAATCATCTTATGTAACGACGTGTTTNTATATAGTCTGTTCGCGGTATCTGTACACTTTTTGAATCAAACCTTTCAAAAATCATCTTATGTAACGACGTGTTTGGTTGTTTCATGAACACTGTGTGTACTGTATAACAAGCGTTTTACATTTGTTAACGTTGATGTATCTTTTTTTTGTTACATTCAAATTTCACGTACATTTATCTATTAATTAGAATATTTCCTTTGTAATTAACTTGTATGANTTTTTTTTGTTACATTCAAATTTCACGTACATTTATCTATTAATTAGAATATTTCCTTTGTAATTAACTTGTATGAAATATGGAAAAATATAGCTACGTTGGTAATGCCTAGTAGGAAATAGTTCTCATGCAAAGTGTTATTAAAATTGGGCGCGCACAAATATTGCGCGTTATCCCCTCGGTGTGATTTTCTAGCTTTGTTAGTATTAAGCGGAGGAACATCCCAAAAGTAGAACTTCAGCAAGGCTTCAGGAATTTTGGAAGTTACCATGAATGGACCATAGTATGAGTATGATTGTTGATAGGGAATACCGCCAGTTCAAGTTCTAACAACCGAGATGGGGAAGTGTAACACACGCGGCCAAGACCACTCTCGTGACCACAATGCTTAGTGTACGGTCAGAACGAATTGTCTGTGATCTATAGCAGCAGCCGAGTGCAGCAACATGGCGGAATGAACTTTAATGCTTGACCTAAACGCTCTTTAAGATTTTCTTACCCCCACCACCCTTTCCACCACAACATACACACAGGTGTTTTTTTCGCGCGCAAATTGCATATTATACAGTTTAAAGGAATAAAATAATAATATAAAATACAATTGAAAAATGGTACGTTAAAACTATATGCAAATATGGGCTTCCCTTTACTAAATAGCTAATATATTGCCTATAGTTTACAAACTGAAAAATAAATATAAATTACGGAATTCTGGATAAATATACTTCCATAAAAGAAATACAAAAATATTGCAATGCATGAATTACGTTAAAATTAAAACGTTCCATTTTAAATCGATTAAATCAAAGCGTTTCTGTTAAACAAAAGCGTTATCTTCAGACGAGAAAATTTCCTAGCGTGAATATGACGTCGTTAACTTTGGAATCGGAATAAACACTGCGTAAGTAATTTTGTTTCTGGTATGAAATAAATTAAATTAGAAGGTGTTTGTTATGGCCAACAGAATTGTAATCACACAATCTATTTGTTCTGCTTCAGATATGAGAATACTGTACACATTGTACTAGTCCCAAACACTTTTGATTTCTATTAATCCCTCGGATATTAAATAAGCCACATGAGCTTCATTCAGCTCTTACAATGCTATCTTAACTCCTGCTAATTAAAATATTTTGTACTTGATAAGTAAAACATTCTTAGAAAACATGTTACTATTTAACTTGTCTTTTTATGCTAGGTAACTGGCCCCCTTCCCCCAAAACGCAGCTAAAGTTTAACATATATCTTACTTAATAGGTTATTTTTTAAAGCTCGTGGCAATCTGCAAACGTTAACCTTTAAAAAATATAAATTATAATTTATTCTGCGGACGGACCCTGAAACAACCACCTATCTTGGAGGTATGCCATGCATAACAGGGTTAGAATTCCTAAGAAAACACAGGGTGGGAGCCCCTATTTTTCTAATGAAGGGGGATGATATTACCACCCGCGTCTTCACAGATGTAACATCTCCGTTATACGGAACACTACTCACCGATTTGTTGTGTAATCGCATGTAGTTCCTGATATTTGCAACGAAAATAATTTTAAAACTCGTTGTTTTACGGGGGGGGGGCATGTAGCTCCCTTAATAATCGTTTTATGGAAAAGTGATAAATACATTTGCATCTTATATTTTCGTCAGGAATAACCTGCCGCAGTTTGTCAATGTTGTTTGGGAACAAGTTGTTTGTGAATATATATATATATATATATATATATATATATGCATATATATGTATGGATGTGACATAATAAACTCAAATGGTGGCAAGTCTTCTTTTACATAAGCACTGATTTGGATAGATATCTTCGAATTTTTCCGCAGGTAGACATCCATTTGTTAGGCGTTCTTTTATTGTTAAAGCCACATGTGTGATCTCAAATGTGACTAATTTCCGAATAACCAACAATGCAATATTTAATGAATATGTTACTCCTTTATTTGTATTTCATTAATCAACTGACAACGTCCATGGAGTATCTCATTACAGAGCCAGTTCAATAGATTCTTCGTTCGAATAACAGATAAATCTTGGATGCANAAAATATTGCAATGCATGAATTACGTTAAAATTAAAACGTTCCATTTTAAATCGATTAAATCAAAGCGTTTCTGTTGAACAAAAGCGTTATCTTCAGACGAGAAAATTTCCGAGCGTGAATATGACGTCGTTAACTTTGGAATCGGAATAAACACTGCGTAAGTAATTTTGTTTCTGGTATGAAATAAATTAAATTAGAAGGTGTTTGTTATGGCGAACAAGATTCTGATCACACAATATATTTGTTCTGCTTCAGATATGAGAATACTGTACACATTGTACTAGTCCCAAACACTTTTGATTTCTATTAAACCCTTGGATATTAAATAAGCCACATGAGCTTCATTCAGCTCTTACAATGCTATCTTAACTCCTGCTAATTAAAATATTTTGTACTTGATAAGTAAAACCTTCTTAGAAACCATGTTACTATTTAACTTGTCTTTTTATGCTAGGTAACTGGCCCCCTTCCCCCAAAACGCAGCTAAAGTTTAACATATATCTTACTTAATGGGTTATTTTTTAAAGCTCGTGGCAATCTGCAAACGTTAACCTTTAAAAAATATAAATTTTATAATTTATTCTGCGGACGGTCCCTGAAACAACCACCTTTCTTGGAGGTATGCCATGCATAACAGGGTTATAATTCCTAATAAAACACAGGGTGGGAGCCCCTATTTTTCTAATGAAGGGGGATGATATTACCNTTTGTTTTATATTTATACGAAATACAGTTTAACTTGTACACATTACTTGTAAATACACTTTCCCTGCAGTAAAAAAAAAATGAATCGTATAGTTTTTGCATTGTGGCATGTCAAAATCATAATGTAAGTGTATTTCGAACGCGTAATTATCACATATGAAAACATTAACAAAAAATTTATCACGGGTTACTGAAAGGCTATGTCTTTAGGCCCATTCGTTGTAAGATATGCGTAGCAAAATTTATTTTCCAAATAAAATAATAGACTGCTACAAATTAAATTATGTAAGAGTAATTTTTAAAAATTGCAAACATAGTTAATAGCGGAATTCTAAAAAGTTATATAAGTAATTCGTGGTATATTTTAATGTGAATTATCTTATTTCGTCGAGTTATTTGGTTATTATTCGTACACCCCAAAAACGATAAAATTGTGATTTTGTCACGCAATTATGCAAAAGATATGCGGTTTGAATTTTTGTATGCGAAGAAATAGTACTTGCAATTAATATGTACAAGTTAAACATTATTTCGTACAATGAGAAAAATATTTGGTTGTGGCAAACAAAATTTGTTTGCCCCAACCAAATCGCTTGTTTTTATAGAGGCAATTAAATATTTAGTTGACATGACCAAATTATTTTCTTTCTTATATTTGTTTATAGCAAACAAATCAGTTGGTAAAATTAACTTACTTGTTTTGTCGGTCAAACATACTTAATTATTTGTGTGTACCATATATTTTGTCTCTTCAACCAAATATTTTGATTTACTGTATCAAATGTTTGGTTGGTTCAACCATATCCTTACCTTCAGTATACCAAATATTTGGATGGTTCAACCACATGGTTATCTTCACTCTACCAAATATTCGATTTGTTCAACCACACGCTTATCTTCTCTCTACCAAACGTTTGGCTGGATCAAACATACGCTCATCTTCACTGTACCAAACATTTGGTTGTTCAACCATATCCTTACCTTTACTCTACCAAATGTTTGGTTGGCTCAACCATATCTTTACCTCACTCTATCATATATTTTGATGGTGCACCCATATAATTACCTTCACTCTATCAAATTATAAGTTGGTTCCTCCATATCTTTACTTTCACTATACACAATTTTTATTAGTTCAACTATATCATTACCTTCACACTACCAAATGTTTTGTTGGTTCAACTAGCGACTTTGTTCTCTGTACCAAGATTACCCATTCGTTCAGCTGAACGCCTTCTTTCACACTAGTGAAAGTTTTGTTGCGTCAAGGTTAATCAATACAAATAATTGATTCATTTTAAAAATCAAAAGGGTGTGTGAAACTAATACTTGCGTACCCTACACTACATATTTTCCACCAAAATAACAGTATAACAAGAAGTTACGGTACTTTAAAAATGTGTTGATGTTTGAAGTTAAATAATTACGCCCTTCATGCACATGAGTAAATTTCCTCCAAAAAAATTAGTTTCCTTGGTTAATAATCATAAATGTTTCTTTCACACCATAAACATCTTAAGGTTTCACTGCATTTGATGTTCTAACATTCATCTATAATTACAGTCGTCTTCTGCAAAATATTATAGATAAATATCCACTACCACCCAATTTGAATTTCTTTTTCACATGGAAGATTATTTTTATACTTGCTTTAATTTAGCTAACAAATTTTTTTTAAATAAAAAGTTATAGAACAAAAATGAAATTGACCATTCATGGAACAATTAACGTATCCTGAATTAAAACTGTAAACGATACAATCTAAGATAACTACAACAAAAAAAAACCTCCAGAAATAACCAAAATGATAAAAAAAAAATTAAAACAAAAGCGAGTTCAAGCCAATGGTGAAATAGCCAAACTGTTACATCCTACCACTTTTAAATTTATCAGTGCATTTCAATTTTTCTGCAGTTTAAACGTTTCCCCAATGTACAATTCTAGTGTTTGGCACCATGCATTTTTAATTAATGTTCGGTTTAGCTCAGGCTATATTAACTGTTTCTTACTACAGTAATTTTCCAAAATAATTTAAAACATTTATATTTACATTTTATTTAGAATTTCATGTGGCTGATTCCTGTTTGTATTTGCACATACATAGCTGGAATAACCATGTTACAGTCAAAAATAAATACAANAACATGCATTTTTAATTAATGTTCAGTACAGCTCAGGCTATATGTTAACTGTTTCTTACTACAGTAATTTTCCAAAATAATTTAAAACATTTCTATTTACATTTAATTTAGAATTTCATGTGGCTGATTCCTGTTTGTATTTGCACATACATAGCTGGAATAACCATGTTACAGTCAAAAATAAATACAAAAGCAAGCCAAAGATAAAGTAATTTCTCAAAGCTCACGTCTTAAACACTAATTGCAAAAAAATGTATTTGTAAGTTTACTTCCAAGAACACTACATAAGCTTATCGTCATGCGAAATTCTAGTTCACCCCTTACATTTTCCCAAACACAATGAAACAACCAACATAACAGGTTAAAATGATAGCAATTAAAATTTTCTGGGGAAATGCTTAAGGGGGGGGGGGAGGCACTGATAATTTGACACACTAGTAGCTTTTTGTCTCAAAAATTAACAACATATGCACTAAATAGAAAAGAGTAATTGTTTGCACCTTTCTGACCAAGTTGATAAAAAAAAATCTTGGTTTGCACATAGGTACAAGTTTTTTGAGAAATATGTAGTCAAGTAACTTAAAGCTTTGCCATAAAAATGTAAGAATGAGACTGACTGGCTGGGCAGTAAGGAAGTGGCATTTGATGCGGGAGTTTCAGACATTCCGACGATGTAAATGTATGGAAATTGAATATTTTGAACCCATTTATTTGTAATGAATGAGTAAACACTAAGTGACAGTTAGAAGTNTCAAAAATTAACAACATATGCACTAAATAGAAAAGAGTAATTGTTTGCACCTTTCTGACCAAGTTGATAAAAAAAAATCTTGGTTTGCACATAGGTACAAGTTTTTTGAGAAATATGTAGTCAAGTAACTTAAAGCTTTGCCATAAAAATGTAAGAATGAGACTGACTGGCTGGGCAGTAAGGAAGTGGCATTTGATGCGGGAGTTTCAGATATTCCGACGATGTAAATGTATGGAAATTGAATATTTTGAACCCATTTATTTGTAATGAATGAGTAAACACTAAGTGACAGTTAGAAGTATATAGGAAGTGTGTGAATGATGTGTGCTGCGCTCTTCGCGACAGGCTTCCTAAACTTCCTAAACTTTTGGCGGGACGCGTGCAGGAAGCTTGATACGTAAATAAGCGTTTACAGTTTATTTGATATAGCGCAAAACCACGCGTAAATACGTTAATTACTTGAATTCTGACGTTATAAAGGGGCTTGTGAACACTTGTTTCTCTGAAGCACTTGTCATGTAATTCACGTCCTAACATTTTCTTTGACGTCAAACATGTGCCTGCACTCATTTAAATTCCGACCTTTCTTAAAAGCGGACTTTCGGAAGTTAGACGAAAATGATATTTTCTGAAACAGTTCGGAAATTGTAGTACACATTTCTCCCAGCGACGTCGTTGTACAGTATTTTGTGATGTGCCTGCTTGTCATTCTCTCCCACTCAGTTTTTACCGCTGTCTCCGCTAGGGGCGCCACAAATTAAAAATCGCTCCTTCACACGCTCCCTCTAAAGTCTGCAACGATGACTTTAATTTGAGTTGAAACTAGCATAAAAATTGCGCTCAGTTCGAAAAATATTAAGGATACACAGTAGTAATTTGTAATAAAATTAAGTTATGAATTTAAAATTTAGTTATTTTATTTTTATTATGATCTCCATCACTTGGGAATTCGGATACACCCAAGGATATTTGTAACTGTTCATCTGCGTGCTGTTGGCCGGATGAAACTGGTCTCCAAAAGGTCAAAATGCCGAACAAGTCGTTAGTATAATAGCGGGAGAAAATTTTTCGTCGACGGTGGTCAGAGTAGCTCGAAGTCGAAACCCACGACCGGTCCTACAGAGACGTTTACCTTGAATGACGTAAACGCCATGCCGTCACTCTACTGCGTATACGTCGGTAGGAACTTCGTAATTAGAGACAAAAGGCCATGCTGTTTTATTAAAATGCAAATCTTCGGAAGGTTTTTGCATTAACATGTTGTTGGCATTCAGAAACGATTTCCATAACACTTATGTGTACGGAACTAGAGGCGCACTCCATCGGGTACAAACATTATCGACGCAACACGAATAGCTTTTCGCCATTTTAATTGGAAGTGATGATTCCTGTCGTTAAAATACAATTAAAATTGAAATAACAGAAGATGGCAAAAACTGTTTTTACCAGACGGTGATTCGGACCCTGGAAAAAAAAAAAGGCAAACTGCACTTTTCTATGGATCAGTCGTCTTAAAACAATATTTGGCCCTTTTTCCGAGTCACCATAGCTACACTCGCAGTTCAGTTTGTCAGATGCCTGACGCTCCCCGCGTCCATGTATTTTGGCCGTCAGAACACACGCGCTAGCGAAGCTTGCAGGCGGTCAACACCAATAAATATTAAGGGTGGCGGACGTGTCCAAAAAGGATCCCGCGTCTTACAGCTGCAAAGGTGGGCCACCCAAGCTTTCTGCACGTGCCCCTGTCCTGCACGTGCAGACGGCATTCGGAGGCAACGGAAGGCACCAGGGCGCGGACACAGCTGCACTGGGCAGCTGCACCAAGATACGCCGAGGTCCCATGACCCCGGGCTTCGCCGCAATAAACCAAGAAAGCTTTTAGCGCATGTACGAGAAGAATAGCAGCATATCCGGGGACAAGGGAAGGACCACTGCGGGCGCTGATCCAAAAACCACCCACCAAGTAAGCACGTGCAGAACGAGACAATGAAACGGCCATACCAGAACCGAAGGACCACGCTGGGCAGCCCGAGCCCCAGACACGTGTTTTATTACTCAGGGAGGCACAACCAGCTCCCCGGAACACGTGCAGACAAGGCAGTTTGAATATGGCAATGGCGGGCTACAAAACGAGGGGAGTCCGAGGAAACAAGGGCAGTCAGTCCGGAGGGCGGAACGAGATCAGTCAGTCGGGAGGAGTCAGTAGGAAGTCAGTGAAACGCGAACAGAGACACGGGACAGTTGGTCGGAGGTCCGTCCGCGAGACGTCCGGTTCGGATCCGGACGACATCAGCGAGACACGAGCCGTCAGTTGAGAGACGTCAACGAATCAAGCAGCCGCAGTAACGAGTAGAAAAGTGGCACGGAAGTTCGGTACTGCCACCCCGGGATGCGCAGATCGTCAGTCACGACATTAAGGGGTCCGCCAGATCCGGACGCGAGTCAACCAGCCAGTTTACCGCAGAAGCCAGTCAGTTCCAGTCAGTTGCAACGCACCGAGGAGGGGAGAATCGAGTGGTGAGCTTCGCCGTGAAGGCCACGTCGAGCTAGTGGGAGTGTCCAGTGCAGCCTGCGCCTCGAAGGGCAGGTGGGGTCCACACACACCGGTGTGGAACCTTCGCCGGGACGTGGTGGGGCCGGGAACAGTCCGTTCCTGCCCTACATCGAGAACGGGAGCGAGGGACGAGCCCTACCGGAGGGCGTCCGCTCAAGGAGAAGCCAGCCGCGTGCAACAGACCAATAACAGAGGCCGACAAACGGGACGTACGGCGGGAAGCATCCGAGAAAACCCAGGCAGTCAGCCGACGAGACTCCGAGGGGCCAGCCGCCATCAGACGCAGAGTCCTGCCAGTTCCAGCTCACCAGACCTCAACTGCAGGACCAACTACCCGCCCAGCAAACCAGATAAGTACAGTCATCCAGCGTGTGTGAAGAGTACTACCCCCCTACACCCCCCTTTGTATTAACGGGAAGGAGTTGTCTCTAGAGCTCGTGTGTGAATTATAAATTGTTCAAGGAATAATAAAACTAGAGATTTTTCTTGAACTCTTAATCATTACAGTGTATTGATTTATTAGGAAATTGGACCTTTAGACAACAGTGTCAACACCTTCCTCCAAAACCACAGCTCTGGGAGTTGTCATGCTGACCTTGCCAATTCTCTGTTTAAGTATTAATAGTCTTCTCTTTCTGATAAATATAATATGCATATACAGAAAGCGGGAACTTTTGCAAAGAGCATTCAACATACACTAACATATAACGTCATTTAAAGGCTATTCACGACAATGTGAGCACTTCTGAAATCAACCTTTTGAGAAATGTCACTGCCCCTACCAGTATATATTGTAACGGACGCATTGGCTGGTAAGCGCCCAGCAGAGTTGGAGCGAAAGTAGTTCCATGTCTTGTCGTGGAATTAAAAGGGTTGAGTTATCATTCGTGAATACAGAAATTATTTATTTTGCTTTCTGATTGTTTCGGTGCGTATAAGTGCACGAATTTAAAAACTTGTAAAATATTTTACATTTATAATAATTTCATAGTTTCACTTAATCGACGGATGAATAAAGTTCTGAGGCCCGTAGCAATGTTAATTTTACATATGGTCGAATAAAACACAACGTGCATGCAAGTGCTCAGTTTACGGTGAACAGTCTATAGAGAATTTTGAAGCGTTAAAGAACATGTGTTGCGTTCCGTTAAGTAACACAACTAATTCCGTATTTACGGAGTCCATAAGTTTAAGAAAANGTTAAAGAACATGTGTTGCGTTCCGTTAAGTAACACAACTAATTCCGTATTTACGGAGTCCATAAGTTTAAGAAAATATGTGGATAATTGTTTGGGAATAGTTCTCTGTCACTTCGCAGATATTTTAAACAGTGCAGTACAGGCGGAAGACATCCTTCTGTCGCGTGTGCTGGCCACTGGTGGATTGGGAAGTTGGCAGAAAGCAGGTTCTGTAGTGCGTAGCTCCGTGATTGCGTAACGCCACAGACAAGTACACAGCGCTCTTCCTTCGGGCATCGTCCTTACTGTACAAGGACAGTGGCATTCCTCCATTTCATTTCTGGCCCCGACACCCTTCCTGACCAAAACTGATGCTTCTCTAGGCATTAGCATCTACCACTCACGAATATGTTGTCAACCAAGTATCGCACTCAAGAGTTTTAAGATTTTGAAAAAGAAAATATGTTTTCCCCATATGTACAGAGAGGCCAATCATGGACTTAAACTAATGGGAAGGCCTTTCAGAAAGCTCGTACCAAAAGCCTTGTTTTTTTTTTTTGGAAATGTGAAAAGAAATTCGGGCAAAAAAAAACAGCACCTTTTGTGTAGTCGATTGTGAAATAACTAGCGGCCAAACGGAATCGAGCCAGGCATGCCAACATATGGCCGAACATGCTCCGTACTAGAAAGTATTTTGTGAGTCCATGCTCTGTACAATTTGTTTGTTATGGTGTATTTATTACATGCTAGCATTTCCTTATTCAATGGCAGAAATCTCGGTTGCACCTTCAACGCTGGAGGGAGTAGAAACGTCCCTAAATATGTATGAAACATAAATAATAGTTACCGCTGTTCAGCATTGTAAATGTAATTCAAATTTTAAATTAGTTCAAATTTGAATTTAAACATTTGTAACTATATTTTTTATACACGACAATGATATTTTCTTGAAATATGTGTAGCTTTCGTGTATAAGATGCATGTAAATATACAACCATGCATTAATCAATCACCTAATCTGCGAAAGGGCTCTCAATTAATTCAATTTTGGCTGGCAGCCAGAAATTTGTTTAATCTCTACGTGGGTATTACCAGAGTCTTGGAAAATGTGTTTCATGAAGATAAATACTAATGTATGATGCAGTGCAACATTTTGAAAGTGTCCCAATTTTCCTGAGAATAATTTTGATAACTTTAAGTTCAGCCCGGATTAACCACTTTATTAATTGATTACACAACAGACTGGATTATTAATACTGCTTGAAAATTTAGCGTACAGAGATACCTTAAAATCAATTTCAACTGTTTTTGATTTAAACCCCTAAATGGGTGAAAAAGGGTAAAATAATTTTTTCCTTGACAGCATATTAATGCTTAAAGATATCGTCATTCTCTTTACTTCAAACGGCTACCTATATATATGCCTAAAATCAATTTCAGANCATTAATGCTTAAAGATATCGTCATTCTCTTTACTTCAAACGGCTACCTATATATATGCCTAAAATCAATTTCAGATTTGTTTTAAATGCAACCCCTTAGCAGGCAAAGAGGGTAAAATGTGTTTTAAAAGGCTCCACAATAACCCAGTAACCCGATGAGACATCATTACGTTCTTTGTTTTTAAATGTTGGCTATATAAATTCATACAACTAATTATTTAGGAATTTTTCCAAATTCAAATCCGTAAACTGGTCAAAAAGGTTCAAATGCAATACTGAGAAACTGTTTTCACAACACGTTCTTAATAATTCAAAACACTTCAAACTCATACTACTACAATTAATTTTAAAAATATTTTAAACCCTAAAAAAGACTAAAACCCTAAATATGACATACACAATTTAAAACCAGGATACACTCCACCTGATACAAAATCTGTCGCACACTGTGCAATAGCNGACTAAAACCCTAAATATGACATACACAATTTAAAACCAGGATACACTCCACCTGATACAAAATCTGTCGCACACTGCGCAATAGTNACACAATTTAAAACCAGGATACACTCCACCTGATACAAAATCTGTCGCACACTGTGCAATAGCAAATAACTCGATGACAGTGTTCCCTGCACTGACAAACAAATAATTTTAAGCTTTCGTTCCTATAATAGCACTGACAAAGACAAGTCACAGCAATCTGAACGAATTTTCGCTGCCATCATGAATAGCGCAATCTGCTTCTAATGAAATTGTTTTTGGGGTAAGTTTTTATTCCTTGCGCCGTCTTCGTGCTCAAATATCCTGTTCCTGTGCAAACACTTAAACCATTCAGTTGCAGGAAACAGGCAACAACTATTTCTAGGTGAATCAGAGTTATAAACAGTTAACAGGCAGCAACCTTTATTATGCAGTTATGATCAATCAATCGCATTAATTATTAATATGAAATTATAATATAACTATGAAGTTAACATGATAAAAGCATTTTCAGGTTTAGTTTACAGTTGCAAAATTTTTCTAATTTTATATATTTATGTTATTTTTTTGATTTCCTTTATAAAATACCAATTAAATTGATACCAAAGACAACGAACTAATAATCGTTATTTCGTCCACAACATCCTGCCAGGTACTCCACCTGCACCTGTTCCCTTTGTGCACATCCCGTGAAGACTGCGCGCGGCCTTGATTACATCTCATTGCCAACCTTTCACTTGGAACCCGGTACTATTGCAGCGTCTTGGCGATGACATGAACAGTCCCAACTTCGAGGAGAAGCTTGCGCGGTGATATGCCAGGAGGGTAGATGCTGTTGACGAACTTACGGCAATGGAATGCATCATTCATTTTTTCACCTGCGTCCACAGTACTGGGCTAAATTCCTACCGCTTCCCCACTGTCAGGAATTTCTGTGGATTTTCTGAAACTTTTGTGGAGATGCAGCGTTAATTAACGGAAAGGCATTTCGTAACGAGGAATAGTGGAAATGAGCTCCGTAAATATAAAATACGGAAGCTCTCCGTATTCTTACGGCTTCGAATTTGAGACGCGAATAATGGCGATGACACCCGAAGCGTATAAAATCCCATCTTCACAATACTACTTCTGTAAAATGGTAGCAGGTGAGAGGCGAACCACTCGTCAAGTGGCAATTCGTTGATTCTTGTTCAAATTTCGCTACGGGAGAAAACCTTCTGTTTGCACAGTGAAACACGCACATAACGAAAATACAACTATGCAAACAAAAGAAAATAGCAAGCGCTCTAACACGAAACTAAGAGAGGCGCGTTCGTCACTTTCATGTAAAGTCCATATTTACTACACTGTAGTGTAGAAATGCGGTAGGTGAGTGGTTCCCGTCAACGAGTGTAAATTTATCGATTTGTGTTCAAATCCCACTTCAGGACAAAATATTTAAACGTTTTAATTTCTCTGTTATACATCGTAAAATACATTACGAAAATAAAACTAGTTTTCTTACGTCTGTTTGTAAACCTGAAATAAAAAAACAAACTCGCAAACACTCTAACATGATTAGAAACTAAGATAGGTAAATTCATAATTCTACATTAATCATGTATTTGCAACATTTTTTTCACGTGTAAGTGTGGTAGGTGAGTGGACAATGTGTTGGACTGTCAAATATTTTTTTCCAGTTCAAATTCCACTACTGTGCCAAAAAAATTTTTTTACGTTTTTATAGTCATATTTATTCACAGTGATACACACACATAACGAAAATAAAACGTTTATTTTTGCTACCCATTTTTATTAAGCGCAGAAAAAAAAACTTGGAAATTTATAGACATGTTCGGTGAATTCACGGATATTAATGTGAAATTTACGGAGACAATGTTATAGAAAAAAAACGAAGATTCTTATTTAACGCAGATGTCTGTATAATTTGTAACCGATACTTTCCGTAATTTTACGGAAATTTTTTCTATCAATGTAGTAGCTTATGAGAATTATTCTAATTTTTATAATACTGTTTTACTGTTGGCGTTGCTCATTCCTTGGTAACATCTTCATGTAGGGCAATTTTTTACAATTTGTCGATCCACTACCAAACTGCAGAATAATGATTGTATAAAATGATTTTTGTCTTCTGTGAACTTCTAGTTGTAATGACACTTACTCTAAATAGTATTGCAGTGAATAAACGGTCAGGTTTGTTTGGAAGGCAAAATTTAAAAAGGACCTCGCCATTTCTATAACATGTGATTTTGACAGTTTCCTAAGTGATTCGCAAGTTTATAGTTCTGACAGTTCTGTTTGCAACAAACAAATTAAATGTTGAAAAAAGGAAGTTTTTTACTGTGCAGCTGAAATATCTACTGACAAAACCGGATGAAGAGGATAACTATTCCACGAATTGTGATTGCAGAAGGAATACAGAAGTGTTTATGAAACTGGAATATAGGAAAAAAGCGCAATGCAGAATTATTGTATTACCACAATTTAAATTCAAACCGAGAAAGAGGCACACAAATGGTGGCGCTGCGAATACGCTCCACACAAAAAGTAACGTGTTCCTTGTGCGTGTACACAATTTCTTTTCACTGGTAATACTTAGTCCAGCATTTTGTATGTCTATCTGCTTATATGGGAGAGTTAAAGTTATTAAAATAACCACAAATTTAAACCAAAAACAGTTGCATTCAATATATCACATTTAAAGGCTGCATCTGGTCGTATGTATGAGGAGTTTTCAATTGAAGCTAGTTTGATATGTCTAGCCATTTGAACGAGGAAGAAAATAAATGCGAAACACACTCAAATAACCAGAGCGCCAGGTACTTAATTAAGAATGCTTAGTTTGGCCCATTCATGGTTACTTCCAATTTATCTAAAGCCCTGCTAAATTTATTGTTTCGGGCTAATCACTATACATCCTTCCACCAAAACTAAAACCACTCGAAAAAAACATTTATGGGACACCGCACCGTATTTGTGCTCGGCTGGATAGCCAAACAAACATGTATATTTTTTATATTTAACAAATAAGTTAGTTTCAAATAACCTACTGGAAAACCTTAACGTCATTAAGATATGTTTAGTTTACAAACAAAATAACAACTCAATTTAATAATACAGGATGAGTATAAAAGAATGCCCCCAACTTGGAAGGTCTTTAATATCAAAACCAAACAACCTACAACCTCTATTGACCAATGAAATAAACCGTTGAACTGTGAAGTTTGTTTGCCATACATTTATAAATGTTAAATGTAACCACCATGAGCAGTCCGAACGACATCTACGCGATAATCAAACTCGTTCCACGCTCTTGTGAGCATGTCTGGTGTTACGGTTAGGATGGAGTTCGTAACTCTCGGTTTGTGGTGGTGAGGGGGAAGCGAGCTCGCATTCGACACGTCAATGTGAAGGGGATGGTCTGATGTTTCCTTTATGCGCTGAGAGATGACACTGGGAGTATCTGTCGTCGCACTATGAGCGTGTGTTGTGTGTAAGTCCGCATCACGATGGTGACGGAACAACAGAAGGCGTTCTGTATTACACAGTTTGCTAAAGGTGAATCGGCTATTACTGTTCAACGTGAATTCCGTCGGAAATACGGACGTCATCCTCCCGATATGTGGAGTATTGTACGTTGGTTTCGTCAGTTCCGTGGCACAGGGTACCTTTGCAAAAGCAGAAGTTCCTGTGGCCACGTGTGTCCGAAGAGAATGTGCAACGGATTCAACAAGCGTTCGTTCGCAGTCTGAGAAAATCAACTCGACAAGCTAGCCGAGAAATGCAAATCCTTCAATCGACGGTATGGACAGTGTTGCGAAAGCGATTGCTGTACAAACCATACAGGTTACAGCTTGTACACTGTACAGACTCTTACCAAAAGAGATAAAGAACTGAGACGTGATTTCTGCGCGTTCGTTCTAGGCCAGAACGAGGTAGACGATGCCTTCATGTCTAAGCTGGTTTTTAGCGATGAATCTACGTTCCATACAAATGGCAAGGTGAACCGGCAAAACGTGCGGATATGGGGTCAGGAGTATCCACATGAAACCACTGAACACGAGCGCGCTTCCCCCAAAGTTAACGTGTTTTGTGCTGTATCCAAAGACACTGTTTTCAGCGCTTTCTTTTTTCACGAGCCCACTGTTACTGGAATCCCTTATTTGGACATGCTTACAGAGTGGTTGTTTCTTCACTAAGAAGAGCCGGCGGGGGACTTCATTTTCCAGCAGGATGGTGTACAACCCCATTGGCACCTAGCTGTTCGCGGATACCTGAACGAGACGTTGCCGCAAACGCTGGATTGGTCGAGGAGC
The DNA here is from genome assembly GCA_002778355.1 of Clitarchus hookeri. Taxonomy (NCBI): domain Eukaryota; kingdom Metazoa; phylum Arthropoda; class Insecta; order Phasmatodea; family Phasmatidae; genus Clitarchus; species Clitarchus hookeri. The sequence goes on along the minus strand of NQII01003035.1, from coordinate 198,113 downwards.
AGCTGGTGACCAGGCTCTTATTCACTGGCCCCCGAGAAGCTTGAATCTTACCCCGTGCTATTTTCTTTTATGGGGGTACATAAAGGATCAAGTGTTTCATCCACCACTGCCGGCCTGCATTGACGACCCCAAAACGAGAATTACGGACGCCATCCAAACCGTAACATGCTGACAAGAGTGTGGAACGAGTTTGACTATCGCGTAGATGTCGTTCGGGCCACTCGTGGTGGTCACACTGAACAATTATGAAGATATGGTGAACAAACTTAACAGTTCGACGGTTCTTTTGATTGGTCAACCAAGGTTGTATGTAGGTTGTTTGGTTTTGATATTATAGACCTTCAAATTTGGGGTTTTCTTTTATACTCATCCTGTACTTTACATAAGAACTATTTCGTAGCAGCGATTACCGACGTACCTATTTTCCCTCTATTTTTAAATTCACATTAACTATAAATTAAATATGCCATAGTTTTTAGATTAAGTACAGTAAAATTTTCATTTAGTCAAAAATAAGGTACGTTATTGTTGTGGGAAGTATAAAATGCTTATGTTATTTGGTATATGTAGGTAACAACCAAACATTTTATACATGAGGTGATCATTCAATGGTGTGATTCAAAAGTGTGAAGATACCGTGCATATACTGTGCATTATCAGAAGAAGTCACCTCCGGGGTTTAGGCAGTCCTCCTATTGTAGGCGCAGGCAGTTAATTACGTCTGCGAATAAAATATATATTTGCACTCTGATCCAATTCTCAGTGGCATCCTTTAAGTAGTTGTCGGTGTTGAATCTTCATCTCGTTAGGAATTTTTCAACGGTTCAAAAATATGGAAGTCACGCGTTAACAAATCTGGGGCTGTATGCAAAATATTCAGAAATCTCTCATGTGAAATGGACTGGTGCATCTACACCCACCCCGGCATCATGCGGCACGAGTGCATTGCTGTCAGTAATCATAAATTCACATTTATTATTTTCGGGGCAAGCTAGACTTCAAACACTTGTATGTATGCATTAATTCTGCAATCGTCCCACAGCCTATTTGACACCTTGTACAGAACTCTAAGCCAATAACAAACAGGCAGAGAAATGTAATCCCAATCGCGGCTTCTCGCCGTGGAAGGAAGCGTCAAGTAAGAAGTTGTTATCTGTGTTCTTATACAAACGACTATGGAGTCTAGTTTATACATCAATGAACTCGCAAATTCTTTATTGTATGAGTGCAAAAGAGTTTTTTTGTCGGCGTGGTTTCTGCAGTGCAGTAGTAGTAGGCCTTTGGTGTTAAGAACGAAGTTCTTGTTCTTTTAATGGCTGAAATGCAAGAGAATTCATTGAGACAATTTCACATGAGCGATTACTTATTATATTAATACACCAGAATCAAAGTTCATTAGAGACTTTCCAAATTATTTATTCAATTGGCAATTCCTTGTTAGTCGATATATTTCAAATGTCTTGTAATTAAGTTCATGTTTTATTGTCTAGAGCTGTTGACATTAAAGGAAATTATGTAATTCTATCTACATTCAAAATATAGTGGCGCCCACATTAAAACCTCTTAAACTGGAACTGGAATTTAGGGATATCGCACTCCTGACTCCAGTATACCGGGGCACTTGTTTCAAATAGCCTTATCCAGATCATCGTGTGTTTGGGTGAACGGTGATGTACTGACCCTAGCTTTTGGTTTCGTAACTTCTATAAGGCGGGTTTCTGCATGTCAAAGAATGCTGTCAGCATAACCTTTCCAGTTAACTGGGCTGTTTGAATTTTTTTTTGAGCTGGGCATTTCTTCACTGCATGCTGAAGGACGTTTTCTTCATTTCCAGAAATGTAATACTATCTTTCGTCTTCTGCCAATAAGCCCCATAGGAATTATTCGTCCCCGTTATAGTGTATCAAATAACGCGAACATAATTCCATTCGCTGTTCCTCGTGGTGTTAAGTCAGCACACGGGGTAACCATAGGTAAGGTTACTTCTACTCATGTTGGCAAGATCAGTGTTAAAAGTTCTGAGCCAAATAATTTCGCCATTACGTAAACGCTAGTGTCGCATGTGAAACGGATTTTTCTCTGTTTTCTACGTTCGAAAACAGGATAATTGAAGTAAAAATAAATCAAATATAAAAAAAACTTCGTAATTATAGTCTATTCACTGTAAAGTGTCGCACTTTTGAAAGCCCCCTCATTTGGAAAAATAGTCAGTAAATATATTCTATTTTAGTCTTAAACGTTAACCTTAGAGTTGGGTGGAATATACACACTGTGTTTATTACTTACATGGCAATATTTAAATAAAGGGGTGTTTAAATGATAAGAAATGGTTAAAGGAAAAAGTAAATAGGGCTTCAAAAGTGCTCACTTTACCGTGAATAGTCTATAAGAAAATCTTTCTCGTTTATCATTCACGTACATTAACATATTATTTAAAAGTGACCTCTTTGAAACACTGCGCACCTAGCGGTGGAAATTTTCCCTATGGAAAACTCTCCCATAAGAAAACTCGCTTTGCTCTTAACCTGAATAGGATTAACTTTACCGTAGGCTACAAACCTTTCTGTACTTTGTCTTAATAGGTACACGCGACACGACGAGAACATTGTTCGCCAGTTAAAAAGCGTTTTGCACATCGCGACGACGTTTCACTTGATGCGCGCGGCAATGCCGCCCTTATCGCCTCCCTACTTCTAGGTCTCAAACGCCAGTTAGATACGACCATCTGGAAACTAGATAACGACTCGCTCAACATGCTTGAACACCAGCAGTCTTCCACGCATTGCCACGCCTCTAATATGGTTAAAATCACGAACAGTGTTTTGCAAAAACTTTGTTATAAAATTCAATAAATATAATAGTGGTACTTAATGTAATCTAGGCGGGCCATGTTATCCTGTAAAACTTTTTTTTATGAGATATTCCTCAATTTCGAGATGGTTCTACTGGTTTTATGTACCAACTGTTCCCGACCTTCATCCTTTTCCTTCAGAATTTCTTCAGAAACCTCTGATGCTTATGCTCCATTCTTGCCATATTTTACTGCATAATGATTCCTCAGGTTTTTTGTCTACCCATAATTTACTAAAGTTTGCTGTACAGCATTCCTACTCTGCCTTAATCATTTGCTACAACGAGTTTCTTAACATCCATTCCTGAGCGAAGAAGTATAGCTTTTGCAGCCCATCATAAACACAGTTCCTGTTCCACGTGCACAGATAAACTCGCCTTCCAAGTGACACGCGTCTCTGGCGGGTTCCTTTTGATCTCCCGCACTTTACACGAGGAAGCGACTATCACGTGGATGTACGACATTCCTGCGAATTCTAATGCTGTTCCTGCCAGGCATTTTTAGGTTTTTTATAAGTCAATCTTTATTTTATTACGTCTGCTCCATTATCATTCCTTCTTCTTCAGACCGTTGCTTCGCCAACTCTTATTCCTTTATCAGATGCTGCGTGCCCGAGCAAACTGAAGTGTAAGTTTATTTTTTATTTTTTGGCAAGTTTCGTTTGACAGAAAAAATGTGTTTTACAGGTCTCCAAAACTTCACATGGACGAATACTTAACGTTGATTGGTGTAATTTACTCGCGCATCCGTCATTTTGATGGCTTATGTCATGAACATAGGATAAATTCTGCCAAGGAAAAGTTTGTGAAACCAGTTTCGTGAAGTTTTTTTCACTCTTTTCACTGTCAGGGAGTCTAAATAGTAGAATACGTGTGCACTTGATTTGTAATACTCTCATTAAAAATTATACGTTTACACGGTAAATCGATATTCTGGACATAAAATAGTTAGTATTTAAGTTCAAACTTCTCTCAGGCTAGACTACTTAGAACTATGAACTGTCGCAATATGTTGCATCGTGAAGACTGCGCACTTACATTAAAAGAATAAATTTACTTTACATTTAAAGAACATTTAAGTTATTTATATTGAGTTATTTATCTACTGCATTAACTTTACTGACTGATCCACCCTCGTACTGAGAGAGGTTATTATTATAATCGATGAGACCCTTGAAGTTTTTCGTAACTTTTTTTTTCAGACACATTATTTTGCTCGTGAATTACTTTTTTTCTCTTTTAATATTAACTGATTTCTTAATGTTCTACTATTTACCAACATGAAGTATTGTTTTCATAATCATTTGCTAGCATCCTATAACTTCTTCTTTTTTAGCTAGATAAATTACGGTTTACTGGTTCCTCACAGACTCAGGAAAATGAATGTAATATGGCGCCATCATTGAATTTTTAGTCCGTTTATTTGCAGATGCATTATTTTGACCTTGTAAGATATCAATCCTAATCCTTTAGACGTGGTAGATTCTTCCCCTTAGAACAATATTTCTATGCAGTTATTTGTTTTTTCGCTATGTTATGTAAGTTACAGATATAAATATCCTAGTTTTTTAATGTGTGAATTTCCTCCTCTTTTTATAAGCTGTTCCTAGTTCGCTAAACGCTTGAGAAAGACTTGCTTAAAATCTACTCATATGCATATTGCGTTTTATTCCAGCATTGATAACGTTAACATGGTCATGGGCATGATCACTTTATTCGTGCGTCGATCAAGTGAAACTGTGAAACCATTAGAAAAGTATATATATTACACTTTGGCTAGTTCTGGCACTTAAATATAAACATTGAAAACAGAAAGTCAAAGAGATACTTTTGAGTATTCGCATATGTTCACATAGCACTTTCAATTCGACGTAAAGAAATGGAACTACTTTCTATCGGTCGCTACCAGCAACTTCACTGGGCGTATGCCAGTCGGTGTGCCCGTTAAAATGTGTGCAGGTTACGGGAGTGACATTTTTCAAAGTTCGATTTCAAAGTGCTCAGTTAACAGTGAACACCCTAAAGACGATAGTCTGGAGATCGCCCTGGTCGTTATTATAGGCCATTCACGGTAAAATGAGCGCTTTTAAAAGCAATATCATTTGGAATAATAGTCAATAAATATATTTTATTTAAGCCTTAGACGTTAACTTCCGAGTGCGGTGGAATATACACACTGTATTTATTTCTCACATGGCAATATTAACTTAAAAATATTGATAAAGGATGAAAAATTGCTGGAAGTAAAAAGTACCTAGGGCCTCAAAAGTGCTCACTTTACCTCACTTTACCATGAACAGCGTATACTGTGAATGCGTTCTAATGGCAGCCATTAGAACGCCTTCACATTTCCACCTATTATTTTCACTTAAGTTTCCCAACCCTGCAGCATTACCTAAACTAACTCAGGTTAGTAGGCCAATACTGTTTTACAGTCTAAACTAACTTAACCTTACCTATAATACTAATTTAATTAATGTTATTTTGCAGTTTAAACTAACCTAGTATAGTTGTTGTATTAGTGGGTCTTTTTCACTTGCGTGCACATAATACGTAGCCACAGGTACGACTGTACAAAGGCACTTATCTTTATTTTACCACGAAGGGTTCCTGTGGCGTAGACACAGTAGAGAACTGACAACCTTACATTTTATTGGACCACATCCTTTACTTCTTTATGTCAGCTTATTTATCAAGTGTTGTGTTGATAACCGTGGCAGGTTCGGGGAAACATAACGACAATGAAGTTGTCGAAGTGGAGAGACTGGTTTTGTAGCTTAAGTCTTCAGAAATGTGTCTAACGTAAATATTTGTAAATAAAATGTTATTTCTATCAACGTTGGGATAGGGACAACAGTAACAAAATTAACTATAATTCAATTATGAGGAGACGTAGTACGTGAATCAACGGTTATCAAGACAGCACAAACTTGTTCTCGTCAGAAGCCTGTAGGCGCAGGCAACATCTTACAGCATTTAGTTGTCGCTAAGAGAAATGAACGTTCCCATGTCTCGACATGTCTACACTGAAAAAATAAATACGTATCTTTAAAAGGAATTATTTCGCAACTAGTCGCCAAGATAATTTTTCTAGCATTACCAGTAACGTGGAATAAATATTACGGAACGTTAATGTTGGATGTGAAAACCTAGCTCTAAATTGTGAGAGGCAAGCGCTGTAGATTTGAAGGTTATCATAAATATGGAGATACATGAAATATTTCGTAAGTTTCATCAAACAACGTCTTGCAAAACTATGATATTTCAATTGTAGAGTCACAATCAAATCTTTCGCAACTTTTTTTCACAGAATTCTTTGTGAAACGTACAAAAATTTTTTCACTGTGTATTCCTAATATCACTGCGAGCAGATACATTATGGTCACTTCGCGGTTTCTTCACACTTTTTGGAAGAAACGTTCGAAAGTTCACCCCATGCATGACGCGTTTGATTGTTCCCTAAACTCGTTACGTACCACAAGCGTTTTATATTTCCGTTAACATAAAAGTACCTTAATTTTAGTTAAATTGAAATGTTATTTATATTTTATCTATAAATTATTACATTTTATACGAATTTAGTGCGAATAAAAACAGTGATAAAATATGTATTTTGGTTAAGCCTGATAATAAATAATTCTTATGCAAAATATTATTACGCTGAGTGTACACGAAAGCGAAGCGTTCTCCCTATGGTGTAATTTTCTGAACTTGGTTAATCTTTATTTGCACGAAACGTAGGAATATAACGGAAGTATAACCTCAGCCGGGCCTCAAATAAGTGTGAAGTATCCGTGAACGGAGTATACCACACGCTTTGAAACTGTACATTTTGTCAGTCATCTCTTCTAACAGCTTTCGCTTCCAAGCCGTCTCGTATTGCTACTAACCACGAGTGATATACAATAGAAGCTCTACATGTATTCGTCCAAGGCGCTAGGTCCAAGTCAGCGCGATCGAAACCATCAGTGCATTCTGGTTATGCAATGCTGAGACGTTTCTGCCCCAGATGTTTCGTCTTCAAGCGAAAGGCTGATAAACCAATGTCTACTAATTGAAGACTGAATAACGACTGACTTTGGTGCTAGAGTTGCAAAACTATTTATATATAAACTATGCATATTCTATTCTATTAATTTTAACTAACTGCTGTGTTGCTTATACCAATTGCCAACAACTGCTTGTCTTAGCAGTCGCTAGTGGTGGGAAAGTAAAAGTTTTATACAATGGAGTCGGTGGCAAAAAAAACTAATACGTATACAGGATGATTCTAAAATCATGGGACAAACATTGAGGGGTGGTGGAGCTCACTAAGACACACAATTATTGTATAGGAATATATGGGCGGAAGTGACGGGTTGAGGCACAAACACATAAACATAACACATTAACGGAAACGTAAAATGTTCATTAGCAGCATACCTAACGAGTGATTCCGTACAGACAATGTTAAAACAGTTGCTGTAAATGCATCCACCAACAGTCACTCATGCTTGGCGACCTCTACATGTGGCGTGATTGGCTGACAATGGTGGCGTGCGTGAAATATCCGTTGTATTTGAATATGTTTGCCAATCACTTCACCAACGCTACCAAGCTTGCATGACTGTCGGTGGTAGCAATTTTGAGCAAATATTATAAACATTGCTGTAAAAAGGCATTTAGCGGCGACGTTGTAAATAAACAATGTGTTGCATTTCATGTGTTATATTTGTTGTTGTGCCTCAATGCGTCACTTCCACTCATATATTCCTATACAATATTTGTTTGTTTTAGTGAGCTCTACCACCCCTCAATGTTTGTCCCATGATTTTAGAATCATCCTGTATACATACACATACATATATATCTCACTTTAGTTTTGTCAGTATATTTGGTATAGCCTGTACATTGACATTGTTTCAGCTCATTTTGAAACTATACTTACAAAATGATTGCAACATTGCCTGTCCATATACAGATTATTGTTAGTTTATGAAATGCTAGATAAAAGTGATAGACAAACCAACATTCCCTTCACGTATGCAACAACGTTGTAATATTTTAAGATCAAATTGAACATCTACAAAAATATATATAATTTTATTCAAAACCTGTTTAATGAACCAACTGTAAAAGAAAATGTTTGAAGCGCCATGGGAACTTCTCCATCGCTACAATACTACCAACTTTAGTAAATATTAAATTTAATTTTCCAGCAGTTGAAAAAAATTTAGATATGCCTTTTAGAAGGCATATAAATAAAGATATTGTTAAATAGCATACTGTACTTTGTAATGTTTTTGGGGGTGGGACAAATTAAAACACGATAGTTATACCTATATCTTACTACAACGAAACCAGCACAAAATGAAACAGGAAGTGTCTTATTTTCTTTTTCCTCTTGTGCTGCCACCACATACGTAGCTCACACAGCCAGTATTTTAGTGCCGTCATAACGAGATGCATTCTTGAAAATGGCTGCAAGAGCTGTCTATAAATTATTTGTTGTATTGTAATATTCCATGCAACGAAGTCTTATATAACTGTTCAGCGTGCATTTTGGTTAAAATATATTAAGGACGGTTCATTTCATGCGTGGTTTGAACAGTTTAGTGAGATGCGTGGGTTTTGTAAGCACAAACCAACTGGTGGCTCGCCAATCTCACAAAAGTACAGCGAATGCGTTCACGCAAGTTTTATACGCAGCTAGTCGTAACCACTGCACTTGCAACTAAAATGTATTTGTCGAAAACCATTGTGGGGTTAGGGTTTACACGTCACACTTAAATTTACAGAAATATCGTCCTCACGCGATTCGTTAAGGAGGTACGCCATTAAAAGTGCAGGGAAAATGAATCGTGTGGATGCCTAAAATGCGTTATATTCTGCATTGAATAATAAAGCAACTCCCTCGTCTGATAATGTTTTTATCTTAATATGTGTTACATCGCTTACTTTACGTGAATGAGCTTATTTATGCTTCTTGTAATAACATTCTGAGCTACAATTGACAGTGAAATTATGTGAATACTTTATGTAATATACCCCCGCCTCTGTTGCAGTATTGTGTCCGTTACGACATTGGCTGCCGTGTAGTGCGCAGTTCTGCTGGCAATCACTCTCCATTTGCTCAACTGCTAGGAGTTCATTCTCATCATGCGAACTTCTTATTCAAAGATAATAACATATCCTTAATGAATCGCGTGACGACAAAATGTCTGTAGAATTCACTGTTACTATTATTAGTGGAATCACCGCTCTTACGGTAGGCTTGAGGCCACTTTGAGTCCTGGCTGAACCATGCCCATGATTGGACGTGAATTACTGCTGTTTTGACCTCTTTGCCACACAAACGTGCACTGAGAAAGACATATGGTCGTAGGAACAATCCAGGGCATCAAAATAGGGACACCCATCTGATGGGCTTTAGGTACCGTTTAAATGTGGTTAATATATATAAGTAATACACACAGAACTGTTTGTTGTATTTCCGCGTATGATTGTATCTGCTACTGTGCATTTCGTTGCCACAGAAGAAAATTGCTTTCCTACTACAAAACAGATAGTAGCTGCAACAGAACGATTTCAACATCTGAATTGTCCATGCAACTACTGGAATGGTAGTAACCTAACAGAATATTTAGTCGCTGCTACCCTCAAACCCGAATGCAGAACTGTTCCGTACCGGCGACGTAACATCCCGTTACATCTTGGATCTGCGTTCCCCGCGGCGCGAACGGTGGCCGCTCCTGCTCGCGTGTGGCTCCACTTCAGCAGCGGACGAGCCGGCTGGAGGCGGTGTTCTTGAGGAAGGTGAACGCCAACACGTGGCTTGCATCACATGAAAGACGGGAACTGGTTGCTGCCTCTCTCTCTCTCTCTCTCTCTCTCTCTCCCGCTCCTCGGGTGTAGAGTCTCGCCCGGGTCGCGCCTCGCTACATGTCGGGGCGTGTCTCGGAACACGGCGCTGCATGAGCTTGACTGCTGCCTACTGCAGGGCCACGGACAATGGAACACACTCGGTCCTTTGTAATTACGCTCTTTTAAATCAAACATCCCTGACCACAACTACACACTATGTTAAAGCCAAATTTCACAATATTTGTTATTTCTTTATCTGAAAGATATTTATTTAAGGACCACATAACTGTAAATACTTGTAGCAAAGTGATTATAGTTTTCAAACTATAGCACTGAAAATTAAAGGCTGTTCGCGTTAAGGTGAGCATTTTTAAAATCAACCTTAGAAGAAAGTCGCTTTCCTTGCCTGCATATATTATAACGGGCGATCTGAGTTACATACGCCCAGTAATGTTGGTAACGATAGATGGAAAATAGTTCCATATCTTAACGTCGAATTAAAAGTGTTAGGTAACCATTTATGATTTCATAAATTATTTATTTCGTTTTGTATTTTTTTAATGTGTCGAAGCGTAAAAAAGAGCAGATTTGTGAAAAATTTACTTTTTTAATGCTTTTACAGTTTCACTTTACCGGCGCAAGAATAAAGTGATGAGGCCAATGGCAATGTTAATTTTACATGATGCGAAAGAATACGCAACGTGCATACAAGTAGATATTAAGCAGGGCTTTCAACAAAAGTGCACATTTTACCCTGACCAGCCTTTAAAAAATTTCGGAATTAATAGCCCAAGTTTCTACGCTCCTAATTAACTTTGCTAGCTATATCACATATACAAAACATGCTAGGAAATCAAGGATATTTAACAATGGGTACTCAGGTACTGGTATCTTGAATCTCTTTTAAAATAGGTATTGATATTTTTGTCAACACAATCGTCCAAGAGAAGCTGGCAAAAACATCGATACCTATTATTCAAGATGCAAGTACCCGAGTAGTGATTGTTAAATATCCTTAATTAATTAATATTTTGTTAATATGATATAATTAACGTGGCATGTGATTTAGATGGTATATTTATTTAGAAGCATAGAAATTCCGCCTACCATATTTCGAAATTTTCGACTATTCGGCGCTATATTTTGAAAAATGCATATATCTGACTACAAATATTTACATTTGTATTGTCCTTATACAAATATATTTCAGAAAACGAAAAAAAACTTTGTCGTATAATACGGCTTTAACGCAATATTTAATGTCGATATATATTATACGAGTTATTAGAGAATGTCAACATGGTCCAGAATTTTCTTCGCCCCTCAAGTCGTGTTGGNNNNATCGCCAGAAAATTGGCGCAACGACTACCCAAGTCATTCAATATTCTAGAGTCTGGAGCGGCATAAGTTCCGATAGCCTTATCGGTGCACGTGTCCGTATTCCGCATCGATCCATTTGTAACCCTGTCTTCTCTTTTCCAGTTACCTATTATGTCCTTGGAGCACTGTGCTACACGCACATAAGTAATGAGGGCCAAGGGAAAGGACACAGAGTGGTCGCATGTGAAATTGCACCCTCCTCAAGTCTGTTCATCCTGAACAGACCCTGCAATTACTCAACATTCGTAGAATGCCAGTCGCTAGATGCGGATCAACAGGGCCTTTTCTTCCAGGAACCTGCGATGACGAATCTGGAAGGATGCATCACTGACTTGCTTCAAAATTTCATAGGTGGCTTGGCAGAGACTCTGGTAGCGAAGTCTGTCATGGTGGCTTCGAATTGCTTCAATATGTCCAAGATGCGATCTATCGTCGTCATGGCACAGTGCTTGCACTACATGCCAGAATGTTGGCTGCTGCTTCTCCGATTCCACCCCCAGTGTTCGGGCCAGGCGTCCTCTGTATTGTGTGCATCGATGAATAAACGGACTGCGATGACATCGCGTACTTGTTCGTGGCACCCATCTAGAGAGAGATGGGACAACCACAAGACGTTCTGCCATAGTTCCTGCGGTAGCTCCCCTGCTCATTGAGCGTGGCTTTACAGTTAGACATGGTGAGTGTGTCATCAGTATTGGTCACCAAAAAGTAGTTCCAATGCCGAAACCAGTATGCAGTATTCTAGTCGACGTCGCTCTGGCAGAGGTTGTAGTATACTCAGTGAGGCGCCTCCCCGTACAGCCTCGGGATACTAAGCCCGATATTCGTCTTACCAGATATTTAGGATGGCAACTTTTTCCAAACTGATGCTGGTACTCCCTCCATGGAGTCTGACCATCGTGAGGAGTGGTCTTAACTGCGACCATCTTACCCACGCCACCCAAATCTCTTTACTCTGAACTTTCCTTTCTACCCCACTTATCTAGGCTGCCGGTGCAGTGATAGTGGAACCTCGCTGCCGAAGAAATTACTGCCATTACTTCATCAACTCACTCACTTCATCCTCGACACTTTCCACTCGCTCACTGACACTGGCCATCCTTTCATCTACAGTGCCAATTTTATTGTCCACACAGTCAATTGTCGTATTCACTAATTCACTTGTGCCTTCTATTTCCCCATCTACTTTTTCATCTACTGTGTCCATCGTTTTGTCTACTAAATCACTCAGGTAATATATTTGACAAATCAGCGAATTTGACTGCAGATCTGTTGAAACTGCTCCACCTGAATCAGTAAAATTCTACTGATCATCCTAGTTGCTGGTGTTCACTGATAAAACAGCCTTCCAGTAAAACCTCAGTGCATTTCCCTGATTCGCAAGTAGATACTAAGAAAATTCAGAAAAATAATTCTACTGATTGAAATCACTGATTCAGATCTAAAGTGTAATAGAGCTGACATATCAAGATAAATCGAATAACTACTGCCTCTTGATTTAGAGTTCTAACACTGCATAAATTACAACTTTCTGAAGAACGTTGCCAGGTTCAGCAAAGCTATTTACTTTACAAAATCGGTATTGATCACGCCGGTACTGGGGTTCGAATCAAGAATATACGAAGTGAAGTTGTCAGTTGATGTGATGTAGATAGACTGCAACCCGAACAATAAGCCACACGAGTTTCCATTTTTCAACTGGCTGTAGTGTCACAATGTATCATTTAGAGACCAGTTGTCGCTAAGAGCACATACGAAGTAGTCATTGGGAACATCTGTCAGAGCACAGAGTTGGTAAACTTTCTAAACCAATAACTTTCTGTAATCCTTTTTAAATAATGCAAATAAATTGTATGCCAACCTAAAACAATAAGTTCAACCAACGGTGGTAAACAACAAACACGCAAGTCATCAAACTGTTAATCTGCACTAACGATCATCTCCTCTACAGTCTCGCATTCAAACAGGAAATAAAATTATTCAAACATAAAAAAAAACCATTTTTTTTATCTGTAATGAAAATGAAACTTTATGCATGCAAGTTTTTCTTGATTCGAATCTACACCCTACCATACAACTTCGATTCGTGACATAAAAAATTATCTTGCAGGACAAGTATGGCTGTCCCTCCTGTTTATAGACTCAATAAAATATACGATAAACAAGAGGCACCTGTCTTTAAAAAGATAGAACATGACTGGACTTGCATGTGAACGAACGTTTAACTATTGCGAAAATGGTAAATGGACAGGATTGCATCTGTCTATAAATACACTGGAATCCTTAACCATGAGCTGTAAAGAATTTAAGCCAAATTTTTCAAGTATATAACCAGCAGTTTTAATTTCCATACACTTTAGTTTGTCACCAGACACCAGTTAAATATGTAGACATTTTGCCTGCGAATTGTTATACAAATGTCAAGCTATGCCCACCGAGTGTTGAATGTTGTTACTGGGAAACTGATGCCTAACACATATATGGAAAGTTCTGATAGCAGCCTAAAAACAGTATATTTCTGAATTTTCCTCAGCCGTATAGTTTGGTCCAGTATATCTGGTAGACGGTTTGATCGCGGAAGCTGTGCAGTCCTACACATGCGGCGAAAATATACCGTTCCTCTTTCCAGAATGAAAGACCTAGTATATATTTGTCAATAGGCATGACTTTTCTGTGAGAGGCGGAATTATGCATGAACAGTACAGAACAGTGATGCGTCAACCCAGACCACCAGATGCCATAGCACATATCCACGATATCGCAGGCGTAATTGCATGTCATTTGAAGAATGCATAAACAGGTGCGGTGTGAAACCAGCGAATTTTACCGGAGACTATTCTAGCTATTTGTAACATGAATGCATCTGTACATTCAGCATAATACAGGGCGCTGCTGTTATCGCTATGAATAGGTTTCATATTATATTTGATGGATTACCGTCATTGATTAATGCCTGTACAAAAATTGTGTTACAGTGTATTCCCTATGTGTGGATTCGTGCTTCCTGTATTACTTTTAAAATTAAATTTGCATGGAAAATTCTTGTGTTTTAGTAACTACCTATTTCGTAGTCTTCTAAACCCTCCATTGAAAAACAATATTTCTTGGAACACAATTTTTTATACTTTTCGACTGAATGATATTTTTGAGTTTTTTTTAAACAGTAGACCATGCACACAACAAAAATTAAAGATTGTTTCATTATCTCTTTTTTTTTTAACCTGGAAGAATACGATACTGACTGGCAAATTTACGGAAAGGTTCAGTAAATTCTCGGACATTTATTTTAAAGGCACGTGTTTGAAATGCAACGTGCCCGTAATTTTACGAAGAGTTTGAGGGCTTTTCTAAATAATTTTTTACCAGCACTTTTCATAAAATGAAGGAAATTTTTTTTTTAACACTGTAACGAAAGTGCTATCATCTTCGATAGGCACAGCGCAATCAACTTCTCCAGCTGTTACATGAACAACTCCAGTTACGCTGTCAGTAACTTTGATAGTGCCATACAATTGTTCATATCTAGTACCTACTGGCCAACCGCAACCATCACGTTCCTCGGTTATGCCTATGACGGAACCGAAGATGGAGACTAAGTATCCATCACCATCTTTTTTGAAGTCTGCTGATTTTTTCCCCCGAGATTATGAACTTTCTGAAATTATTTTCATAACTTCCTTGGCCAATACGATATTCAAAATCGTAACAAGCGAGAGGAAAGAACATCGCTATAACAACTTCAGCCAGTGTTGAAGTCTGTGCGAATTCTAAGTAACTGGAACCTGCTCACGCGAGGGTGCGTGTAGGTATCCTCATAGTCCTCCCAAAATTTAACGGTTTAAGTGTATGGTAATTTTCTGTGTATAAAATCTGGCTAGGATTCTGAAAGCGGCCGGTGGCCTGGCCAGGTTTGATGCATTTTTGGTAAATCAGGCGAAACAGCTTGTCTTGGTTGTATAAAGCATTTGCCATAAATATTGTGGTTATTGAGAGTTGCCAATGTAGTCACTCAACATTTGAAATAATCATGAAAAAATCAGCGTCACACTGTCACCCCAGCTTGTTAGAAAGTCATAGCCTCTTACGGCATGCAGAAACACGAGAATGATGATTGTTAAAAGGTGTAAATGTATATATAATATATGTATATATAATTCGTTTATGAGTTACTGTGTAATATAAACGGTCATCTCTGTATACCTCTCGTTTCATTTTCATTGTTCATACAAGAGAGTGCTCAGAAACTCAAACGCACGTATCGTATAGACAGAGGAAACAGTCTAGTATAAACCTCGAAATATTTTAGATGTGTCAGAAACAGTAAACAATTGATTGCACTTGCACTCCGTTCAACTGCATACTGCAGCCAGTTCTGAATTGGTCTGGCTGCTTCATTTTTCTGTTAGCGTTTTTGGCAGTGACGTGTGGTGAAAATATTTTGTGAGTAAGGTATGGAAGGGTCATTACACACACACATGTGTGTGTGTGTGTGCACGCGCGCGCATGAACGTGAACACGCGTTATAATGTTTTAATTATAAAATGTGAAATTTTAAACTGTTTATGCGTTTACTTCATGCGGTACAATACGTTAAACATTACAATAAACTCTATAATGAAAACTAATCATGTCATAGTATGCTACTACATAGTAAATAACGTGTTTAAACATACGCTTGCAGTGACAAACAATGGCCCACGCATATTAAGGAACGTAGGTAGGGCTGAACGTCTCATCGACAGTGAGGTCATTAGAGACGGAACAAGTTGCTCAGAGGATCAGGAACCGTGCTTACCTAGCGTCTGTTCAATACACGCCACTGAATTTTTAGGTAACTTGTAGGTGAGAACGGAAGTGCCATTTCTTCTCCTCTGCTGTATAAACTAACGTATATTCTTCTTTATCTATGGGTATGAAAGACGGCAGCATAAATTTGGTATAGGCTGTTCACAGTAAACTGAGCATTTTTGAGAGCCTTGCTTAGGATCTATTTCTATGTTTATTCTGTATCCTTCCACTATGTGTACATTTGGCGTTGCCGTGGGCCTTATCACTTTATGCGGCATAATATCAACCTCATAATTTTTTTAAATAAATAACTGATACTCATTAATATGAAATAAACCTTTCAACAGTCAAAAAAAATAAAATCCATATTCTTTTAAGAAAAGAAATACAGGAACCACGCTAGTAATTATTTCACTATTCACAATAAATAAGTGAAACTATGGATTGCTAAGGGAATGTAGATATGTCACTTATATGCATATTCGTATTCTATACGTTGTTCACGGTAAAGTGAGCAGTTTCGAAATCGACCTTTCAAAAACGTCACTACCCCTACACCTGCATATATTTAAAGGGGCACACTGATCGGTAGGCACCCTGTAAAGTTGGTAACAACCAAGGGAAAGTAGTTCGGTGATTTAGCGTTAAATTATAAATGTGTTAGGTAAGCATTTGTGATTACTGACACAATTTATTTTGCTAACAGTTTTTTTTTAATGCACGTAAGACAGTTAATTGGTAAAATATTTAGTTTTCTTATAATTCCACAGTTTCACTTGACCGACGCATGAATAAAGTTGTCCTGCCCACGGCAGCGTTAATTTCACATATGGGAGAAGAATAAACAATGTACATACCAGTAAATCTTAAGCAGGGCTTTCAAAAGTGCTCAGTTTGCCGTGAACAGTCTCTGATGTGTGTGATGAAACAAGTAATTACTGCAATGGCCATACACTGAGGTGACAAAAGTCATGGGATAGCAATATGCAGATATACAGATGGCAGTAGTATCGCGTACAAATGTATAAATGGGCAGCGCATTGGTTGGGCTTTCATTTGTATTCAAGTGATTAATGTGAAAAGGTTTCTGACGTTATTATTACCGCATGACGGGAATTAACAGACTTTGAACGCGGAATGATAGTTGGAGCTCGACGCATGGGACATTCAATTTCGNTTTTTTTTAACCTGGAAGAATACGAAGCTGACTGGCAAATTTACGGAAAGGTTCAGTGAATTCATGGACATGTTTTTAAAGGGAAGTGTTTGAAATGCAACGTGTCCGTAATTATACGGAGAGTTTGAGGACTTTTCTAAATAATTTTTTTACCAGCACTTTCCGTAAAATTAAGGAAAAAATTTTTTAACACTGTAACGAAAGTGCCATCATCTTTGATAGGCACAGCGCAATCGACTTCTCCAGCTGTTACTTGAACAACTCCAGTTACGCTGTCAGTAACTTTGATAGCGCCATACAATTGTTCATATCTAGTACCTACTGGCCAACCGCAACCATCACGTTCCTCGGTTAGGCTAATGACGGAACCGAAGATGGAGACTAAGTATCCATCACCATCTTTTTTGAGGTCTGCTGATTTTTTTCCCCGAGATTATGAACTTTCTTAAATTATTTTCATAACTTAGTTGGCCAATACGATATTCAAAATCATAACAAGCGAGAGGAAAGAACATCGCTATAGCAACTTCAGCCAGTGTTGAAGTCTGTGTGAATTCTAAGTAACTGGAACCTGCTCGCTCACGCGAGTGTGTGTGTAGGTATCCTCGTAAGCCTCCCAAAATGTCATGGTTTAAGTGTATGGTAATTTTCTGTGTTTGAAATCTGTCTAGGATTCTGAAAGCGGTTGGTGGCCTGGCCAGGTTTTATGCATTTTTGGTAAATCAGGCGAAACAGCTTGTCTTGGTTGTATAAAGCATTTGCCATAATTATTGTGATTATTGAGAGGTGCCAATGTAGTCACTCAACATTTGAAATAATCATGAAAAAATCAGCGTCACACTGTCACCCCAGCTTGTTAGAAANTGCCAATGTAGTCACTCAACATTTGAAATAATCATGAAAAAATCAGCGTCACACTGTCACCCCAGCTTGTTAGAAAGTCATAGCCTCTTACGGCATGCAGAAACACGAGAATGATGATTGTTAAAAGGTGTAAATGTATATATAATATATGTATATATAATTCGTTTATGAGTTACTGTGTAATNGAATGATGATTGTTAAAAGGTGTAAATGTATATATAATATATGTATATATAATTCGTTTATGAGTTACTGTGTAATGTAAACGGTCATCTCAGAAAGTATATGTATACCTCTCGTTTCATTTTCATTGTTCATACAAGAGAGTGCTCAGAAACTCAAACGCACGTATCGTATAGACAGAGGAAACAGTCTAGTATAAACCTCGAAATATTTTAGATGTGTCAGAAACAGTAAACAATTGATTGCACTTGCACTCCGTTCAACTGCATACTGCAGCCAGTTCTGAATTGGTCTGGCTGCTTCATTTTTCTGTTAGCGTTTTTGGCAGTGACGTGTGGTGAAAATATTTTGTGAGTAAGGTATGCAAGGGTCATTACACACACGTGTGTGTGTGTGCACGCGCGCGCATGCACGCGGACACGCGTTATAATGTTTTAATTATAAAATGTGAAATTTTAAACTGTTTATGCGTTTACTTCATGCGGTACAATACGTTAAACATTACAATAAACTCTATAATGAAAACTAATCATGTCATAGTATGCAACTACATAGTAAATAACATGTTTAAACATACGCTTGCAGTGACAAACAATGGCACACGCATATTAAGGAACGTAGGTAGGGCTGAACGTCTCATCGACAGTGAGGTCATTAGAGACGGAACAAGTTGCTCAGAGGAGCAGGAACCGTGCTTACCTAGCGTCTGTTCAATACACGCCACTGAATTTTTAGGTAACTTGTCGGTGAGAACGGAAGTGCGATTTCTTCTCCTCTGCTGTATAAACTAACGTAAATTCTTCTATATCTATGGGTATGAAAGACGGCAGCATAAATTTGGTATAGGCTGTTCACAGTAAACTGAGCATTTTTGAGAGCCTTGTTTAGGATCTATTTCTATGTTTACTCTGTATCCTTCCACTATGTGTACATTTGGCGTTGCCGTGGGCCTTATCACTTTATGCGGCATAATATCAACCTCATAATTTTGTTAAATAAATAACTGATACTCATTAATATGAAATAAACCTTTCAACAGTCAAAAAAAAAAAAAATCCATATTCTTTTAAGAAAAGAAATACAGGAACCACGCTAGTAATTATTTCACTATTCACAATAAATAAGTGAAACTATGGATTGCTAAGGGAATGTAGATATGTCACTTATATGCATATTCGTATTCTATACGTTGTTCACGGTAAAGTGAGCAGTTTCGAAATCGACCTTTCAAAAACGTCACTACCCCTACACCTGCATATATTTAAAGGGGCACACTGATCGGTAGGCACCCTGTAAAGTTGGTAACAACCAAGGGAAAGTAGTTCGGTGATTTAGCGTTAAATTATAAATGTGTTAGGTAAGCATTTGTGATTACTGACACAATTTATTTTGCTAACTGTTTTTTTTTAATGCACGTAAGACAGTTAATTGGTAAAATATTTAGTTTTCTTATAATTCCACAGTTTCACTTGACCGACGCATGAATAAAGTAGTCCTGCCCACGGCAGCGTTAATTTCACATATGGGAGAAGAATAAACAATGTACATACCAGTAAATCTTAAGCAGGGCTTTCAAAAGTGCTCAGTTTGCCGTGAATAGTCTCTGATGTGTGTGATGAAACAAGTACTTACTGCAATGGCCATACACTGAGGTGACAAAAGTCATGGGATAGCAATATGCAGATATACAGATGGCAGTAGTATCGCGTACAAATGTATAAATGGGCAGCGCATTGGTTGGGCTTTCATTTGTATTCAAGTGATTAATGTGAAAAGGTTTCTGACGTTATTATGACCGCATGACGGGAATTAACAGACTTTGAACGCGGAATGATAGTTGGAGCTCGACGCATGGGACATTCAATTTCGGAAATGGTTAGGGAATTCAACATTCCGAGATCCACAGTGTCAAGAGTGTGCCGAGAATACCTAATTTCAGGCATAACCTCCCATCATGGACAACGCAGTGGCCGACCGCCTGCACTTAATGACCGAGACCAACGACGTGTGCGCAGAATTGTCAGTGTTAACAGACAAGTAGCACTGCGTAAAATAACCGCAGGAATCAATGTGGGACATACGACGGACGTGTCCATTAGGACAGTGCGGCGAACTTTGGCTGTACTGGGCTATGCCAGCAGAAGACCGACTCGAGTGCCTTTACTAACAGCACGACATCGCATGCAACGCCTCTCCTGGGCTCGTGACCACATCGGCTGGACCCTAGACGACTGGAAAACCGTGGCTTGGTCAGATGAGTCCCGATTTCAGTTGGTAGGAGCTGTTGGTAAGGTTCGAGTGTGGTGCACACCCCACGAATCCATGGACCCAAGTTGTCAACAAGGAAATGTGCAAGCTAGTGGTGTGGGCTGTTTTTACATGGAATGGAATGGGTCCTCTGGTCCAACTGAACCGATCATTGACTCTAAAAGGTTATGTTCATCTACTTGGATGCCACTTGCAGCCATTCATGGACTTCATGTACCCAAACAACGATGGAAGTTTTATGGATGACAATACGCCATGTCACCGGACCACAACTGTTCGCGATTGGTTTGAAGAACATTCTGGACAATTCCACCGAATGATTTGGCCACCAAGATCGTCCAACAGGAATCCCATCGAACATTTATGGGACATCGTCGAGAGGTCAGTTCGTGCACAGAATCCTGCACTGGCAACTCTTTCGCAATTAAGGACGTCTATAGAGGCAGCATGGCTCGATATTTCTGCCGGGGACTTCCAACGACTTGCTGAGTCCATGCCACGTCGAGTTGCTGCACTTCGCCGGAAAAAAGGAGGTCTGACACGATATTAGGAGGTATCCCATGACTTTTGTCACCTCAGTGTAAACTTAAACATTACACTCNAAAAGGAGGTCTGACACGATATTAGGAGGTATCCCATGACTTTTGTCACCTCAGTGTAAACTTAAACATTACACTCACTATAAAACATGAAGTCTTAGAACTCTTTCTATCGATTTGCTGCCAACGTAAGTAGTTATTAAAAAAAAGTACAGAAAGCGAAAGAAATAATTTAAGTTGTCNTTTCTATCGATTTGCTGCCAACGTAAGTAGTTATTAAAAAAAAGTACAGAAAGCGAAAGAAATAATTTAAGTTGTCAATAATGGTTACCTGACCCTTTTTATTCGACGTTAAGTTATAAAACTACTTTCCCTCTTTTGTTACTAACTTAACTGGGTGCATGTCAATCAGTGCGCGCGTTTTAATACACGCAAGTAGGAGCAGTGACTTTTTCCTGAGGTTGATTTCAAAAGTTCTCACGTTATCGCGAACAGCCTTTACATGTGGTTATGGGCAGACTTTATTTTCAAAAGTTGATTTCAAAAGTTTTAGTGAGTAGTTTGGAAATCAACATATGAAAAATATCACGGCCCCTACCTGCGCGTTTTTTAACGTGCACAGCAGTTGACATGCCCCCTGTAAAGTTTGTAACGACTGTGAGATAGTAGTTCCATGTCTTAACTTTGNAACGTGCACAGCAGTTGACATGCCCCCTGTAAAGTTTGTAACGACTGTGAGATAGTAGTTCCATGTCTTAACTTTGTATTATAAGTGAAAATACTCACATTATTTGTTTTACTTTCTGTATTTATAATGCATATAAAAGAAATAATTAGCAAAATTATAAAATTTTACTTTTCTAATAATTTTGCAGTTTTACTTGATCGACGCATGAATTAAGTGGTCAGGCACATGACTATGTTAATATTACATATGGCAGAATTACACGGAATGTGCATACAAGTAGATCTTAAGCAGGAATATAAAAAGTGCTCACTTTACCGTGAACANTGGCAGAATTACACGGAATGTGCATACAAGTAGATCTTAAGCAGGAATATAAAAAGTGCTCACTTTACCGTGAACAACCTTTATCATAAAGGGCTGGCGTAAAGGGTCGTATTGAGCCCATGAGGTTCGGGTTAGAAACCCGGGAAAAACATTGCTGTTAATTTTTGAAATTGAATGGACGCAGAGATATCAGGATGGCACTTGCTGTCTAACGATTTCTTCCGCATTAGGAATTTATTTGTAAGCCAATTCTGCCAATAGAGGGTGTGACACACTTAATGGTATGTTCTTATTGTTTGCGTATTATCACCATTTTATTAGCAAATTAAGTATTCGGTGCTATTGTCTATCGGATTTGGGCTCTCTGCAGTTATTGAGTTCTGATTAGAAATGTTTAATATGGCTGACTGAAATAAAAAGGCAGAGTATCTTCGATTTATTTATCTGCTTCATTGGACTCGTTAGTGGTTGACTAATTAATTTCTGCTCTGGATATTATCCTTGGTCTTTGACTAGTGGTTCTCTTTACATCTGTCAATTGCCAAATAGACTGACGGCCAGAAGCTAGTGTTAAGAAGAAGTAAGAGTGGACTTTAATTTAATAATCATAGCTTTCATTTACATTAATACGTAAATATCACTCAAGACGTCCACCAGATGTATAAACTGGGGATCTTAACTTCTAACTCTGAGACTTGTAAAGCAAAATTTTCAAAATGTAATGAAATTATCTTAACTTGCAAAAAACTATTTTATTTCTCTAGATGCTATATAACATTACGTTTTATTTTCAGGTTAAATTTTTCTTTGTATGGGCTTTAAGCCATGTTCAAATTAGTCACCTGACATAAATCGGGACGTTAAAAATATTTCCAATTTTTAGATAAATGTTTCCTTTGCGTAGTACCACATCTCCGTGTCCAAGTAATTTTGCTGACATTTTAGCGTGTCCGAATTGCGTTCCGGATTCATGGATTGGCTACGTTATGAAAATGTCCATTTATTTATGCCCGCAATAAATGTTATGCTTATTAACGCTATTGAATAGAGCAAAGCTTTTACCTTGATTGTACTATATATATATTTAAGTTTGGAAATTTGTTACTAGCACTATGCTAAATTAGGTCCTTATGACTCGGATATATTGCGTAAAATTTAAAATTATGAATTTTGTTTCATCACAAAACACTTTACATTTCAAAATAAATTTTGAGTGTAAGATGAACTGCTTTACTTGGGATATATTTGTAATATTTATATTATAAAAAATCTTATTTAAATTTAGGCCTTATATTTTATTACTTGTAGTAAAACGATTTTTTTGTGTATAACCATGTTACTGCATTTAATTTGAGAAATAGTGTAATTGCCTTAAAATTTAAATGGAGGCCTGCCGTAAAATAATTTCATATGTAGGCCTATAATAATATCGACGTTACTGTTTGCATGGCTGCAGAATCTTCGTTAGGGTTATACCTCTTTGTGTGAGATAGTTTCGTGTGTTCCACATAAAGAGAATTACGTTGTGTTTTTGGCACAACATAGGCTANGTTAGGGTTATACCTCTTTGTGTGAGATAGTTTCGTGTGTTCCACATAAAGAGAATTACGTTGTGTTTTTGGCACAATTTTNTGGCACAACATAGGCTAGGCCCATTAAGTGTGCTTATACTTACTTATCATGTTTGCATGACTGTACTGCATAATAGTTGCTCATAGATTTTTTTAACTTTAAGTCTACGTGTACAATTCTCTAAGAAGTCTTTCAGTAGATTTGAACGTTTTTAAGAGTAGACTGATGTCTGCCCTTGAATGGAGGAGATATTAGACATTATTCTCTACACTGTAGTGCAGCGGGTTTTGACCACGGCTGCTCTTCCTGTACCTGAGCCCCTTGGATATAACAGGAGACATCCTTCTGAGAAGTATAGAGAGTGCAGCTCAGGATTTAATTCAATCGGCTGTTAAGGCCACTCCAGGCTGTTAATTTCTCACATAAGGCTGTAGATGTGTGTGCGCTCTCCCAGACATCATCCATGACATAATAAGGTAGTTGAACTTGGTCAGATCTCTAATTGACAGCAGTTGAATGCTGCCAATATAAATAGATCACGCCCTATCTAATCGCAGTGGGTGGATGTTCTCCACCCAAGGGTGGTTCCACCTCACCTGTCAACAGCAGAGTACGGAGTTGAATCCGTACGTGCCACCTTGATGGGACCGAGGACTATCCACCTCTACGAACCCGCTTCGTAAACGAGTCCTATTACTAGGCGGACCAGACCGTCGACCCTTCATTAGTGAGCATCAACCCTTCGAAACCAGCACCTGAGGTGAGCCAGCATGCTTACGTTCCACGGCAGCTGCTACTGACTCTACCGACACTCAGGCCCAGCCCTCCAGGCAAACTCCCACTTTCAGATCTCCTTCCAAGCAGAAGGTTCAACCAATACCACCCAGAGTCCGACCCACGATCAGCACGGCCGAAGCCGGGGCTTTCACGCTGATCCCCTGGNTCATTACAGGTTGGTCACCAGACCACAGCCCAGCTCCAACCCTGCCCCAAAGGGCCGATATTAGACATGCACACATTTCGTTAATTTGATATAAATAACTCGTATGTTTTAACTATAAGCTTGGACTAATGAAAATGGATCTACATAACAACAGCCAGTAAATATGGTTCTACAGGAAAACATTTCTTAAGGATTCAAGTTCTGATTATATTACACAGGCATAACTGATTATATTACACTGGCATAATTGTGGTTTCTGCTGAAAATCAAGAATTACCACTATGTCAAGGACTTGATTTCCAGTTAATTTGACTAATTTGCTGGGCAGTGGTTGTTACTTCCAGTCATTCCCTGATTCAGGTTTAGAGCGCGACTTTAAAAAAAATGCANTAATTTGCTGGGCAGTGGTTGTTACTTCCAGTCATTCCCTGATTCAGGTTTAGAGCGCGACTTTAAAAAAAATGCACATAACAGAAAATAGGTAGGAAATACTTAGCTGTGCAGACTGTATCTCCACGCTCCTAAGTCTACCAGCCTTTCTCACATTCATTTTTTTGTTCGATTATTTGTTTTTATTTTACCAGTAATGGAAAAATAGTTGTAAGATACGTGTACGGCAGTCATAAGAAACTGACTTAATTTAATTTTTTTAATTTTTACTTTTTTTTTTTACGTATTTTATAACTTGTAATTTTTGTTTTTATATCTTGTATTTTTTTATAACCTTCAAAACTGTAAGTGTAATGTAAAAATGTTACACGGCAAATTGTAAATCGGCATGATGTAGAATTCTTTTACGTGCCAAAATAAATAAAATGAAGATAAATAAAATAATTGCTGCGAATATAGATTTAATTTTTTTTTTTCCCCTGGTGGTGATGGGGAAAGATGAAGTGAACTTTCTTTGAGCACTAATCGTCAATAGTTGGGGGTGCAACTTTCGTGTCTGCAGCAGGAGTATCCAGGTTAACTTCTTCAGAGATCGCGGTGCGGGAGATACGAGGTGCCGAGCCAGCGGAGTGGACACCTTGCGTGACTCCCACGGAACTCCAAAACTCTAGCTGGCCCCGGGCGGTGCTGCCTTGTGTGGTAAACCGGTTCCTAAACCACTGGACACGTGTAATTTCCTAACACGATTACTTCCACAACCTGTCCACGTGATCGCACTGTGTAACCGACACTCGTGGCTGCGGTCCATCGCGAAGGTTTGTTCTACTCAGGTTGGGAAGCTCAATGCTGTTAGCTTTGTAACTAAACATTTCCGCCGTAAAGCTGCTCTGATGTCGCATGTGGAGGACCGGAGTTTTCCATTTTATATGCAAGTAAACGGGATAATTTGCAATTGTCATAAAATAAATGTAAAATCTTTATATTTGTGTTGTGTTAGAACCTACTTAAATAATAAACTTTCTTCATAGCGCTACAGCTGTAGTATAATGATATACGACCACATGTTGTTTAAAACTCTGTGGTAAAAGTAAGTTTAGCAAACCGTTGGTTTACATATTACTTTATTTAAATATCACAACTGAATTTAAAAGAATGTGAATGGTTAAAAATATCCAGTGCAGTTTCCTTAAGGGAAAGAAGTAAAGTACAATGTTTCTTTTGATGACGGCTATATTTGTTTCACACTTCAATACGTAAATGTTTCCATTTAAATAAGCTTATTTATGAACGGTCAGTGCCAAACATGTATTTTTGCTGTTTGCTCTTAAAAAAACGCAATTTAAGGGCGTGAATAAAAACTACGAAATAAATGTAATACTTGAAATTTTGGTTGGGAAATGTACATATCACAATTCGAGGCAAAAGTAAGCTTTTACACAAAAATACATGTAATTTGTAAATTTATCGCCAGTTTAAAAGTGATATCTTTGGAACACCAGCGCACCTTGCCGCGGAGATTTTCTATGTGCCAAACCTCTGCCAAAAGAAAACTCGGTTTTTTCCCAACCTGAGTAATATACACCTTACCATTGCCTAGTGCAGCGTTTCCTAACCTTTTTCAGCCTCGGTCCCTTAGGAAATCAAGCACAATTTTCAAGGACCCCCTTAATAAAAAAAACAGCAAAAAATTTCGGACCATTTATTTTAGTACAACAAATACAAAAATAAATACTTTTTTATAAAACATACGTTAATGTGAAGGTGGCTGTTGCTTTTTTGCAACTAAATTAGTGATATTCGGGTTGATGTTACTACTAAGTTGCAATCTCAAATCTGATTCCACTTGTAATCTGTTTCTGTATTTGTTTTTGGTATATACAAGAGCAGAGAATGCCTTTTTACAGAGGTATGTGGTTGAGAAAAGCAGTAAATATTTCCGTGCTTCTTCTGATATTTCCTTATAATCTTTCTTTACATCCACCCGCCCGCTGGCGCACAATCGTCGTGCTAAGTAAGCGTAGCGATTACGAGACTTTTGGTGGCATATATTTATTATTGTTAAATGGTCCAGAGATGAGACTGCGGATCCACATTGATATACTCGCTGATCCCCAGGGGTCCGCGGACCCCAGGCTAAGAAACACTGGCCTAGTGTATGGTGCCAATGCATGGTGATTCAGATCAGTACTGCTGAACTCTTCGATCTTCAGTAGCAGTGAATGAGATAAGTTCAAATAACAGTGCGCCCTTGAGTACGATAAATAGTAAGTGCCGAATACAACACAAGGATTAACTGCAGGTATAAGCTTTTCACGGTAAAGTGAGCACTTTTGAAATCAATCTTCAAAAATTACTGCTTATATATAAGCAATAATTATATTTATATATAATCGCATAATTAATTACAAAATTTGCAGTGTTAGATCATAATGCATTAATTTCTGGAAAACATTGGAGGTTAGTGCAAAAATACAATATGGCTTTTCCATTCCCTGTGTGCGGTAGATAAATAAGCTGCAGAAAGAAACAAAAATATATCGGACAGTTAAAATTTTAAATGCACAAATAGGAATCTAACTCATCCGTTTGTATGGAAGGGGGTTCATAATCTCGCCCAATTTCTTATGGTTTAATCTTCATCGTTCAATATGCATTATCTACAAATTCCAAGATTTCTCTCTAATTCTGGATGTGTTACTAGCAATAAACGTCTGCTTCAGCTACACTTCCAAGGGTGGTTACACCATTCCAGAATAGACTTAGGCTATAGGTCGTACAAAAATTTTCGAACCACTATTAGGTGAGGAATCACCTGCCGAAGTTTGTCGGTAGAGTTTAGTTCCATCCTGTATATACACTGTCAAATCACATTATCATGACCACCTGCTAGGCACAGAGTAACCGCCCTTCGCAGCACGGACAGCAGCTATACGAGCTGGCAGTGACTCAGTCAGGCGCTGATAGGTCTCCACGGGTAAATGGAGCCATGCTGTCTGCAATGCGTCCCACAACTGTTGAAAGATGCGTGGCGGAGGAGACAGACGGCGAACACGACGATCGAGGTGGTCCCACAGATGTTCTATTGGATTGAGATCGGGGCTGTTTGGGCGTCAGAAGAGAACGTCGAAGTCATGATCGTGCTCTTCCAGCCACACGTGGACACTTCTAGACGTCTGGCAAGGCGCATTATCGTGCTGGAAGATACCATCCTCCCGAGGAAAGACAATCATCATGTACGGGTGGACGTGATCGCCGAGGATGTATAAATAACGAAATCGATTAAGAGTGCCTTCCACACGGATGATGGGACCTAGAGAATACCACGAGAAGACTGCCCCCACCACCTTGTGTTCTTCTAGCAATGGATGCGTGGTGTCGGTTCTCCGACGTTTCTTGCCGGACACGCTGACGTCCATCCGTTCTATGCAGCTGAAAACGTGACTCTTTGGCGAAAGCTACCCGTCGCCCATCAGCAGCAGTCCATCCGCCATACTGTCGAGCAAATTCCAGTCGTTTTCGTCGATGCACCTGTGTTATCATGGATGCAGTCACACTCCGTCTACTCCGGAGCCCCATTCGCCGAAGGGTTCGCTGAACTTTTGCACCAGACACGTGGCTGGATGTCCCCTGGTTCATTTGGACGGTGAGCTGTTCCACTTTAGCCTGTCGGTTGGCCTTCACGCACAGTCGTAATCGACTTTCACCTCGGACATCAATGCCGCGTGGAGCTCCGCAGTTTTCACGACTGTTATTCCCAATGGCGCCATTCGTCCACTCNAACCTCGGACATCAATGCCGCGTGGAGCTCCGCAGTTTTCACGACTGTTATTCCCAATGGCGCCATTCGTCCACTCACGATACACCGTTAGCACAGAGCCACGTAAACAGTTCACAAAAATCGCTTTTTCCGAAATGACTGCCCCCCCCCCTCTCCTCTTCCCAACTGAACCTGAAGGCCGATAATCATCGCTTTTTGCAACTCGGTTACATTGCTTCTCGTATCCAGCATTAAACGCAATGTGTACAGCCAGTCTGCCGGTCGCATTATATAACCGCTTCACCAGTCCACGTCACGGGCCATACGTCAAGGACTACGTGCTGTAGATAGCACTTATAGCAGGTGGCCATCATATTGTGATTCGACTCTGTATATACACAGACTAGAGTACACACTGGCCCGCACGCTTCCAGTTAAATTGGCAATGAATTAATGAAAATATTTCTAATACGAAGTTGTACTGAGTGTGTAACATGTAAATGTATGGCTACTGAAGTCAGTATTTCCGGTTTTGTACACACTCTAACAAAAATTTTCAAATTACNGTAACATGTAAATGTATGGCTACTGAAGTCAGTATTTCCGGTTTTGTACACACTCTAACAAAAATTTTCAAATTACCAACACATTTACATTCTTAAAAATTCCAAAAACTCGTTTTCATAAACTTTACCACTTCCTGAGGAAGTAGGTTATCCTTCGGGCTGAACGTCTCACTACTTATTACAGTATGTAAATTAAATAACTGTGAGTCGGGAAGATGGCGTAGGAAATGTCTATGAAGCTAAGCTGTGAGTTAGTTGTCATGCAGTTTTGGGACACNGTAACATGTAAATGTATGGCTACTGAAGTCAGTATTTCCGGTTTTGTACACACTCTAACAAAAATTTTCAAATTACGAACACATTTACATTCTTAAAAATTCCAAAAACTCGTTTTCATAAACTTTACCACTTCCTGAGGAAGTAGGTTATCCTTCGGGCTGAACGTCTCACTACTTATTACAGTATGTAAATTAAATAACCNTTATCCTTCGGGCTGAACGTCTCACTACTTATTACAGTATGTAAATTAAATAACCGTGAGTCGGGAAGATGGCGTAGGAAATGTCTATGAAGCTAAGCTGTGAGTTAGTTGTCATGCAGTTTTGGGACACCATCCACGGTTAATAAACTGGAGTAATTTTGAACGAATTGGTTGACGTGAAAATAAACTTTATAACCTAACAATTATTGGTACTAATAACATCAGTAGCAGTAAAAACATAATATTTTGTTATGTTTAGCGATACCGTATTCATTGTAATAGGTAAAGATGTGTGCCACCCGAAGATTAGGAAGCTTCATTTATAAAAGGAAACACAAAATCAAGCAACTTTGCTAACAGATCCTTCCAAGAAGAAGTAATTATTAATATGACATGCATGCTTGTGAGGAGCTAAAGATTATGCAGGAAGGACTTTGAATCCCCTAGTTTCCATAATATGAAGTCACTGTAGAAGTTTTCAGAAACAAGTTCATTTATTTCATTTAGCATAGGATACATCTGTATTGCAATGAAAATAGTGTAGCTAGTTTTATTTAGAGCCCTTTTATTCTCAACTTTACGAATATCCTATCCAAATTTGGGAAACTGTGAAATGTATCCACCAAATATTTCCCGCTTGAAATAAAAATTTAACAACATGGCCTTGATAATAATTTTTATTCACAGGAAATTGTCTATTATTTTCAGTCAAAAACCAAGGTATATTTCTTACTACTTAAAAATATGTTTGCCTGTGATAATAATAAATAAATAAACCTACTTGCCATTTTTACAGCTCAGAACTCAGTGTAAAACGGAGTGCACAATTTTCTTAATTTAAGGAAAAAATTACACTACTTATCAAGTTAAATTACCTAGAGCCATCTCGCCATATAAATGCTTATAATGGTTCGCAATGAAATCAGTGAGGGGCTGGATTTGTAATGAAAAATACATTCCCTTAGTGCGAACACTTCGGAAACTTGGTTAGCATGAAGATTTCCAGTACAATTTAAAGCCAGTTGGGACTCTGAAAAAAATATTGATCTTGGGAGCCTTTCAATAGAAAGAGCAACTGCCACATACAAAACTACTGACTACACAGTAAACATCACTTTTCTAAATATTAAAATAATTCTTTAAAAATAAACTAGTTTGTACCTTTATGAACGTCTGTAACGGTTTGGTGTAGCGATTAAGATAATATGTTATAGACTCAGGGGGTGTGGTCTTGAACCAAAACTGTCGTAGCTTATAAACGTAAAATATCCTATCAGAGTTTTGTTAAAAAAAAAAACTTTTCGGGAAACAGTAAACATTATAGTTTGCTAATCGCTACTTACCAATGTGTTCGAAATACAAGATTATAAACTGTAATTTTACAAATATATATCTTGCAAAGCTACTCTGCAGGTTATATATTATTTTTTTAGAAAAAACACGTTTGTAGGTTTACGGAGGATTCTTTAAGCAACAGGGTTTCCAAAGATTTTTTTGTAAAACTTGAAACTTTTTTTACATTGAACAATTGTTTTATGAAACTTACGAAATTGTTTATGAAGCTCCGCATTTATAATAAACTTGTAAGTCTACAACATACTTCTTACACTGAAGAGCCAAAAAAAACTGGTACACCTGCCTAATATCGTGCAGGGCCCCCGCGAGCACGCAAAAGTGCCGCAAGACGACGTGGCNATATCTAGACGTATCAGGGGTCCCATTTCACGCCAACTGCACACGCCACATACCATGACAGAGTCTCCACCAGCTTGAACAGTCCCCTGTTGACATGTAGGGTTCATGGATTCATGAGGATGTNAGAGTCTCCACCAGCTTGAACAGTCCCCTGTTGACATGTAGGGTTCATGGATTCATGAGGATGTCTCCATACCCGTGCACGTCTATCCACCCGATACAATTGGAAACGAGACTCGTCAGACCAGGCAACGTGTTTCCAGTCATCAACAGTTAAATGGCGGTGTTGGCGGGCCCAGACGAGGCGTAAAGCTTTGTGCCGTGCAGTCAACAACGGTACACGAGTGTCCATATCAATGATGGTCCGTTGAATAGTTCGCACGCTGGCACTTGTTGATGGCCCAGCATTGAAATCTGCGCCAATTTGAGAAAGGGTTGCACGTCTGTCACGTTTAATGATTCTCGTCAGTCGTNGCGCCAATTTGAGAAAGGGTTGCACGTCTGTCACGTTTAATGATTCTCGTCAGTCGTCGTTTATCCCGTTCGTTCACGATCTTTTTCCGACCGCAGCGATGTCGAAGATTTGATGTTTTACCGGATTCCCGATATTCACGGTACACTCGTGAAGTGGTCGTATCCGAAAATCCTAATTTTATCGCTACCTTGGAGATGCTATGTCCCATCTCTCGTGCACCGACTATAACACCACGTCCAAACTCACTTAAATCTTGATAACTTGCCATTGTAGCAGATCTAGCAACACTGCCAGACGCTTGTTGTTTGATATAGGCGTTGCCGACCGCATCGCGTTAGTCTGATTGGTTCCATACCTCTGTTATTTGCATACGCACGCCTATACCAGTTTTTNGCAGCAGCAGTAACCGATCTAGCAACACTGCCAGACGCTTGTTGTTTGATATAGGCGTTGCCGACCGCATAGCGTTACTCTGATTGGTTTCATACCTCTGTTATTTGCATACGCACGCCTATACCAGTTTTTTTGTCTCTCCAGTGTAAAAAAAAACATTACCTCTAAACTTTCCATATTAATGTTTAGTAAAATTTCCTTTAATTGATCTGTGGTGTCACAAAAATAATAATGTCCATAGGGTTATTTGTAAAAATGCAGAATTTTTTTTACGGTGTATCGATGGTAGGTGGTTTCTATCATTGTTAACATTTCCTGAAGGAACAGTCTATTCCTAGGGCAGAAATAGAGTCAGGAAGATGGCGTAGGAAATACGTTTGAAGTTCTGGTACAGATATGGCACATATTGTGCATAACGTATAGTCGAGTGCACTTCTCCATTTGAAGCCACTCCACTTTTATCTTAAGCACCGAGTCAGTTATCACATAGTTCTGTGACCACTATACACGGGATGCTCAAATGCCCCCCCCCCCCTCTTTTTCCTCTTTCCAACCATAGCATAGCGCGTAACGCAAATGGTAATAAGAAAATACTATTTCTGGGGAAACTTGAAAGAGAAAAAATGTGTTGATTAACCATGGCGGTGTTCCCAACACTAGGTCAAAATACAAATTTATGAATAGAAGACGAACTCACCACGTCAAAAGAAGCATTTCACCGTGGAAAGTGTTTTAACTGCGCGGGTTTTGCAAAGAAACGCTGAACGACGTGACTTTTAGTTCGCAGTTCAAACGTCGAAAATAATTTCTACAATTTATAACATTACTTTTTTTTCTTGTGACATGAAATAATAATCTAGAAAGAGTATCAAAATTGTGTAAAATTTCCTTAGTATAACTAATAAAAAAAATACAATGGAAATTAAAATTAAAATTTTTTTACCGTGCAAATCTTAAAATTTAACCAAATTAATGCATAAGGCGTTATCAGAACGTAGTGAAATTACCCTCTTTGTAATTTTGTGCACTGTACACCGGCATTTCAGTTTTAACATTTGAGAGGAAACTGTTATCAGAAGTAGACTAAATGTCGGATCGTAAAAAAATGTCCTGCATGACACTCCTGTGACTTTGAGAGCTGAGATCCAACATTGCGCCAAACTAACTTTTTGAAATTTATACGAATATTTTAAAGGTTACAAGTTTTTATAGGCTTATTTGGGCTTAAAAAAATACACGTTAACGTACTTTTTATTATTTTTTTCTTTACTAAACTGATATGTCACGAAACTATATGTTATTCTCGAAATTCGGAAAAATAATTGACTCTTGAACGACTATAAAACCACCTTAATAGCAATTAAGTGATGGTGAATAATGAGTCAAGTCAAGGCCGGAGAGTACTTATGAATACAGAGGTGAAATACCGCTTCTACCGCGAACTCCAGTCTCACACGCCAACAATATGGTGGCACTGGCCAGCAATATATCCGATGGCCGTTCCGGCAGCCCAGCCAATACGTAGCCTTTCGCAGAATGCAGCAGCCAACTAGACACGAGGCCCGTTCCCAGATCCTCGCGCAGCCAATCAGAGGATGGGCGCACCCACATCAAAGGAACCGCCACGTTTTTTTTTCTTTCCGTTCCTGTGTACTTCACTGCATCGAGCCATCGCCAATGCGGTCTCCTCGCCACACGAGTGTGACGTCATAGATACAATCTTTCCGCATTTTCTTCGCAGTTTTTGAATCAAACTTTAGATAAAGCGCCCCATGTAAGACGTGTTTGGTTGCTTCTTAAATATGCTATGATTCACAAGCGTTTTATACGTGTGTCAACATAATTGGTCGTTTAAATAAACTTCTACATGTATTTTATTTATCGATTACAAAATGTTATTTATAACTAACGTGAATAAAAACAGAGAGAAAATACATGTGTTGGCAATGCCTGATAAGATATAGTTTTAATGCAAGGTATTATTACGACGAGTGCTCACGAATGCGGTGCGTTGGCACTCTGGTGTAATTTTATAAGCTGTGTTTGAATGAGGTGGAGGAATATCCTGGAAGTAGAACTTTAGTAGGGCTTTAGAAAAGTTAGAAGGAAACATGAATTGACTATATACACATATTTACTGATATCCAAAACAAGTTAGAAGTAAATCACATCCACTATTACAGGAACGCCGGTTTTGTTGGTACCTGTATCCACTCAACCACAGTTCCTACTTCGCGTGCGACACCGGGCATGCTTGCTGCTCTCTACAGCATTCATTATTGCCTGGTCTTCAGTCACTGGAGTGCAGGGGTGATTATGTTACAATCAAATGTTTTTTAGTGTGTATAAGGACTTACAATCAATCGGGTGTTTTGTGTGGCTGTATTGAGAAGGTGATTTCCCATGAATGGAAATTATTTTTCTTGGGCTGTTGTGTTCTTGTAACATCCGGTTTTAACAGAAGCGGAACAATTAAATTATATCCGTGCGAGTTCTGTTTTCAGAAAAACAGATATTTCCAAAGTAGTGTTGGCCTAGATACGCTCTAGCGTAGTTCTCGGAGCGTTAAAGGGGCCGCGGTGGCTGAGCGGTTAGACTGCTCGCCTCTCACCCAGGTGAATCGGGTTCAATCCCCGGCCGGGCCAATCCCGGATTTTCACATGTGGGAATCGTGCCAGACGATTCCGTTGGTAGGCGGGTTTTCTCCGGGATCTCCCGTTTTCCCCACCCTCTCATTCCGGCGCTGCTTCATACTCTCCTCAATCACCCACATCAGCTCTCAAGACCTCACTATTAAGAGCCACCCGGTTCTCGTCACTCACTCACTCAAATTGTTAAAGGTGTAATCAGTCTCTCCCCAGTGCCTCTTAGATGGCACTGCAGTCTGAACTGTCGCATTCTAAAGACAATCAAGAAACTACTAACAAAATACGTTGCCTACATACAAAATACACCTCGTACAAATTAAACCAGAACAAGCCACAGCACAGAAACAATTATAACAACAAGAAATTAGGAGAAGTGACTACCCTGCCAAAAAACATTCATTTAGTCTTCTTTGCAGCACACTTTTTCCTTTTCGGAGTACTGTGCATGTTTCTGAGATATAAAGGTCCATATTAAGTATTTAAAGAGCTGTAGCAAAAATTAATGAAACACCATACTAAATATACAATATTGTAGCAACACTGTCCACTAGCGTCAAAAGTACATGAGCAAGTTGAGCTGTTTTGTTAACACTCACTTGTGAAAGCCTCCGTGTTGTGCCGAGCATCTATTCAATGGGTCTTTGTTGTTACCATACCAAAATACGTTTAATTACTGTCTCAAACCAGATATTCTTCAATTACTCAACATACCTATTTTTTCAATAAGTTCATGAGTAAATGCTATTTCATTGCAAATCACGTAAAACGTAGTGTTTATCAACCAGCGTTCGCTCAAGAATTCTTGTTGGTGACAGAATTTTGTAAAATAAATTTCGAAATCAAATTTTATTCAAATAGTTGAAGAAAAATGGTTGAAATAGAGGTTTTACCATAGTTGAGTGCGTGGGGCAGATGATAGGTGAACGTTTAAAAAATAGCTACAAATAGATTAATTGTACTAATTTTTTTAGTTTGATAGCTTATGTTAATTTGCGGCTTAATAATTTCAATGGTAAAAAAACGGGAGTATCCTGAGAGCACTTTCAGACTGCCGTTTTCAACGTCCTACTAATATTATAAATGCGAAAGTCTGTGTGTGTGTGAGTCAATGTTTGTTGCCACTCAGCTCCATAACGGCTGATGAAATTTGGTATATAGGTATTCTAGGTCCTGGAATAGGACATATGATATTTTTATCCCGGAAAATTGTACGGTTCCTGCCAAATAACAACAAAACGTAATTCTGCAACGGCTGGGAATGTGACCGAACTCAGCTCCATAATGGCTAAACGGATTCTGATGAAATTTGGTGTACATTTACTTTAGGTTCTGGAATAGGGCATAGGAAACTTTTTACCCCGGAAAATTGTACGGTTCCTGTAGAATAACGACAAAACGTAATTCTGCAACGACTGGAAACGTGACCGAAATATTTTTTTCCTCTGGTGCCAGAGTTTATCAGGCCGCCCAAGGACCTCTAAAATGGCTTAACGACTGATATCAATCGATAACAACCGGGACCGAATATTTAACGTGCCCTCCAAAGCCCGCAGATGTTATGCCACTAAACGATCACCCATCCAAATGTGTGCCGCTTGGAAGGTTGCTTAACTTTGGTGATCGATTAAGATCCCTTAGCCAAGCGCAAAAATTAGTGCCTAGGTACACTTATTTCTAAAGCTACAACTTGATGAAACTCACGTTTTGATTTTCATTCATCGAAAGCGGAAATGTGGTAACTACGCGATAGTTGCACAGATACACTCCAAAAACAATACCCTACTTCTTGGCTATCAGGTAAAAAATATTTCCTTACTTTTGGGTTGCCGTAATCAGTTAAAAACCTAGGCCAACAAAGTGTAATTTTATAATTCTGTTTTCACATTAATGAATTGACTTTTTCCAATTTATTTATTTGTGTATCACTGTAAAACTCAATTTTACCCGGGCGAAGCCGGGCCTGTTCGCTAGTTGTTCTACATATCAACAATTGGGACATCGTCGTAACCTCAAAAAACGAAATGTCTCTGGGAGATGTAAACACGTTTTTCGTATTCATGGAATAAATCGAATCTGCAGAGAAAATCAAAATTTTGTTTAGTAAAATAAACCTACTAAAAATTTCAACATTAGCGGCAAACATTCCATATTTTATGAATGCATTTTTACACCTTTGAGAAACATAATTAACAAACTGCGGTAATTTAAAGCTCCCTAAATCTTTATGTATTAAAAAATAATTGTTTTAGCATAAATTATTCTACATCGTCCTAATTTACGGGAGAAAGTAACATATGATTTACACCATTTAAAAAAGGGTGAGCAGACAACATCGTGAATATAAAAACAAACCCATGAAAATCAAAAATAACACAACAACGTCCCTATTGCGATTGGTCAGCGAGATCACGTGGTGCAGAATCACGTATCACGCAAAAGCTAGATGTTGACAAGTTTTTCCACTCTGTGAACATTGCGTGAAGTGATACGTAAAAGGTCTCCTTGGAACACTTCAGTCTAGGTGTAGCCGGCTTATGTGAACGTGCTTATGTTGGTTTTGGGACAAGAATAACAAAGATGGCTACCATGACGTACATAACCACATGACAAAAATGTTAACTGTTAATATAAGATGTCCCATTTCGCAGCTGTAGTACAATAATAACTCATCGAAAGGCACAAGAATGCGTTATATTCTGCAGCTGTAAAACTATGCTGCATTTGTCCCTTATTGCACTATAACAAGATTGAAACTTGTTCCCTTTTGCAAACATATTGGAACTTCGCAACTAAATTTTAATAGATATGTTATGATTTTAACCACAAAATAATGGTAAGTGGGTAAATCCATAAGTTATGATTAGAAAATGGCGAATATAGGCTTATGTAAATTTTTTTTAATTGTGCCCTTTTGCAAACTGGTTAGAAAATTAAAGCTTCTAAATGTTTGTATTTGTTCGAAAAATTCTCAGTGTATAAAATATATAATTTTTTAAAACTTTTTTCCCATTCTGCATAAACATATTATTATTAAGTTTGTTTACTAATTTGTTGTACAATATAACATCCTACTTCGGCGCAAACCATTGTATTTTACCACCTTTTGGTAACTAAATATACCTTGTCCGATTTATGTTGTTTTACTACGTTCATTGCTTTAAATAGATTTTTGTACCAACAGTTTCTTAACATTTGTTTTACGTTATAACAGAATTAAAATGATTGGGCTATACGTGTATCACTTGTCACAGTTGGTAAGAAGAAAATTAATGTTTCAGGCCATGTGCACTGCGGATTCCTTCGCAATGGAAGGAACTGTGGCAGTGGCAATATTGTAACCTCACCACGACAACTGTGGCCCTAAGATGATGGACAGCAGCAGCACTCCAGGGCGATGGGAAGCCTTGAGGCCAGTAAGTACATTCGTAAATACAATTCATATGGTTCTGTGATGTTCACGGTACATTTTAAAGATGTATCGTTATTGCACGTATACATATTATACAAATAAGTGTCTTGAGTCACGTAACAAAGTAACCAAAGGCAAACTTTGGAGATTCGATAAAGGCTAGGAGCTATGCACATGCGTATACAAGGGTCAAGAGACATGTATATATTCCAGCTCACCAGTTCTGTGCTGCTTATTGCATTTTGCTGCCCTTGTTGAAAGATGCTTTTTACGGTCACCAATCTTCCGGATATCCGGTACGCAGTGTGACTTATTCAAAATTTGGTTCAAGACACAATACATCCCTGTATAGTTTTTTATGTGCAAAAGAGACGCACTTAAAATAGAAAAGAAATTTATTTCCCAAGCTTTGACTACTGACGCTTCACTTCTGATGGCATTCTATTGAATATCTCAGTGCGTAGTTGGATAAAAAAATATTGTATTCTCTTCGTGAAGATCTCATTGAGCTTCCTATAACCACCGATTGTCGAGAATTATTAAGCCAGTCTGCAGAAAATAAAATTGAAGATGTTCTATTTATAAGAAAATAGTTCAGAGTAAGATATCTGATATGGTGAAATATAAAAAAATACAGCTCAGTGGAAAATTTTCAATATCGAAATTGTTTGCTTTGAAACTGGAAGAATTTATAGATATTTTGAATATCGAGATTTCTACTAATATACGTACGGTATGTTGACCATAGCTCAAGTTCCCCGAAGGAAGCATTTTTAATTGTTTTTCAGTTACACACGCACTTCGACAAAGAGTGAAATTTTTAAAGTTGAAAATTCCTTTTATGCAGAGAGAAGCCTACACTAAAAATTGTGCTTTATTTTGCACTGCGATACAGGTATAAAAACCGGTTTAGTCACTAAACTGAAGGTTACCACGAGTAATAACTTAATTTCAAAGCATTTATCAATTCAGTGGTGAAAACTGGCTTCAAAGTCGGCATCTGATCTAAATAAAGACTTGTATCATAAAGTTAATGTTACAATTATATGTAATTGTCCATTATGTAAAACAAGACAGATTAAAGTATTTGTCAATATAACTAGTTATGGTCATCAAAAATAAAAATTTTATTCAGAAATTCGTTGGTTGTCCCGAGGTGAATTTAACTAGGTTATTTTGCTCTTGGAAAATTATTCGAACTGTTCCTGTCTTATAAGGAAATTGATTTATTCCTATAATTCCCNTAGGTTATTTTGCTCTTGGAAAATTATTCGAACTGTTCCTGTCTTATAAGGAAATTGATTTATTCCTATAATTCCCGGACAGGGACTGGTAACCAAGCTTGTAGTTCTCAAATACATGTTTTCCTAATAGATAGTTGGAGTGAAGAGGTTTAGGCGGCTCATAACAACGAAATTTTGAGAGTCTATGAGGCTGAAGCGAGGTGGATATGAAGAAGTACAGGATCGCACGGTAAGAAGGGGGAGGGGGGAAAGGAGATCCCCGAGAAAACACTCTGACCAGCGGCATCGTCTGATACGATTCCCACGTGCGAAAGATTTGAGTTTAACCTATTCATACCCACTTTAACTTACGGTTTCAGGCGTTACAAACCAAAAAACATTTATGATGCGTGCTGTACTTAACTCGACACAACAGCTAATGAGCTGTAGGCTATATGTTTGGCTGCAATTATATGAACCAATAACGGCAGTTTGCGAATCATTTACCCATAGGTAAAATCATTGGTCATTGATCTTATCATTGATCTTATCAGTCCAAAAATTACCTACACTCGCACAGTGTACACAATTGTGTGCCCTGGGTCTGAATGAGTTAAGACTAAAAAGAAATCTCCCCCTTCCTTACGAGTTCTTAGTTTTATAGCTTGTTTATTCTTTAAAAAATTAACATTTCTAAAAGGGCCAACCAGCCATTGCCCTTAAACTGCAGTAATGACATAATGACTGAACTACAGTACGAACTCATAATTACATCACAATTTTAAATCTACAAAAAATGTGGCAAAATCAGGGCTGTGACATCAATACGAGTTCGTAGTTGTGTCGTTATGTCTGCGCTGCTGTTTAAGGTCGATGTAGCCCATTCACTATTACTTCCAACTTTTCTGAAGCACTTAAAAAGTTCTACTTCAGGGATATTCCTCCGCCCCAGCCTCAGCCTTATGGAAACAAAGCTTAACCGAGTTCAGACAATNAAAGTTCTACTTCAGGGATATTCCTCCGCCCCAGCCTCAGCCTTATGGAAACAAAGCTTAACCGAGTTCAGACAATAATTACACCAAAGGGACAGCGCACCGTATGCGTGCGCACTCGGAGTAATAATATTTTTTTCATAAGAACTATTTCTNAATTACACCAAAGGGACAGCGCACCGTATGCGTGCGCACTCGGAGTAATAATATTTTTTTCATAAGAACTATTTCTTCCTGGGCATCAGAAACATACCTATTTTCTTCGTGTTTTAATCATATAAATGATAAGTGAAAAACTATAATTTGTAAATAAAATAAAAGTAAGTATTAAGTTTCACCAAAAATAAGATAAGACTATTTTTATGTGAAGACAAGTATAAAACGCTTGTGATATGTGGCGTACTTAGGAAACAACAGAACACGTCATATATTGGGTGATTTATCTAAGATGTGATTATAAAAAGCGTGAATAGACAACATAGGGACATGTAACACGCCTTTGTTTTTGTTGTTACGCCGTAAAATGATTGGGTCGTTACTGAAACTCCTACATCGGCATGTTGACGAGAGAAAGACTGCACGCCTCTTCAGTGCCTTGCTCATAAAGGTGACGAGACATTTGCTACCTGTACCTAGGCCTCCCTTAGCATTTTCGAAGACAATTTTTTAAATACCGTTGCCAAAATAATTCCATGCAACGCTACAAAAGATTGTCTTGCAAAAAAATGCAATAACCTACGAAGTAGAGTTGCAAGATTTATATTTGTAAAATTACAATTGATAATATTGTATTTATAATATATTTGTGAGTAGTGAAAATAAAATTGTATTTTTAATATTCTCCCGAAAACAAATTAATAGACAGCAAAACTGTGATACAAAAAATTACGTTCACAATAATTTAAGAAAAAAAACCTTATAACCTAGACTCGAACCCGCGTGCCGTAAGTTATGTACCTTTGACTGTGAACTCTTCACCAGCCTGTACATAGCTCGTAGAATTGTTATACTAATAAGAAACTAATGTTTATTAACTTGGAAAAAATATCTTTAACAATTAATTTTAGAATGTATTCTCGTATGAAACGTTGCGTCGGGATGCCATCTTCTGGCATAACACATCCATAGAATTTTATTACAGGCTGTTAGGAAAGTTCAAACATATTATAAGAGGGCGAGTACACAAACATAGCCGCATGAACTCATGGCATTTTCTCTCTTAGGAAAGAATGCTAAAATACAATTAAATTTTCTTCACTAAAAAATTGCACTGTGGGGACACATTTTAAATTAATGCTCATTATTCAACACTGTGTTATTTCATGCGTACACACAAACTCGCGAGTTTTAGGTTGAATACTTATCCTAAAATGTGATCATTTGTATCTTAAACTGTTGACTAGAAACATTTCTAGAGTTTTGCTACAAAGACGACCCTTGTAACTTAACAAAAAATACATTTTACAAGCAATATCTCTGTACTTTTACAAAGATCAGTAAAAGTACAAACCAGTTTTTTTTGTAAAGATTCAAAGATTTTTTACAGTGTAATGGAATTAAAGAAAATCTTCGGTCGTTGTTGGGAGCAGACGATTCCCGTTCACGGGATTATAGTCCACATTTTATTACAAATCACCTGAAAATGTTGCTGTCGTTTGAAAATTATTATTGCTGGTATGAAGATTTCTGGAGGTCAAATACGTGGATTGTGAGCTCTTTTGTTCAATCATGCAGACGCACTCATTTTTTTTTTTTTTTAAGAAACCCGTCAATTTACTGAATTGTTATACAAAAAGGACAGGAAAGTAGTTTTAATAAGAAGCTTCGGATGATTATCAGAAACATATCCAGTAAATGAAAAAGAAACCATGATTTTACTTTTTAACAGTTTTTCCAGAAATCTGTACACAAGTTTATTTTACTTAGAAACATTTGCAATTTGTAATGCAAACATTTTCTCATCAGTGTTTATTAAACTAAAGATTACTAATTTAATTTTCTATGGAACATTATATATCAGATTTTACATTAATGATATTTTTAGCAAGGGTCGTTTAACTAATGCATTATCCGAGGACTGTACCCATACGCAACACAAGAAATTAAGAATGATATTTGCCGGCCATCATTTCGGAAAAACGCACAGTTCCGAAACGCCTGCCTGTACAGTTGAACAGAATGCAAGAATACATTTTAGGAGATTATGTTCGTATTGTAGCAACAGCTGT
This sequence comes from Clitarchus hookeri, assembly GCA_002778355.1. Classification (NCBI taxonomy): domain Eukaryota; kingdom Metazoa; phylum Arthropoda; class Insecta; order Phasmatodea; family Phasmatidae; genus Clitarchus; species Clitarchus hookeri. The sequence goes on along the minus strand of NQII01003035.1, from coordinate 155,437 downwards.
AAACTATTAAATGATGTTTAATGGTCGTCGTTGAACTACGAAACGATCGGCAAAGAGAAATAGCCGAAGCGGTTCCGTGATGTCGGAATCACAGAGACTTGGCGTACACCAGCTGCTAAAGGACCTACGAGCAAAGATGGCTGCTGCCGGAGTGTGATAGATTGTATGTTATAGCCGGAATGGCTTGGTCGTGCTGCTGAACGGGGTGGAACAACCTCCTAAAGCTGGAGTCGGAATATAGCTCGACGAGCACAACACGACAGCCCAACGCTACGTCAGAAAACTAGGAAATATCACATTATATATTCTTCATTGTTTATAATAACCCGAAGATACCTTTCCAACAAGTGTTGCACTTGGCTGTAGGTAAATCCTAAAACAGCAAGTCGTGTATATAATATCCATTATTTACGATACGAAACTCACTAAAATGATAGCGATGCTTTGTTGTTGACAATATTTGAATCCACGGGATTAAAAAGTATTTTAAAGCAAACCGAAACTTGATTTTGGCACAAATTTAGTTAATTATTCACAACAGTATAGAAATATGGATGACAGCTTGTGTTATAATTTTGCATTTGCATTCTTTTCGCATTGCCATGAGCCCGAAACGGCGGAAATTAGAAATACATAGAATCTACTTTTGTGGGTGGTCGAGGCTGTGATTTTGGCGGACTGGCTTCACAGTGACCTTGCTTTTCATTGGCTGCGACACAGATTTAGTCGTGTCGGATTCGTGAGGGTATTGTGACTCCAGCATAAGACTTATTTTCCACGACGCAGGTAAAAGATACGCAAGCGTTCAAGTGCGAACATGCACACGCTTACAGACCTTCTACAACACAGAGGTGAAAAAATTCTTACGCATGCATATTGTACAGATTCTCCTAACTTTCGGGTCACTCTGTAGGTGCTGCCGTCAATCAGCATGCGTCGTGATAGTTTACGTTTACTTTCATTTATCGATAAGAGTTAATTCAAGACGAGGTAAATGAAGCTTTATATGTACCCACAACAAAGAAGCCAGGTGGGAGAAATTCCAACACCACTTCACATCTCGAGGCAGAAAAATGTTAAGTTTTCTCATTTGTTTCAAATATCGATCTGCTTTTTTAATGAAATTATGCACAAGTTAAAGAGACGTGATCATTAAAAAAAAAGCTATTTCGTTCAAAATTTTTCAACACTGTGTCGTCGCTGTNGCACAAGTTAAAGAGACGTGATCATTAAAAAAAAAGCTATTTCGTTCAAAATTTTTCAACACTGTGTCGTCGCTGTCGGATTATTTCTGCATGCATATATATTACTGCAGTTTGCTCTCTTCCACAAGAGAATATTGATTAGGTTCGTTATTTACACGCGTACAAAGCAGTAAACATCAAGAGCAAAGAGAGTGTACAACTGTTTATTGTACTTTTGCACTTCAAAGAACATCAAAAATGTATTTTAAACAGTCCATTCGACTGTACGGGTTGAAAATATGTTTGGATACAAAAAATTTCAATAAATGTATTGGTTTTTCTGTTATTTCATTTTATCGAACAACATGTTTTAAACGAAACGGATATCATGCTTAGCCGAAAAAGGATTTTTCTATCAATTCATGTCTCCCAAAAAGTTAGCCCAATGAAACCGTTTTTTGTCAAAACATAATATATATTGTTACTACCTAAAGAAACATGGAGTGGTACAGATCATAGTGAGAGAGCTGAACGAAGTTCGGAGGACGGGGAGTTTGAATTCAGCTTGAGGTGTCTTGCGCAATATGCATGCGTTACAAGCGCAATAACTTGATTTTATTTTGTCCCTTGCTGTTGTAGCTGCAGGTTGTTCCTTGCGATAATACCTGTGTTTGATCAACCGAACCTTTTTTTAAAGTTCAGGTTGGTGTCTCGGTTTCAGACTGACAGTTGATTTTAAAATATTAGTATGTTGTCAGCGAGAGAATTTTATAGCGGTAGCAGCTAGGACCTAGCATTTTAGGCAGCGTAATCGAGAGAAATCCGACGTGAACATGTTTTCATTTAAGTTTTTAATAAATGTCAACCATTCCATCAATATCTTCTTTCCTCTGTTGGTTACATGAGGTTTATACCCAAACTGTTTAATTAGACTCTTGGAGTGGGTGTAGTTTTAATTTTGCCTTTCTTAANTGTTACATGAGGTTTATACCCAAACTGTTTAATTAGACTCTTGGAGTGGGTGTAGTTTTAATTTTGCCTTTCTTAACATCAATTTTGAAAGTTGCAACGAAATGTGCACAGTGGGTAAAAACCGATATTTAAAAGTTTGGTCCTTCTTTTCTCCCCAACAAGGCATTGCTTGCCAATACCTAATTCTCGAAATATTTAACGAGGTAACAAAACCATCCATTTAAAAGCCGTTGACACCATACGAGTTTTTGAAATAACTACCCATTTTTTTCCATTCAGTCATAATTCAACTGCGCGGCATTTATAAATAAACCCTTGACTTTTTAGTTCAACGTGTAATTTTAAATTTGAAAAATATTACGTTTATTTCAAGCTGGTAGGCAGTAAAACTCCATTAAAACCTCTTATACACTACGAGTTGACGTGACTAACCTGTATTTATATATCGGCACTTGCAAACATTTAAATATATCAGAAAAATATCGAACAAACGTACCCTACTGAAGAAAATAAGCAATAAATGTGAAAAATAATCACTGTCCAACTGATTTGCTGATCGAGAAAGAAAAAGTTCAGTCTATAATGCAATTTGTATTTCTGCTTCAAAACGGGTTTGCTGTTAAGTTTTACATCCGCCTTATTTGCAAATGTCTCGCTGAAATGTTGAGAGTCCTTGAAACCACTCGTATCTCGGCCGTTCGAGACTCTCCCCCAATTCTTTCATTCGCAAACACGTTGCTCCTCCATGATGTATGTACATGGTATACACGGGAATCAAGTTTCAACCTACAACTAGATTCAAGAAGCCAGTTCTTTGAATTCATTTTGACGTAACACCCAATGTCGCCCGGCCGTTCACTCCACAATAAACCATGTACATAAAACCTTTCTCTGTTTGTTATGTTAACTCGGAATAACTGAAACTATTGTTAGCTGTAAGCAAAACAACGCAAGAAATACGTGAACACCTTTTCAGCGTTTTTTCCGGTCAAGATGGCATATTATTGCCACTGTTTTTAAGTTATATCCCACAGCGAGTTTATCGTATCATTTTCATGTGTCTGTAAAGGTGTGTTCAACTTCATTCTCGCCAAAAAACAATCACAATCTGCCTCATTTCGTTCAAAATCTTTACCATATTTCTACTTTAATAATCTCATTATTATATAACGATTTAATGAATGATAAAAATGCATGATTATAAATAAATAGCCGAACGGTTTAAATTGCTTACAGAAAAATAAAATAAACTTTCATAATACACTTTTCTTTATCAAAGTTCGCGTCCTTAGTAATACCCAAATGAGTAAATAATCTAGGCAAACAAAATTCAAGACAATATTGCCGATATACATAGAGGTGACAAAAGTCATGGGATAGCAACATGCAAATATACATATGGCAGTAGTATCTCGTACAAAATGTATAAATGGGCAGTGTATTGGTTGGGCTTTCATTTGTAGTCAATTGATTCATGTGAAAAGGTTTCTGACGTGATTATGGCAGCACGACGGGAATTAACAGACTTTGAACGCGGAATGGTAGTTGGAGTTAGACGCATGGGACATTCCATTTCGGAAATAGTTAGGGAATAACACTGCGTGAAATAACCGCAGGAATCAACGTGGGACGTACGATGGACGTGTCCGTTAGGACAGTGCGGCGAACTTTGACTGTACTGGGTTATGCCAGCAGACCGACTAGAGTGCCTTTACTAACAGCACGACATTGCCTCCAGTGCCTCTCCTGGGCTTGTGACCATATCGATTGGACCCTAGACGACTGGCAAATCGTGGCTTGGTCAGATGAGTCCCGATTTCAGTTGGTAAGAGCTAATGGTAGGGTTCTAGTGTGGCGCCGACACCACGAATCCATTGACCCAAGTTGTCAACAAGGAACTGTGCAAACTGGTGGTGACTCCATAATGGTATAAGCTGTTTTTACATGAAATGGACGTGATCCTCTGGTCAAACTGAACCGATCATTGACTGGAAAGGGTTATGTACAGCTACTTGGAGACCACTTGCAGCAATTCATGGACTTCATGTACCCAAACAATGATGGAAGTTTTATGGATGACAACACTCCATGTCGCCGGGCCGCAACTGTTCGCGATTGGTTTGAAGAACTTTCCGAACAATTCCAGCGAATGATCTGGCCACTTAGATCGCCCGACATGAATCCCATCGAACATGTATGGGACATAATGGAGAAGTCAGTTCGTACACAAACTCCTGCACCGGCAACACTTTCGCAATTATGGACGTCTATAGAGGCAGCATGGCTCAATATTTCTGCCGGGGACTTCCAACGACTTGTTGAGTCCATGCCACGTCTAGTTGCTGCACGTCGCCGGGCAAAAGGAGGTCCGATACGATATTATGAGGTATCCCATGACTTTTGTCGCCTCAGTATATAACTTAAGTCTAAGAGGCAACGTGAACAATTTTACTCTCTGTAGCTTGCGCAAAAATTAATACACATTAAAATACATTAAAATACATAAAAACACATTACAATACGACGAAAAAAAAATTTTTGTCTGTTAAGTTTGTTTACAATAAATTAACAGATTCTTAAATGCTTAAGACAAGAGTGAGTGAGTAAGTATATTTGGGCGGCTCTTAACAGCGACTTCTTGAGAGTCGATTAAGACAAGAAAATTCGATCAATTATGTTAGTCAAGTTTATTTTCGTTAGATGAAGAGAATATTGGATGCCTCCATGAATGTGAAGATTATAAGAATATTATACTTAAAATATAAAAACTATTCCGGCACATAAACATTCCAATAAAGGAATAATTTTAATAATACGTTGTAATAAAAAGTTATAGTTTAAGTAAATATTACACCAGCGCACTAAGCGCTGACTTAATTATTGAGATATTTTTAAATAGTAAAAAAAAAAGAGTTAGAAAAATTTTAAAATAATTAAAAATAAAAATGTTTCCCTAAATTTACATTATGTGTTATGTTTGGAAATATGCAAGTGCTTCCGAAATAAATTCTGGTTACATAACAATTATAAGTTAAGAAATGATAGTAGTACATTTTCCCATTTCACTTACTCATATATATCACTTGAAAGTGTTAATTTCTGGTGATAAAGGGTATTTACTGAATGTAGCTGAATAAAAATGCGATTGCTGCAGGTCACGAACTAAATATTTGAACGAAAATATGTGTGAACTAGCACCCTTGTGCAGTTCTTAAAAACAGAGTACGCCTTTGAATGTTAGATTAAATGCGAATTTATTACAGATATTATAGAAAGTTTTTATAAGGAACATTCAGTGGCTGGTAAAGATATATGCTTAAACCGCAGATTCCATTGCTGTAATTTTTGCATTTTTAATCATGTTTTAAAGACCAATAAATTTTTGTAATTATCACCACCTTTATTTCCCATCAATGTTTGGAATTAACTGTTGTAGCTATCTTAAATTCTTCCTTATTACGTCAATATTTCATTAATTTTTAATTCGGAGGAATAACTTAACCACATTTTTAATTCAAGACCTTTACTTATCAAAAAGTTTCCTAATTAAAACATTCAGCCTATGTGACTCATCATAGGAGGAAGATTTATGATCAGATGTTCTAATCGCAACGTTTTAGTATTGAAACAAGGGTTTTAGTTTTATTTTCACATTATATAACTTTTTTGTTAATAATAACATATTTCGCAATTTTTCCAAAAGTAATTTTTGAAAATAAAATAGCATTTTAATTAATTTATATATTACAACAATTTCAAATTTCTGTATTAGTTTAAGAACATGGTTCCCAGAATAAAATTTTTTAACTGAATTTTTGTGCTTCTCCTGAGGCTTCTTTTCCTTCTTGTTTAAACACTAAGTCTTCGCCGTCCCTTTGAAAAAATCACTGCTCCTACTTCTACATATTTCAACGGGCGCGCTGAGTGACATAAGCCAAGCAAAGTTGGTAACGAAGGGCGGAAAGTAGTTCCATATCTTTACGTTGTATTAAAATTGTTAGGTAACCATTTAGGATAACTTAGATTATTTCTTTCAATTTCTGTTTTTTATGCTTCTAAATGTCAAAATGAGCAGATTTGTATAGCATTTACTATTCTAATAATTTTGCAGTTTCACTTTAAAGACGCATGAATGAAGTGACGCAGTCCATAACAATGTTAATTTTACACGAAGCGGAATAAGACATAACGTTCATACAAAAAAAATCTTAAACAGGGCTTTCGAATGTGCTCATTTTAGCGTGACAGCCTGTAGATGAATTTATTGCAAATTAGATATGTAACTGTAGTGTAATATATTGGCTTTCATCTCACTTAATATCCTACTGAGGACAATCCAGACTTTTTTAGTTCCCTTATGGTAATTACGCAGGAAAGCGCTAAAACTGCTGTTTTTAGCCCATNTACGCAGGAAAGCGCTAAAACTGCTGTTTTTAGCCCATTTCACTACATTTTTCTCTTTAAAAACATGTAATAGGGTAAAGGCAAAATAAGACGGATGTAGATAATTTTTTTTTTTTTCATCTTTTCTGGAAAATCGTATTCCCAGACCATTTATGTAATAGGATACGCGTATATGTGTATACACTGATTTTACAGATAACATTTTTCTACGGAGTCGTTTTAGAGCCATATTTCAGGATCATTTNATATATGTGTATACACTGATTTTACAGATAACATTTTTCTACGGAGTCGTTTTAGAGCCATATTTCAGGATCATTTTTTATTTCATTATCTGAAAGAGATTAATATATGGACCACATAAATGTAATTATTTATAGTCAAATTATTATAATTTTCAAAATATACCATCGAAAAGTCGATAATTTTGGAATATGGGAGCCCAAATTTATATGCTTCTAATTAACTTTGCCAACTATATAACATGCCACGTCATCTGTATCATATACACAACATGTTAAGTATCAAGGATATTGAACAATCGATACTCAGGTACTGGCGTCCTGAATCTACTTTAAAATAGATATTGATATTTCTGCCAACACACTTTTATTCGTCCGAGAGGAAATTATTTTAATATTTATTAGTTTAACCGCAGAAATCAGTTGCCTTTAGCGCGTCAACACCGCGACGTTGCTCGGTGGAGAGATATTTCGGCAGGTCTCGAGAGCCGATAAGGGTGAGGTGAGGTGGGCATGGAGCAACGCCGGAATGCAAGGACGGGGAAACGGGATATCCCCGAGGAAACCCGCCGACTAGCGGCATCGTCCGGCACGATTCCGGGAGCGACCCCGCCAGGAATCGAACACGTTTCGCCTAGGTGGGAGGCGAGTAGTCGAACCACCACACCACACCNCCGGGAGCGACCCCGCCAGGAATCGAACACGTTTCGCCTAGGTGGGAGGCGAGTAGTCGAACCACCACACCACACCACACCTGACGTTACTTGTTGTTCCGATCAGCCTACAAACTGTCGTGGTTCATCGTCGTACATATTTTAATAAACGTGTTTATTCCACCAGCAATCGTTTTAATCTTGCGTGTTTGATTAACCTACCTTACTCAACTATGGAGAAATGTCATACAGTTAATACATTTTTTGACAAAGAATGTAGTCGACTAATCATTTACGCACTTGACGTATTATTAATTGTACAATTGCAAAAAAATGGCACCAAAACTAAAGTTAATTTTTGTTATTAAGAAGTGCTCGCAACACTGCAGATGAGAGAATTCACATTAATACATAAAAATGCGGATAGGAAAAACAATGGACGATGTGTCAGCTTTAGGAGGCATTAATTTTTCGCTACTGAAAAATACGCTTTAAAGTCTGACAATTGGATTAATCTGCATGTTACTCTAAATGTTTTTTTTAAGTGCGTTAGNAAAGTTAATTTTTGTTATTAAGAAGTGCTCGCAACACTGCAGATGAGAGAATTCACATTAATACATAAAAATGCGGAGAGGAAAAACAATGGACGATGTGTCAGCTTTAGGAGCCATTAATTTTTCGCTACTGAAAAATACGCTTTAAAGTCTGACAATTGGATTAATCTGCATGTTACTCTAAATGTTTTTTTTTAAGTGCGTTATTATCTCAGATTAAATTCGTAGCATAAAAATACTTGAATACGTATCATCAGGAATACTCGTGGATTGGTACTGCAGGCTTCCTTGGGCCTATGTACAGCATGTTCTCTGCTTTGCAGCATATCCTGTCGGCTGTGGCGTGCCTGCCTCTGCTGTCTTCTGGAATTTCCATGGGATATCCAGCCACGACCTTGCTGCAGCTACGACCCACCTCCAGCAATACTACCTTCACCTTGGACTCCGACCAGGAATCCTGGTCCAGTAAGTACAGATTGCTGGTGTGAGGTAGCCAATTACAAAATATCTACTGTCAATTTTTTTTTAATGGCATTTTTTTGGTCCACTGGATTCCTCGCGTTCTTTTGTCGATAAAACTCCACCTAATGACTACCAAAACGTCTTTTCCCCCTGTTATGATTAAAAATGACAGTTGACAGCAGTTCCAAAGTGTCTCTTCTCCTAAAGCTTTATACCAAATGGCAATTGAAGAACGAGCCCCTTAAATCAGAAACAAAACTACCTCTTTGCTAATATGGCTTCTGTGTTTTTTTAGCCATCATTTACATAATTTCTCTTTATCCAGCGTTTACTATTCCTAATTGTCTCTTGTCCTTAACATACATTTCCAAAACGTCTCTTCTCCTATGTAATATTACAAATCCTCCTTTGTTTAACTTTTTTTTATCCTTTTAAGGAAACTATTACGATCTTGATGATAAACTTAATTTAAAATCAATTATCTAATAACTAATACTGATGTGAGAAAGTATTTAAAAGTCATTAACTTTTAAAATATTGTCTCATACGTTTTTATTATTATCCACAAGTTTAGCTAAATGGGCAAAAGACATTTCGGAACTGGCCACCACATTTGAAGTTAAATACTGGAAAATAAATCCTCGCCCATAATGGCATAACTATTAACATAAGCACTCACTTTTATATTTATGTTGTAATATTGGCAGAAAATGTGAGAAATTAGCCCCATAGCCCTATGTGTTCATGTCACGTTAAGGTTATTATTTCTAGTTTCATGAAAATGGAAGAAAATGCCTTTACTTTGTATAATAAAATCTTGCGCATGCAGTGTTAATTTGTATGTAAGACAGGAAAATAAACGTTGGTCACATGGAATAAACCATGCAGGCTTTCAAAAGTCGTGAACTCTCTAAGGCTACTCAAAAGTGTGCTGTCAGTAATGTGTTGTCCACATTTTTATTTTATTATATGAACTGTTCAGCACCGCCAGCAAAATTGCTGTTGATATGTACGACCACATGTTAGACAGTTATTCACAGTGTTTTAATAATGTCAACAAGAGGCTAAATAAAACATTTAAGGAGTCATTCGAGTTTTATGCAGCTATGGCGTACTTCTGGTTTGGATGTCCATTTCAGGTACATTAACTTAAATGGGATTTTTCACTTCAGTCAGTCATAATACTAAACGTTTATAGACAACGTGTCAAACTAAATTAGTAGCAATTTATATATGTATTTTGAGTATAGATAGAATTACAGGTTACTGTGATTCTCAATACCGAAAGTCTTAAATGCTACTGACAATGCTCGTGTCTGACTGAATAGCGCTACCATTTTGTCCATAAAGATGCACAAACAATCACGCAGGCAGAGCTGTCCACGACCACCCCCTGAACTGGACAGACTCTTTAAGTACTTACGTCTCTCCAGTGAATCTGACGAGAGAAGTTCTCTTCTATCATCTCCTAGTGGATGCAGACTTGATATTATCGATCGCGGGAGCTGAGTTTCTCTTTAGTTCTTCAGGTGAAGATTGCTACAAGAATTTGTTCCATCTTTTCGAGTCGCCTCTGGCTTCACACTGGTGTGAGTAAGCACGTTTCATTCTTCCAGCAGGCTGTCAAAGTGTATGTTTCATATTATAATACATTTGCCGACTTAAATGATTGAAGTCTCGTATGTGCTATTCAAGTTTTAGAATTAACTGACGATCGCTCCATAAAGATCATGTGGGCATTCTTTTCCTCTGTGCTACCAAACTACCTCTGACCACCATGCATGATCGGTAGTTCTGCTGACGTCCTTGAATGCCATCAACACATAGCTCTGCAAAGATAATCTTATCTTGATGACCTGTAGTACAGCTATTTTCATATACTTTCTTTCCCTGAATTTGTATTTTTGTGTAACCGTTCTACGCTCTCCGAAAGTGCCAGCAATCTTCTTTGATCAAATTTTCCACAATGTTTCCTATGACCAAAACTGAGTTTAGGGTCTGGATGAGTTCGCTTTCAAGGTCCTTCCCTCGTTTGCTGTACAAAACCTTTTGATCAATTATTTATAAATGTTCGAGACACATCATTTCTGCAAAGTTTCCTTGCCGATTTGAAGCATATATCTTCTTATATTGTATTGGACTCTTTTAAAAATTTCTGTAGAAAAGTTATAAATTTCTGTAGAAAAGTTATGTCCTGGAACATTCCTGAACTTTTTCATTTACCCATTCAAACTCTTTTACAATGATATCTGGAGTATCCATTGTGTCTGACAACTCAGTCATCATTATTGTAATTTTTCTGTGAAATATATCTTCATGCTCTACATTATCACGTGGTAGAAATGATCATGCCAGCTTCTTTATGTTCGCTAGTAGATCAAAAAAGACTTTGTTCAACAGTAGGCTCTTCAGTATCTTGTGTGTTTTCGTCTAATTCGCCATATTTAAGAAATCTTAATTTCCGTCTCTACAACATGAGTTCTCCAGGATTCTTGGTTCTTTTCCTTTATTCTAGTAGTATATTTTGTGCTTTACTCTCTAAATTTTTCGGTTGCTGGCCTTCGTCGATATCTCTATCTCTAAGTGCCCAATGATTCGTATTAACATTTGCTTCTATGGCCAATGAACTGTTTATTGGACTTCATTTAATAAGTAGTTCTTCAAAGGTTTCCTTGGAAAACTTCTTGTTACCTCAGGAGTTCATCACCTTTGTCTCGTTGAACTTCTTTCAGTAAGCTTCATGACACTGTCAATGTGTTGTTGGGACTTGCCCGATGCTCCCTGGTGTTTGATGTTCTGTGTTTCACCAATGCTATGAGCTGATCGTCGCTTGTGGAGTCTTCAGTTACAGCCCACTGACAGCCAAAGTTGGAGCTTATGAGACTGTATTGTGTGCACATTACATAATTGCGGAGGTTTCCAGGTTTTGTTTGACATGATGGTTGTTCGCCAAGAGATAGCGACCAATCACCATTCCCCTGCCATCGGTTTCTATCGAATGCCACTCCTCTGAGTATAAATTGACATTACCTCTAAATATTAGTTTTTCCCTTCCAGTATTCTATCTATCGAGTTGTATATATCAAAATGGTATCTGATATATATCAATTATATCAATTTCAATAAATTGAAATAGGAACCCAACAGGAATATGTTCTTGCTCCAAATTTCTCCTGTATTTATACACGACATTAATGTGAGAGTTTTTTTCAGTAACTTTGATCTGTGTTTGGGAGTCCTTTTCCAGATTCCAGCAACATATATTTTCGGGTTGCGGGGTTATGAGTAGGTATTTCGATGTTTCTTTCTTTTGAGAGAGTAGGGCTCCAGCAACAGAACATAGATCAGTTTATCGTTGACAATCATTGTTTTCTAATTCTGCAAGAGCTGATTCATGCGAGTTTTTATATGGTCCCACTTGATAACTGGTGTTTGTCATCGCCATAGATGACATTCTCTAGTTTCATCAAGAATGTTTTCTCGAAATGTAGACATGGACAATTCTATAAGTCCACACTGATAATGTGTTATTTCTTGTCTTTCAGAAAATTAGGAAAATATATCCTGTTATTTCTTTTCCCATTGGCCATTTGTTGCCCTTTTGTCGACATTTTTACTATCTTTTTGCGAATTTGCAATACTTGCTCTAGCATTCATACTGTAGGCACCTTTAGGGTCTGGCTAGGAAGTCTTACTCTTCGCAGGCAGTGTTTTCCACAAACTTTCACCTGCTCTGTCATTATTTTTAAATACTTAATGGGACCCTTAATCAGAAATCATGTTGTTGACATTTTACTTGTCATGCCCTGTAATTGATTNGTGTTTTCCACAAACTTTCACCTGCTCTGTCATTATTTTTAAATACTTAATGGGACCCTTAATCAGAAATCATGTTGACATTTTACTTGTCATGCCCTGTAATTGATATGCAATTCCTTTCAAGAGCTCGTGTGTTGATTTTTTCCATTTCTGAGGAGTTATGTTTCCATACTAATTCCTCGAACACCTTGTTCAATTACCTGTGGACGTTGTAAATGAACACTTTCGGTCCTTATTCCTAGACTGCTGAGCTTTAATCAACAAATTCCTTTATATTAGAGGAGTTGGTAGGTACTGAGAGCTGAGAAGCAAATGAGTAGTGAGTAGTGAGGTGTGTGGTGCTTGTTACAGCGAGCATGCTGGCAGCCACGGCGCCACTGGGAGGCCTTCTCGCCCTCACACTACTGGATCGGCTGGGGCGGAGAACACTGCTGTTGGCCAGCAACGTGCCTGCACTGCTGGGCTGGCTGCTGGTAGCCAGGGCACCGCACACGTCATCACCGGTGGCCGAGTTGTACGTGGCGCGTGGCCTAGCAGGCGTCTCACTGGGCGTCGCCATCACCTCGTGCACCGTGTACTTGGCCGAGGTCATCACACCGAGGAGAAGCCGCCCACTCACCAGCTGGCCAGGGCTANGCCCCAGCTGCTCCACCGCCTCCAAGAAGCACGACAATTGCCTCTTCTGCGCAGACCGCTTTCAGGATCCTTCCACCTCGCAGGCGGATGACCCCAGTGACGACGATGACTCTTGCAAGACCATGCTGCAAGTACTCTTCAGCAAAGACGTGTTGAAGAACTTGTTCGTTCAGGTTCTCTTGGTGTTTTTCCAGCAGTTTAGTGGGATCTTCGCTATCTTGGCGTACCTCGTCGACGTCATAGACGGTCTCAGCGTGGCAGAGCTCGGTCCGTACAACGTCGCTATGTTGTGCGGCGCCTTAGTGTTCTTGTCGAACGTGTGCTTCAGTATTCTCGAGCCGAAGTTCGGTATAAGGAACATCATTGTTTTCTGTACTGTTGGAATGGCGCTCTCGATGCTGTTCCTTTCTTTCCACCTTACTTTGCTGCATGTGGGTGGTGCGATGGCCGTGCTCTATTACAAGTGGATTCCTTTCGTGGCCATTTTGTTTTTCGTGTTCTTCGGCGGGGCGTGGCTAGCTGTGTTCCCGTGGCTCGAGCTGGGCGAGAAGTTCCCACCGCGTGTGAGGGGCGCAATCGGTTACATTCTGTTCCTCTTAACATTTTCTTTTTACTTCGCAAATCTGAAGTTCTTTCCACTAATTGCGGCGTACTTCAAGTTCGAGATGACCGAAGTTTGGTATTACCTGTGTCTCGTCTCTACCCTGGGAGCAGTGTTTATGTTCTTCTTCTGGCCAAAGTCTCGGCATTCTCTGGTGGGGGTCATGGGTGACACAGTTGTAACACCCATGCATTCCGTTATACCAGAGGAAGAAAGACTACTGCCAACTGATAACTTTCCCCCTACATAATGCCGCTGTCAAAATCTCATTTACCTCAGTGCTTAACATCAAATATGTCTGCTTTAACATAGTTTAGTAAAAACAGTTGTTTATTTATTTAATTTCCTCCTCGTTTCATTTTATATCAAAGGTAGGTGACTTGAAGCATTGACATTTATTTNGTTGTTTATTTATTTAATTTCCTCCTCGTTTCATTTTATATCAAAGGTAGGTGACTTGAAGCATTGACATTTATTTATTTTACGTATATTTTGGAATACTGGAGTTTGTGTAATCCATTCTCTTCTTGACTTTATAAATTTACTTTTCTGTGCCATGTTAAGAAATTGTTGAACTTTTTTGAAAAAATATGGTGTAAATTCTATTAAATGCGAATTTATCAAGACACGTATAGAATGTAGTGATGTTAATTCTATAAAGCATATCTCNGTGTAAATTCTATTAAATGCGAATTTATCAAGACACGTATAGAATGTAGTGATGTTAATTCTATAAAGCATATCTCTACAAATTCATGGACTGCTGTACCTTTAAACATCTTTATCTAATTTTATTAGTTAAATCGGTGAAATACATTTTCAGAATTCAATTTGTGGCTCTACTAAACTTACCCAAATTTCTGCAGCACAGCTGTAACCTTACATATTTAGTTGGTGATAAATGCAAGTTTTCTTTATTGGCCCTAGCAAAGTCACAAAGATACTTAAGGAAAGACATGTCCAAATATCATGCGAAAAATATTAGGTAAATGTCAAACTAAAATAAAGTGTGTCTACGTTTGCATAAGCTGTCGATAAATAAGTATTTAGTTTAAGTGAAATATGAAAATAGTAAATTTTTTTCCGAAACAATTCACATTTATTCGCACATGCCTATTTAAACACAAAAATAATTGCAATTTAAACTTAAGTGCACAACCATTTTTTAGTATTATTAGAAAACTTCTGATATTTATAAATAAAACAACAAATGTTAGCTGATTTTCTGTAGTAGACTATGAAAAAGTGACTTCAGCCAATTTTTATTGAAAGTAAAATTTTAGTCATTATTACCATGTCAGGTAAATNTTTTATTGAAAGTAAAATTTTAGTCATTATTACCATGTCAGGTAAATATAATATTTAAATATTTTATTAGCAGTTGTAATTTTTTTTTGCTTCATATATTAACTTTAGAAATAATGCACTACGCGTAGGTAACGAAATAAATTTTAAACAATGTAAAATTATTTGAATAAAGTTTCTAACATCCTGTTTATATACATTCGGTTGTTCTGGTGTCGTATANATATGCATTCGGTTGTTCTGTTGTAATAATATTTTTTGTTTTAGTACAGGGCGATAAATTATAAATACTCAAATACTTAATTTTTTCTCTCTTAAGTTTTTTCAGCATATGTAATTAATTTTCTTTAATTGCATAATTACTTCCCTCCTAATTTGATGCCAGTTTTTTTTAATAGGCCGAAATTTATCTAATTACATTGAGTTTATTCTGTATTTAAAATGTTTTTATTTTGTTTAACTAGTTTGGAATAAAACCTTGAGAAACACTTACTAAAGCAGTCAGCTGAGTCGATAGTAAAATGTTTATATATATTTAAATATTTGTTTAGCTAGTCAGAACATTATGCACAGAAAAAACAGCTATTAATAAAATTTAATTTAATTATCGACGGTAAGTAAAGCGCCATAGAAATATGTTAGACAATTCCAATTTTTTATTACAGTACATCTTGTCTAGTCTACAGAGCCACAAATCTCGTTCCTGTTTATAAATATTATGTCTCAGTGTGTAAACAAGATTTTAAAAATAAAGTTGTCTGAAGGTAGAAACCTCTACAAGTTTACAGAATACAAAGAAGAAGAAAGCCTTCAGTTAAGTTTTTTTGCCAAAACATTAAAATTTATTCAATTGTATGCACATTCCAGATTTTGTGTTAGGTTAAAAGGCAGTAGTTTTGAATTCTACGAAGACAACTAAAAGAAAATGCAATTCCAAATACAAAATTATTTTCTGTCATAAAAATATTAGTTAATAATATGATAATGCGGTATCGTTTTACTTCCAAATATATGTTTTATGTGCCAATGACAGTGTTTTCAGTAGCTCAGTAAAGTTTATATATTGTAGAATATGATCTGGGACGTACAAGCACCACTGCGATTATAAAACTTTACAACAACAGTATTTTTTAATAACAGAATTTATTCACTTACGGCCAAACAAAGTATATCCCTACACATCGAGTTGTATTACACTGAAGAGCCAAAAAAACTGGTACAACTGCCTAATATCGTGTAGGGCCACCGCGAGCACGCAGAAGTGCCGCAAGATGACGTGGCATTGACTCGACTAATGTCTGAAGGTATGCAGGAGACAATTCCCACCCTGAATCGTGCAGGGTGGTCCAAAAATTCATAGCAGTGCGAGGTGGTGGGGATCTCTTCTGAACAGCACGTTGCAAGGCATCCCAGATATGCTCAATAATGTTCATGTCTGGTGATTTAGGTGGCCAATGGAAGTGTCTAAAATTAGAAGAGTGTTCCTGGAGCCACTCGGTAGCAACTCTCGACGTGTGGGGTGTCACATTGTCCTGCTGGAATTGTCCACGTCCATCGGAATGCACAATGGACATGAATGGGTGCAGGTGATAGGACAGGATGCTTACATATCCGTTACCTGTCAGAGTCGTATCTAGACGTATCAGGGGTCCCATTTCACGCCAACTGCACATGCCCCATACCATGACAGAGCCTCCACCAGCTTGAACAGTCCCCTGTTGACATGTAGGGTCCATGGATTCATGAGGATGTCTTCATACCCGTACACGTACATCCACCCGATACAATTGCAAACGAAACTCCTCAGACCAGGTAACGTATTTCTAGTTATCAACAGTCCAATGGCGGTGTTGGCGGGCCCAGGCGAGGCGTAAAGCTTTGTGTCGTGCTGTCAACAACGGTACACGAGTGGGCCTTCGGCTCCGAAAGCCCATATCAATTATGGTGCGTTAAATAGTTCACATGCTGGCACTTGTTGATGCCCCAGCATTGAAATCTGCGCCATTTTGAGAAAGGGTTGCACGTCTGTCTCGTTTAATGATTCTCGTCAGTCGTTTGTCCCGTTCGTTCACGATCTTTTTCCGGCTGCAGCGATGTCAAATATCTGGTGTTTTACCGGATTCCCGATATTCACGGTACACTCGTAAAATGATCGTACGCGAAAATCCAAATTGTATCGCTGCCTCGTAGGTGATATGTCCCATCTCTCGTGCGACGAATATAACACCACGTTCAAACTCACTTTAATATTGATAACCTGCCATTGTAGCAGCAGTAACCGATCTAGCAACTTTGCCAGACGTTTGCTGTCTTATATAAGCACTGCCGACCGCATCGCGTTAATCTGATTGGTTCCATACGTCTGTTGTTTGTATACGCACGCATATACCAGTTATTACGGCTCTCCAGTGTCCATTAACTCAAACCTTACTCGATTGCTAAAAGTGTCAGCTAAAAGTAAGCTATTTTTTCCAGTTCTTCTAAAGGGAATACCTCATAAAAATATCACTTTTTATACAAAATTAAAGCAAAGCTATTTTCTAAAATTTCATAGGAGGCCTTTCATAAAAAGTATAGATTTTCTCTAACAATGTCTAGAAAACACTTACAGTACTATTTAGTCAAAGTAAGTTAATACGCCACAATAAGTTCTTCATCAAGTGATGTGATGGATGTTTACTTTATTTCAGCACATAATGCACTGAAATTTTGTAATCAAGTACGTTCGTTTCCTCCCGGAATATTCAATAATTGATGTCGTCATTCTTTTGTTAAAACCTTTCTCCCCTACCAAATGGCGCTTCTTTGAATCGGTTTTTGTTGCAATTGTCCCTCCAAAGCGGTGCTTTCATGTGTGTCTATGAACATTTCAGTTATAAAATATTTCTTACAGAAAATGTTTAGCTTGGCCCAATTAAATTCGAAACACGTGAGACAAAGAAAACGAGTTAAAACTTTGGCCGAAGTGAAACAAACAAGATCTAAGGTAAATTTTTTGAAACTTCTATATAGTAATCTGCTACTTTAAACCACGTGCCCCAATGGGTAAATAGTGCCTATTCTCTGAAATCCTCAATCCTTGACTGTTTCTTGATGGGTATATTTTATTCGGCGTAGAGATAAATTTTAAAACCACTGGAAATATCTCTATAATTTTTCTGCTATTTAGCTCACAGGCCCAAAAATAATTTAAATTACAATAGTCTATTCGCGTTTTCTTCACACTTTTTGAATCTCACCTTTAAAAGTTACCAAAGAAAAACGTTATTACACTGAGTGCGCAAAAGTGTGGTGTGTTGTCTCTTTGGTGTAATTTTTTCGACTTAGCTAAGGCTTGTTCGCATAAGGCGGAGAAAGATCATGATAGTAAAACTTAACGAGGCCTTAAGGAAAGTTGGAAGTAATCATAAGTGGTCTATGGTATAGTGAATATTTTTATTTCTCTGAGGAAATTACACTTTAGACATTCTTCACATAAGATAGTTCAAAATGAGCATTAACTTTGGAATAGCCAATTTTTTATTTTAATTAAATACGAAACGTAAGTTTTTTTATATTTTCTTACAAGCATCTACTCAAGAAAAATGTGGTTTGTTCTTAGAGATACACGGTAAATATCTGATATGTTGTAAACTGAATATACTGTCTCTCTCATCTTTGCTGCCGAATTACGGAGGCAATACTAAAACTTAACTTTTCCAGAAAATGTCAAGAATTTCTTAAAATCCTTTTTCCCATGTAATAACAGAATAGATTAACATAAATTATGCAAGTGCTGTCTTTCTGTTACGTAGCCTTAAATTTGAGTTAATTTGTATTGGATTTTCGAGTTAAAATAAAATATTAACCATTTATTTTTAATTAAGCAAGTTTCTACGTAATTTGGTTGAAAAGATTTATTCTGAAGTATCATTATTCAAAATAACAGATTTTTTTATATATATTTAAGGGGTTTGCCTCCTGTATCATTTTTCTCCTCTTTTGGCCTAGAAGTGCAGGAGCTATAAGGTTTACACTGGCACGCGCTGCAAGAGCTAGCCGCCACGTGCACAGCTTTGAACTGGCGTGCAGTGTTCTCGTAGTGCTGCGTGTACCTATGGGACTTTCCGTGATAAACCTATCACTTCATTGATGAAAAGTGTGTATCAAAGTTCAATACAGGCTCCTAAAGGTTGTTCACGATAATGGGAGCATTTTTTAATTCAACCTTTGAAAAATATAATTTCCCCTACTCGCATAAACAGTATATTAACGGGAGCGCTGAGTGGCATGAACGTAGTAAAGTTGGTAATGACGGAGGCAAAGTAGTTCAGGGCCTTAAAGTTGAATTAAAAGTGTTATTTATACATTTGTGAATACTGAAATTATTTATTTTGCTCTGTTCTTTTAATGCGTCTAAGTGTAAGAATTAGCACATATGTAAAACATTTACTTTCCCAATAATCTCACAGTTTCACTTGACCGACGCATGAATAAAGTGATCAGGCCCATGGCGATGTTAATTTTACATATGGCGGAAAAACGCAGAAAGTTCATACACGTAGATCTTAAGCAAATCTTTTAAATGTGATCAGTTTACCGTGAACAGCCTTTATCGTAGTTTGACTCGTGTCTGGTTGTTTTGTTTTAAAATACTTTAAAATACGGCAGTCTGAAAAATCCGTTTTTAACCATATTGGAGGGTTCCAAAATAATATTTACAGCAGGCGTGGTAGATTTAAAGTACCATTCCTTACTCGTCTGGGGTATGGTATCTTCGTTGGTAAACTTACTGGTGGCACGTTTAACAGTTTCGTCAAAAAAACTCGAATTTAAAACACTGCAACGCAGCTCAAGCGTTAGGCAGGCGGAAACCTTAATGCATTGCGTATTGTAAGGTTTTTGTGTGTGTTTGGTCAGTTCGTCATCAGTGTTCTATTAATCTAAGTGCTAACGTTCAGCTTCATTTCCTTCACTCGGACTGACTTTGCAGGCTAGTGCTGTCGCGGCAACGTGTGACCTCTCTTCGCTATAAATTATAAAACTTTCTAATGCCTACGTTGTTAAAGTATTGCCAGAAATGTGTAATAAATTATGAAAATAATTATCCCCGAGAAAATGACACTTCTCAGTTATTATTTCATTCTTTATATTTTGGTAGTTATTAACAATTACTGTTTTCTAATGCTAGAGTATCGATGATGCAGATAAATATGACATAGCAGCTCTTTACCATTTAACGCGACTACACAATATATTTTGACTTCGTCCTGACACAAAGGAAATGGGGAAACATCGATTTTATTTGACTTTATATATAATATTTTAATTTAAGACCGTAAAAAATAATAGAAAATTGTAATAACCAAAAAGGTTGAATAAATATTTTAATAAAATCAGAGTAAAATAGTGTAAATCAAAATGCATAAGTTATCATAACGTACAGTTTAATATTAAACGAAAACCAAATTCTGCATGTTATAAATGAATATATTTGCCGGACATAGTCTTAAAAGTAAAGTAGTACGATACAAAATGTAATTTTATCATATTGTCGTAAATAACGAAATTAATGAAAGTACTTATCAAATTGTAATATAATTGTATTCGTATAATAAATATACATTTTTAATTATGTAAGAATAAGTAAACGGGCAATTCTGCATGTTTGAAAACAATATCAGAAAACTCATGTGTGCTCTTGAATAAGAAAAGAGATAAATTAATTTCAAAATTTAGTGTTTTCTTAGTCCATTAATTCATAGGCTAACCAAGAGTTAACTGTCACTTATATTAAAATGTAAACATTAAAATTTTTTGAATTGCCTACTGAAGATGATGTTTGGGAAAACATGTATCTTGAGAATTTTTATGCATGTGTTAATCAACTTCCTTCAAAATATACGTTAATTGAACTGGAGTCACGTGTTATTCCAATAATAATTTTCAGTCCAGGTAAAAATATTTTTTTAATATAAGATATAAATGTTTCTGCTCAGGAAGTTTTTATGAAATAATTTTAACGTGCTTAAGATTTAATATTTTTAAAAAGATTGTTCACGTTAATAATTATTTTATTTTTACTGTAAGTCATTTCATTATTTTTATAAGACGTAAAATAGCCTACTATTTGTCATATTTGCAGTAATAAAAGATTCGTCAGCAATTTTTTACTGTATAGTTTCAGTTAGATTGTTTAGATTTGCATACTTTCCTTACTGATGTGGTTGAACCTTGTAATTTGCAAGTTTTGTAACTACTTTTCCTATCGGTTAGTTTATGCACTTTCGTACCGTGCAATGACACAAGCATTATTTTTTCTTGCGAATATTAATTCGTTTATAAAAATCGAATCTTCTTATTTAAATAAGAAGAAGATTTAAACAGAAATAAATAATGGAATATGTATTAGTTATTTACAGAAAATGCACTGATAGTTTTGTTATTGAATGAAAACCTTGTTAAATTATTTTCTTGGTTATTAATTTTTCATTTTATAGCCGATGACTCTATTGCTGTAATTATATAAATTACAGTGAGATATTTTCTTTTATAAGTACAAATAACTTTATATTTCTATTTTATTTTGGTTATATTTAAAATAAATACGTTATTGTCAATGTAATTTAAATCTAGGATACTAGAAAACACTTTATATGTGTATATAATTTGTGAAAATGTTACGTAAGTGCAANATTTACAGTGAGATATTTTCTTTTATAAGTACAAATAATTTTATATTTCTATTTTATTTTGGTTATATTTAAAATAAATACGTTATTGTCAATGTAATTTAAATCTAGGATACTNATTTCTATTTTATTTTGGTTATATTTAAAATAAATACGTTATTGTCAATGTAATTTAAATCTAGGATACTAGAAAACACTTTATATGTGTATATAATTTGTGAAAATGTTACGTAAGTGCAAAACAATTTTCCTATTTTTATGTACTTNAAAACACTTTATATGTGTATATAATTTGTGAAAATGTTACGTAAGTGCAAAACAATTTTCCTATTTTTATGTACTTGTAATAAAACGTCAAAATGTATTTAGAAATCATGTAGAACCTTTACCAGTATGACCTCAATTTTTATTTGGTGTGTTCTGATAATATTATGGTACATAAACATTGTAGTAATCAAAGCATATTTTCATCACCTGTACAAATGGCGACCACAGTTGACGACGTCTCTAGGCGGTACTTTCAGGCCACGTCACCTCGCTCCAGCATTGCGATGTGTTGGCTGAAGCTCGCCCTGTGTCACGTAGGCATTGAAAGACCCATTCGAAAGTTTTTCTCCTCGGCTGCCGCTTGTCAGGATAATGCTCGTGAGGCCTCAACTTCAACTCGCCGCGCCTTTAAGTAAACATACACCGTGTCGGCTAAAGCATGGACTAAAGATGAGGTGAACCGATCTCGCTGGCTGCGCACAACCAATCTCCGTGTCCCAACATTGGACTTCTTTTCTCCCAACACGTCTAGCGAAAACGGCATGGTTTGGATTTTAGGTTAGAAAACTAATACTGTGAACAAGTGCTTAGAGATGTATGTATACTTCCTCTAACCAATTTGTAATGCNTTTTAGGTTAGAAAACTAATACTGTGAACAAGTGCTTAGAGATGTATGTATACTTCCTCTAACCAATTTGTAATGCTGTTTGATTAAACTCAAATTGGTAAAAGTATTCCTTTCTTATAATAGTGATTGTCATTTAAAAATTAAGATGTAAACAAACACGTTCAACACTTTTGACAGTATGACTTTGACAGTTGTAAATGATTGGGGTAGGTCAATGTTAGATAGATGCGCAGAAGATGAATAAGCGGTCTACCNTTTTAGGTTAGAAAACTAATACTGTGAACAAGTGCTTAGAGATGTATGTATACTTCCTCTAACCAATTTGTAATGCAGTTTGATTAAACTCAAATTGGTAAAAGTATTCCTTTCTTATAATAGTGATTGTCATTTAAAAATTACGATGTAAACAAACACGTTCAACACTGTTGACCACGTGACTTTGACAGTTGTAAATGATTGGGGTAGGTCAATGTTAGATAGATGCGCAGAAGATGAATAAGCGGTCTACCTCATTTTTAGTCTTTGGGCTAAAGGTGGATTCACAACCATCCGTCGCACCCTTCAGTCGCCCGTCCGTCCGGCGGTAACGTGATTTTCAACCAATCGCAGGCCAACTTTTTTTTTCTATCCGTCCGTCCGGCAAATATTTCCCAAACTTTAACTTTCGACGGATGGATGGGCCACCGCCTTCTGACGACATTCCGTAGACGTAAATACGCAAGGCTGTGGATATGTGTTTATTTATCTTTGTTGTCAATTCAAGAATTTTATCACGAAAAAAAATTATTTCCCCAAAATGTCATAATTTTGAAAATATATTTGCAACTAAAACGTACCTCCAACTTAAGAAAGGTCACGATGTTCAGTTGTCACACTGAAATTTTGCCGTACAGAAAGATTGGCGGACGACAGATTGTTGTGAATCGCTTTCAACCGACGAAGAGTTTTCATAGTAATACTTTAAATATTTTAATTTTTCAAGAATATTAAGAAACTTTAAAGCCAAAAAGCTAGTTGCAGTTTTAAAGAGATACAGTCACGATAGCGACTAACGTTAATTAAGGCCACACAAGTCGATGCTCATTTGGAATTTCTTAACTGATCTTTTAATAAATTTTCTGCATATCGTTTCCTTATTAAAACCACTGGTGTCAGAATTGATTATTCTGTTGGAATCAAATTCCATGTATTTTTCCTTAAGTCACTGTGGCTATATAATTTATGTATCTTGTGGAAGTTCTGGTTCATTTTCCCTTTCCCAGAGTCATTGTATGTTATTTTCAGTCGACTTGGAACTTATGAAACCTGTGTTCCGGAGACGTCTACCGATGGTAAGAAAGGTAAAAAGAGGTTGCAAGGGCACTGCAAGTTATTCTGTCACGATGAGCCAGGAATGCACAAACTCCGGGACAGTGCCTCGGTGTTGGTAGTGATAATCAAACAATTTCAATACAACATAATTTTCCCCACCGCACAAAGTCCACTACTGTTACAACACTCCTTTTCCATTACATTATAAACGTTACGACATACTTCGTTAAGTTACGCCAAACTCGGTAAACATGTAGTACTTACTAAGGACATCCTACCTTTATAGTTTTATATAAAGCCAGCTGTTTATTTTCAAAATGGCAGCGATTTTAAAATTTAGGACGCTATCTTATGTCTCAGCAACCATTTAACCGATTTACACTAAAGTTGGTATGTTGATAGTGCATCATGTACCTATTGAACTTAGAAAGCAATAATATTATTGGTCTGGATGAAGCATTAATTTTCAAATTGGCGGCTGTATAAATATCTCAGGTTTTTTTACTGTAACTTCCATACCGTCTGACCAAATTCGACCAAGCTTCGCATGCTGAAAGTAACTTTTACAAGCATCAAGCATCATAATAGATGTTCCAATACATAGCCTCCCTTCGCCATTTCGTAAGATAGCGCTACTTGGAAAAAAACTGTTTTTGCCATATCTCTGGAAAATATTAACAGACAACTGTCAAATTTCGAAATCAAGTGGTGTTACGGTGATTCATTTAAACTGTAATGTTTTAAGTGGGGAAGACACTTGTTTTCAAAATGGTGGCCACGTAAAATTTTTGATTAGTTCACTACATCTACCAAAATATGCAAACAGTTTCAATTAAACTTTGTATGCTTGTGGCGTCTATTACAGCAATTTAATTAATATTTAAAGAGCTTCTTTTGTCCGCCATTTCGGAAGATATAACCACATNGTGGCGTCTATTACAGCAATTTAATTAATATTTAAAGAGCTTCTTTTGTCCGCCATTTCGGAAGATATAACCACATCAATAAATATAAATTTGTCATATCTCGGGAAACAATCAACTGATTCCTGCCAGATAAAGGTATGTAAAGTAGGTTTGTGTTTGTGAAAAAATTAAACTAAAGTAAGGGTTTGGAAAAGTAACTGGTAAAANCAAAGGTATGTAAAGTAGGTTTGTGTTTGTGAAAAAATTAAACTAAAGTAAGGGTTTGGAAAAGTAACTGGTAAAAGTTAATTCGTAGAAAAAAGTAACTTAGTTCAACTAAATGTAAGTACCTGAAAAAAGTAACTCAGTGAATGTTAACAAACCAATTTATGTTGGAAGCAACTTTTATTATTTTTAGCAAAAAGAAATTAACACTATTATCAGAAATAATTAACACTGTTTAAAGTTTTAGCAAAGAGAAATGAACAGTGAAACACTGAGTGCTATGTTGTAAAAAAAAAANATAATTAACACTGTTTAAAGTTTTAGCAAAGAGAAATGAACAGTGAAACACTGAGTGCTATGTTGTAAAAAAAAAACTAAAATGTGAAAATTAGTGTGCTGAATAACGTTTTAAATGTTTTAGATTATGTTATGCCGGCTTCATTGAAAAAATTGGTAGAAATCTGTAGATTATTTCTTAATATATGACATACACAGAATAGCCAAAAAAAATTGCTACACCTGCCTAAAATCGTGTNAACTAAAATGTGAAAATTAGTGTGCTGAATAACGTTTTAAATGTTTTAGATTATGTTATGCCGGCTTCATTGAAAAAATTGGTAGATATCTGTAGATTATTTCTTAATATATGACATACACAGAATAGCCAAAAAAAATTGCTACACCTGCCTAAAATCGTGTAGAGCCCCGCGAGCACGCAAAAGTGCCGCAAGACGACGTGGCATGGACTCGACTAATGTCTGAAGGTATGCGGGAGGCATTTCATGCCATGAATCCTGCAGGGCAGTCCACTAATCCATAGGAGTGCGAGGCTATGGAGATCTCTTCTGAACAGCACGGTGCAAGGCATCACAGATATGCTCAATAATGTTCATGTCTGGTGATTTAGGTGGCCAATGGAAGTGTCTAAAGTCAGAGGAGTGTTCCTCGAGCCACTCGGTAGCCACTCTCGACGTTTGTGGTGTCGCATTGTCCTGCTGGAATTGTCCATGTCCATCGTAATGCACAATATACATTAATGGGTGCAGGTGATCGGACAGGATGCTTACGTATCTGTCACCTCTCAGAGTCGTATCTAGACGTATTGAGGGTCCCATTTCACGCCAACTGTACACGCCTCATTCCAGGAGAGAGCCTCCACTAGTTTGAACAGTCCCCTGTTGACATGTAGGGTCCACGGATTCATGAGGATGTCTCCATACCCGATACAATTGGAAACGAGACTCCTCATACCAGACAACGTGTTTCCAGTCATCAACAGTCCAATGGTGGTGTTGGCGGGCCCAGGCGAGGCGTAAAGCTTTGTGTCGTTCAGTCAACAACGGTACACGAGTGGGTCTTCGGCTCCGAAAGCTCATATGAATGATGGTCCGTTGAATAGTTCGCTCGCGGGCTCTTGTTCATGCCCCAGCATTGAAATCTGCGCCAATTTGGGAAAGGGTTGCACGTCTGTCACGTTTAATGATTCTCGTCAGTCGTCGTTTGTCCTGTTCGTTCACGGTCTTTTTCTGACCGTAGCGATGTCGAAGATTTGATGTTTTACCGGATTCCCGATATTCACGGTACACTCGTAAAATGGTCGTACGCGAAAATCCAAATTGTATCGCTGCCTCGTAGGTGATATGTCCCATCTCTCGTGCGCCGACTATAAGACCATGTTCAAAATCACTTAAATGTTGATAACCTGCCATTGTAGCATCAGTAACCCATCTAGCAACTTTACCAGACCCTTTTTGTCGTATATAGGTGTTGCCGACCGCATCGTGTCACTCGGATTGGTTCCATACTTCTGTTATTTGCATACGCACGCCTATACCGGTTTTTTTTTCTGCTCTCCAGTGTAAAACTTCATTCTTTACATATGGCACTATCTTCCAAAATGATGTACAAAAGCTATATTTGCGTAAATAGATTTGATGGTTGTAATGGATACTACCAGCATACAAAGGTAAGTTGAAATGTATTGAATGCTTTTAATCATATAAAGCACACTTATCTAAAATATCTGTATAACCGCCGTCTCGAAAAAAAGTCTGGATTACTTAAAATATACCAAATTACATCCCCTACCGTATTACTTGTTGGCAAAATTTGGTTGGGATCGTTAAATTATGCAGGGATCGGTTAATTTTGTAGGGATCGATTAATTTTGTTGGGACCGGTTAATTTTACCCCGGGATATTTTCCAGTTGGCACTATTTAAAAAGAAAAGTGCACATAATAGGCTCTGTGTAGACACATACATATTCAAAATACAAAGTTTAAGATGAAATTGGTTAGATGGTTTTATTTTATGGCGTACCGTGGTATTTCTTGTTTGTCTAATGTGGTTATAATCGGTGCATTTTTTCCCCGAACTTAATATGCTAGCAGTATTTGTGACAAACATCGAATGTGCCAATACATTTTTTTTGTCCTCCAATAACGAAGATAGCATCACATAACAGACAATGGAGCTTTTATGCCACACGTCTGGGATAGATCAACCGAGTCTAACCAAATTTCACACACAAGTAGTGCTACAGTAGGCCCCATGACTTATGTTTTAATTGTCTCTTGCATAATGTACATTATGTCTACTATATAAATAATTTAGATCAGTTTGTCATTTATATCAAATAAAATAATTATGCTGCCAGTATCTAGTAGAACCATCAAATATACTTATAGAGATCGTCTTTTGTTGGTATTTTTGTAGGAGTGTGTCAGGTGAATAAATGTAACATTTATGTCTTATCTTGGCAACCATTAAACCAATTCCCACCAAATTTTTTACACAAGTAGTGCTCACATAATATTGGATAATTTAAGTGTATCAAACTTTCTCCAAAATAGAGAAAAAAAAAATATTTGGATAAGTTTATAGAATACAAAAAAAAATTGTCCAAATTTAACCAAACTTTGTATGCTGACAATCTATTAGAGTCATAAATTATGTTTTGGAAAATAAATTATGCTATATCTCTGGAACCAGGTAATCTGTGTATCACCAAATTCCTCACACAAGTAGTGCTACGGCAGACCATGTAAACTTTTTATGTGACTCAAACATTTTCTTTTTATAATGTAACTGCAAATATTTTAGGTGTTAAAACCAAATCTACTATACCATTAGTCTGACTTCAGTTAAATTGACACAGTAAGCAATTGGTTGCCCGCCAGCTTACAAAATGAGGCGTTCTGGTTTCGGGTTCCGAGTAAGGCAAGTGTGTATTTGTAATTGTTTCGTTTTTTTTCTGCTGTCAACGAGACGACGTTATGTTAAGACACACCCACCAACAAACCTTTTAAGAAATTCATCAAAATTATTTGCATCCGTTTATAGGAAAATATGCTCATTAATTATATCAGCAATTTTATGTTGTGCGTGGTGAAATATTCGAAAACAATGATATTACAGTAGCGTCTGAAGAAAAATAAAAACTTTAGAAATTATTCTTACTGCAGCTGTAAAGTTGAAGTACAGATTTCTGCTTCACCCTTCCAGGTTTAACAGAAGTGTCTTCGAAAACAAAGCAGCTTCTAGCGAAACTTCAGAGACTGACAGAAAATGTGTCGTTAATCACTGTGGGCGACGTGAGAACGAATTTTTCCCAGAGTTGAGATATCACTCTTATGTAAAATCGCTACACAAAATTAATTTTTAGATTTTTCTTCCTTTACTCAATCAATAAACTCTCCTTCGATATCACTCTATCGGAACGTATTGCCAAGTTAAGAAATGTATAACAAGCGAATTCTCAACGACAGACGAGCTGAAGTCATTCCGAGCAGGCTGGCTCCAGTTTGCTAAGAAAACACTTGCATATCCAGTAGGAAATCTGGATAAAAGTGTTAAGTGATATGTAAACATTTTAGAAGCTTGTTTTGCTTCGATTATGACTGATCTAGAAAAGAGGAACGTAACAATCCTGTCGATCTGAGGTTTGGAGAATTTTGCTCGTTGTTTACGTAACAAAACCCATTCCCTTAAAAAAAAAATTGAAATAATTTATTAGAACTTGTTTTCTTAGTCTATTCGTTTTTTTCTGTTTCTACTATAAAAATTGTTTATGGATACCACTTGTTACACGCCTCTTTTTTCTTAAAATTTATATGACGTAGTTTGCGTTATGGACCTATATCCTAGACACCCCTGATGTATAAAATTGCTGTTATTTAACGCCCGGCTAATATTAAATTTCTAATTGGTATGGACCCCATTCTGAATATTTCTGGATACTTCCCTGCGTAAAGGAGTGTTTGGTGTACCAACAAGCTACATCGAAAAATAAAAAAACAATAAGAGAAATATGCAAGTCCCGTCACTACATTTACGTGTGAATAGAAATTAGTTTCAGTGTAATAATAACTGAATGCAAACAAAAGGAAATGCTAACCTCGAAAATACGATACCATATATATATATATATATATATATATATATATATATACATACATATATATCTAATATATAAAATTCTCCCGTCACAGTGTTAGTCACTGAACTCCTCCGAAACGGCTGGACCGATTTTCATGAAATTTTTTATGTATACTCGGTAGGTCTGAGAATAGATTTATATCTATTTTTTACACCCCTAAGTAATAAGGGTGGCCACCCCCAAACAATTTTTTTTTATTGTTTGAACAAAATTTTTATTTTTTATTTTTTTTATGATGTGGCATTAAAAAATACATACCCTCCTAAATTTTCACCCTTCTACCACCAACCATTATTTTTTATAGCGATATTAGTAATTTAAATAAATTTTACCCTAGGTCGATAACTGATCAATTATCATCGATCATTTATCGATCTAGGTTACAATTTATTCCCACCAGGTGTCTCCCAGTGACACAGCAC
>NQII01003035.1:34461-123796 GCA_002778355.1 Clitarchus hookeri | reverse complement strand
TATATATATATATATATATATATAGATATATATATATATATACATATATATATAACACTAATACGCTTACTTCTGGATTTGTTTCAAAATAAGAGGAAGTTTAAGAAGTGTTGCCAACTAAATTTGTGCCTAGTCCCTACACAGCAATTGAAATGTTCCTACATTAACCTTAAAAATCCCTACGCGAGGAAAAAGAATCCTGAAACTACTGTAGTCGAACTAACTGTCGTATTAGCGAACAAGACGTCCTGCATACAAATACACATAAAATGAAGAAAAAAATAGGTAGTGGGAGAGATTCTTACTTTTCATAGCTGACGTCTGCTAGTAACTACTCCAGTGTGGGACTTGGGTCGAAAATTCTTTTGTCGGTAAAAACTTTGACTTATGCTGAAATTTCAACGAAAGAACATGATTTTCTCCCATTTAAACTATTATAGGAACACATAAATGAGAAAAAAAAAACTCAGAGAAATTCAATGACTAATTTGTAAGAAAAACATCATAATGTATTGCAACAAATAACATGTTACTCATATATCATATCATTGTCTGGAACATCAGCCGTTGCAACGTCATTTGTCAGGGAGACAGAACACGGGGGAGCGGCCACCACAGCGTACGCGACGCTGTAATTGTGATTTAATCGTGGATTACACGCACAGTCTTATCAATACGCTTGTGTAAAAGGTTTAGTAGAGTAATAATTTGTTATTTCTTTAAATTAAAATTTTCTGGCGAAAAGTTCTTATGTTTTGAGCTGGATTCGGAAATTTGTCCCTGCGTCTCTATATAGTTTGAAAAACTCCTTATGTCTACGGATATGTCTCTACAACTGGTAACAGTGAGTTTAAGATGGGGGTGTATTAGGGGCGTGCAGCAGTGTTGCCAACAGGTCTTCAAAAAATTCCGATGATAAGGCACGCACAAAAATAAGCTATATGCCACTAAACGGAGTTTATATAAAACTATTCAAAATCACGTTATAACAGTAAATTTAATAATAACTTTACTATTGAAAAACCACGCGTGTGTAACAGCAACAAATAAAAATAAACCTTTTTTTAAGATTTTTCTGAATCGACGGGGTTGATCTCTGTATCTTCAGAAAAAAGTAGAAAAACTCGTTGTTTTATTGTTTGAATTTAACCCACCAAGTGGTTTTTTTTCACACTGCAGAAAAAGGCTAGGTTTCCTGCTAGGCGGGATAAAAATATGTATGCCCCAAACAGAACTTTGAAAAAGCTGTATTTAGCTGGACAAAAGATAAATTGGCAACACTGGTGCGCGTTATAATAGCAGCTAGCGCCACGCTACTTTGGTAGCCGTAACTAAATATCGAGTTCAGATTTGCGTGTGCTGCCATCTGTCGTACCGTTGCGAACTTCAGCAGTGAAATCGTTATAAGTTAGTTACACATTGTAGATAGAGTAACGTGTCCAAATGTATTCACGACGTAAGCCGTGTCCGAATTCGTTGTTTAGTAATTTAGGATTTTGGGAATTCAGGGTGTTGGAATTCGAATGACACTGAGCAGCGCTTCTATTGTTCAGTTAAGGAACTGCATCACTGAATGTTTCGACGTTTCTTTGTTTTCTAGGCAACGAAAAGAAAAAATAAATATACATATACTTTATCTCCAAAATTTACAAAAGCAGTTTTATTTATCCGATCCCGTCACCAAAACCTCAATTNATATACTTTATCTCCAAAATTCACAAAAGCAGTTTTATTTATCCGATCCCGTCACCAAAACCTCAATTTAAAAAATTATTTTACAATAACAGGTTCAAATATGTTTTCCATCGTAAAGATAATTAATAAAACCAATAACAGTACGCACTTGAGAATCATCATTACGCTTCCCTTCTTTTGTTTGGGTACGCATAATTTGCTTTATAAAATACATTAAATGAAACGTTAATAATAGCACACTTTTGCGGAGGTATTTGGGGATTTAGTGTACTCCTCCAGCTCAGTAAATCTCGATCCTAAGGCCGTGTTCGAATTGGCGCTTTTTGTTTACCAAAATGTCACGTGGCCAGAATGAAACTAAAATGATGACGTATTTGGTATTTTAGTATTTAGTTTTTAATAAATAGTGAAACTTACTAAAATACTAAATTACCGAACCACAGCCATTTTTAACAAGTGACTATCGACAGCATCCGAGTTGAACGCTACTAAACACTAAAATCTAAAAATACTAAATGTTCAATTCAAACACGGCCTCAATCCCCAAAGATTTAGGGCTTAAATTAAATAACGTGATCGATTTAGTAACCTTAATAGTGGTCTCCTGGTGGTTTCGGACACAGATATAGAAGACATTCTAGACTTCCACGTGCTAGGAATATTTTCAATTTATAAACATGTCTTGAAAAACGAAAGAGATCTGCGTAACTTTCACACATGATCTGCGCAGCTTGTGCACAATAATTGTAGATTTCTGCGTCATTTTATAATATTGCAAACCAAATTAATGTTAATAAATGGCAATTGAGAGCGTATTGGTGCACGTTTAGTCACATCCGAAAAAAATGTGATTGCCCTGCTTCGAAATTACAGGCTTGCTCAAGGACTTCATTCAGGCTCCCCCGAAT
The DNA here is from genome assembly GCA_002778355.1 of Clitarchus hookeri. Classification (NCBI taxonomy): domain Eukaryota; kingdom Metazoa; phylum Arthropoda; class Insecta; order Phasmatodea; family Phasmatidae; genus Clitarchus; species Clitarchus hookeri. The sequence goes on along the minus strand of NQII01003035.1, from coordinate 121,193 downwards.
GACAAGCGCATTTATTAATTTAAAATTGTTGTTTCTGAGATGTATTTATTACTGTGGAATTTCAGCATGCTTAGGAGGCAAGCAGGCCTGTATAAGACATTCTCGTGAATAGAAGCCGATATTAATTTGAGTTATTGTATTTGTTAATTGATTAATTTCATTTTTGAAATTTGTAAAAAATTATTTTCTCACAACCGAGTTTTCCATAAATATTTCAGGAAATAATGAGAAATGTGGTATTCTTAAAATATCATTTTTTTACACAACTTATGCGTAATTATCACTATTCTAGACCGTAAAATCAAAAACTATCCCAGCGGGAAAAAACGCTGGACCACCACTTCTTTATGGCAGTTGGCGACTTAGTTACGTTATATATACGTTTTTTTTTGCAATTGTCCTGTTTTTAACGTAGACAATAGAGAAACATCTTGTACACATGCGACACTAGCGCCTANGTTAAGGAACTGCATCACTGAATGTTTCGACGTTTCTTTGTTTTCTAGGCAACGAAAAGAAAAAATAAATATACATGTACTTTATCTCCAAAATTTACAAAAGCAGTTTTATTTATCCGATCCCGTCACCAAAACCTCAATTAAAAAAATTATTTTACAAAAACAGGTTTAAATATGTTTTCCATCGTAAAGATAATTAATAAAACCAATAACAGTACGCACTTGAGAATCATCATTACGCTTCCCTTCTTTTGTTTGGGTACGCATAATTTGCTTTATAAAATACATTAAATGAAACGTTAATAATAGCACACTTTTGCGGAGGTATTTGGGGATTTAGTGTACTCCTCCAGCTCAGTAAATCTCGATCCTAAGGCCGTGTTCGAATTGGCGCTTTTTGTTTACCAAAATGTCACGTGGCCAGAATGAAACTAAAATGATGACGTATTTGGTATTTTAGTATTTAGTTTTTAATAAATAGTGAAACTTACTAAAATACTAAATTACCGAACCACAGCCATTTTTAACAAGTGACTATCGACAGNAATTGGTATTATAGTATTTAGTTTTAATAAATAGTGAAACTTACTAAAATACTAAATTACCGAACCACAGCCATTTTTAACAAGTGACTATCGACAGCATCCGAGTTGAACGCTACTAAACACTAAAATCTAAAAANAGCATCCGAGTTGAACGCTACTAAACACTAAAATCTAAAAATACTAAATGTTCAATTCAAACACGGCCTCAATCCCCAAAGATTTAGGGCTTAAATTAAATAACGTGATCGATTTAGTAACCTTAATAGTGGTCTCCTGGTGGTTTCGGACACAGATATAGAAGACATTCTAGACTTCCACGTGCTAGGAATATTTTCAATTTATAAACATGTCTTGAAAAACGAAAGAGATCTGCGTAACTTTCACACATGATCTGCGCAGCTTGTGCACAATAATTGTAGATTTCTGCGTCATTTTATAATATTGCAAACCAAATTAATGTTAATAAATGGCAATTGAGAGCGTATTGGTGCANTAGATTTCTGCGTCATTTTATAATATTGCAAACCAAATTAATGTTAATAAATGGCAATTGAGAGCGTATTGGTGCAGGTTTAGTCACATCCGAAAAAAATGTGATTGCCGTGCTTCGAAATTACAGGCTTGCTCAAGGACTTCATTCAGGCTCCCCCGAATGACAAGCGCATTTATTAATTTCAAATTGTTGTTTCTGAGATGTATTTATTACTGTGGAATTTGAGCATGCATAGGAGGCAAGCAGGCCTGTATAAGACATTCTCGTGAATAGAAGTCGATATTAATTTGAGTTATTGTATTTGTTAATTGATTAATTTCATTTTTGAAATTTGTAAAAAATTATTTTCTCACAACCGAGTTTTCCATAAATATTTCAGGAAATAATGAGAAATGTGGTATTCTTAAAATATCATTTTTTTTACACAACTTATGCGTAATTATCACTATTCTAGACCGTAAAATCAAAAACTATCCCAGCGGGAAAAAACGCTGGACCACCACTTCTTTATGGCAGTTGGCGACTTAGTTACGTTATATATACGTTTTTTTTTTGCAATTGTCCTGTTTTTAACGTAGACAATAGAGAAACATCTTGTACACATGCGACACTAGCGCCTACCTAGTGGCAAAAGATTGTTGTTGCCAAAATTTTGACATTGAACTTCCCAACATAAATAGAAGCAATCTTACCTTGGTTTAGCTTAGTTTGCATCAGGCGGCGGAATATCCTGGAAGTAGAACTTCAGCAGGGCTTCAGAAAATTTGGACGTAACCGTGAATGGACCTCTATGTGTGGACTCTGCAGCGAGCCATCTGTGATTTCGCGCATTAGGCGAATAGCTCTGACACTACTGTATATATCTAAACTACAAAAATTAATAAATTACTGCATAACATTTTATTGTACACATTTCCTGTTCTTGTTCCCTTTTTCTTCTGTTTCAATAAAACAATGACGCCCCACGGCATGTGCCCTACACACTACGAAGAAAATATATGATCTTTGTATGTGCAATCTGACGCGTGTGTGTGTGTGTGTGTCCGTACAGTGTATAAACTTTGTATACTGTAATTTGACTTATTTGACTTGTGTCATATCTTTGTACAGCTATGTATTGAAAAAAGATTTTACGCACGAAATAAAACAAACAAACACAACACGCAATAATACTATTTATTTTCGCCACAACCTTCGTCACAGATTTGTATTTTATTTTAGTGATCAACAAGGAAAATCACATAGCTTTTTCACATTTTTTTTTTTTTTAATCACTATTGCTTGGCCACTGTTGCTAGTATCTGTAAGCACAGCTGGCTGCCACGGTGTATGAAACTGTATTACCGCAAATCTTAACACAACAAGCAAAGTTTTTTGATAATTCGGTTGTTTTTAATTAATTTTAATCTTTTTTTTTTTCACATTTTTGCCAACGAATTCCGTGATTAAATATCGAACGTTTGTAAAAGGCTGAATTAGCCAATGGGATACGTACATGGCGATGAGAAGTGTGCGTTGGACTTCAATGACAACGGCTGCGCCAGTATATGTTCGAAATAACTACGTACATCTAGAATTTTCTAGTTTGCTACCATTATCAGACGGTGACTGCGCAACATACATCCGAGCATCGATCCAACTGTTTCAACTTATTGTAACGCTAGTCTCTCGTGTCTTATTTTGTTTACATGAGATTTTTTTTTTTTATTCGTCAACAGTTGTTTAGTAGACGAAATGATAGTTGCTAGTTGAATGTAAAACTGATGAAGGATTAAAAATATATATTTTAATTGGCGTTTAAAATAAACGATTCAAACCAGGTTATTTTTCTATAAAAATTGATTAATAAGTTCGCGGTATCCACAGGTAAGTAAAACGGGGCCCACAAAAACCGGCAAGTGAGTGTTTTCGTAAAAGTTACTTCCAGTGTCACGTAGGGAATATCCTCAGAGTTTACGAACCGTTTGAATTACAGGCCCAATAAATTCCGGCAAAAACGTCACTTAAATATGATATTTGAAGAGAGGAAGGGGTTGATGTACTTATATGAGGAAGAATGTGGCCAGAGGTACAAACCAAGCAGTGTTGTCTAGCGTTGTCTATAGAATTTTCTCCTGGGAGAGGACGAACGGCTATTTAGCTGTAATATTAGTTATTATTGCTAATATAATAGCAGGAAGAATGAACACTATTGTCATACACGGTTACTTCACACTTTTCTGAAGCCCTGCTAAAATTCTACTCCACTTCCACAATATCCCTCCATCTAGTGGGAAAAAAAAAAAGCTTNTTTTTGCCAACGAATTCCGTGATTAAATATCGAACGTTTGTAAAAGGCTGAATTAGCCAATGGGATACGTACATGGCGATGAGAAGTGTGCGTTGGACTTCAATGACGACGGCTGCGCCAGTCTATGTTCGAAATAACTACGTACATCTAGAATTTTCTAGTTTGCTACCATTATCAGACGGTGACTGCGCAACATACNATATGTTCGAAATAACTACGTACATCTAGAATTTTCTAGTTTGCTACCATTATCAGACGGTGACTGCGCAACATACATCCGAGCATCGATCCAACTGTTTCAACTTATTGTAACGCTAGTCTCTCGTGTCTTATTTTGTTTACATGAGATTTATTTTTTTTATTCGTCAACAGTTGTTTAGTAGACGAAATGATAGTTGCTAGTTGAATGTAAAACTGATGAAGGATTAAAAATATATATTTTAATTGGCGTTTAAAATAAACGATTCAAACCAGGTTATTTTTCTATAAAAATTGATTAATAAGTTCGCGGTATCCACAGGTAAGTAAAACGGGGCCCACAAAAACCGGCAAGTGAGTGTTTTCGTAAAAGTTACTTCCAGTGTCACGTAGGGAATATCCTCAGAGTTTACGAACCGTTTGAATTACAGGCCCAATAAATTCCGGCAAAAACGTCACTTAAATATGATATTTGAAGAGAGGAAGGGGTTGATGTACTTATATGAGGAAGAAAGTGGCCAGAGGTACAAACCAAGCAGTGTTGTCTAGCGTGTCTATAGAATTTTCTCCTGGGAGAGGACGAACGGCTATTTAGCTGTAATATTAGTTATTATTGCTAATATAATAGCAGGAAGAATGAACAGTATTGTCATACACGGTTACTTCACACTTTTCTGAAGCCCTGCTAAAATTCTACTCCACTTCCACAATATCCCTCCATCTAGTGGGAAAAAAAAAAAGCTTAACTAAGTGTTGAAAATTACACCAAAGGGTCAACGTAACGCCTTCGTGCGCACTCAGTTCAAAAATATGTTCATAAGAACTATTTCTTACTAGGCATTACCAACACGCCTATTTTCTCGCGGTTTTTGTTCTCATTAACTGTAAATGAAATGTTATAATTTATGAACAAAATATAAACAAAATTTCAATTGAACAAAAAATAAGGTACTTTTATGAACACAGGTATAAAAACCCTTGTGAAACATGTCATATTTAGGAAATAACCAAACATGACATACATGGGGTGATTTTTCAAAGGTTTAATTCAAAAAGTGTGAAGAAACCTCGAATAGTCCATAACTTATTCATTTGTAATATATGATTGGTTATTTTTATCTACTCTTCGAAGGAAATAAAGGCTTATGAGATCACTTGACTGTCTTTGAGTGAGCGTATGTGTATGCGACTGTGTGTGTTGTGCGTTTGTGGGTCCCCCATTCTCAATTTTTGAACGCGTCAACCGAATTTCACCAAACTAGTTACTTATATAGTACTTAGCTAAGACACCTTCTTTTTATAGTTTTCAACCACACCGAACACTTACTTTCAAAATGGCGGTCATTTAATTATTTAGGGTGGTAAGTCATATCTCGGAAACCATTCAACCGATTTAAACCAAATTGTGTATGCCGGCAGTGCATCGTGCAAGTCTTAAATTTTGAAATCAATATTGTTGTTAGTCCACCATTTTGGAAGATAGCACCAAATGAAAAATTAACTTATCTCGAAAAAAATTAAAGCAATTATCACGCAATTTGGCAAGTAAGTAAATTTATGAGAGGCCAGGTAAACTTAAGTGATTGATCTTTATTAGATACTTATTTTCAAAATGGCAGTTATACAAATATTTAAGGTTTATTTGGTGCACACATTCAATTTAACCAATTTCTACTAAAGTATGCTAAAGTATCTATAACAAGAATCATATATTCCAAAACATAACTATTNTCAATTTAACCAATTTCTACTAAAGTATGCTAAAGTATCTATAACAAGAATCATATATTCCAACACATAACTATTTTTCCGGCCATTTTGTGAGATAGTGCTACATGAATAAAAAATGTTTCTATGTCACATCTCGGTAAACAATTAACCTATTCCTACCAAATTTGGCAAACTAGTAATGCTGCAGCAGATGATGTAAAATGTAATGTTTTAAGTATGTCAGACACTTATTTTCAAAATGGCAGCCACATAGGTATTTTAGCTTATTATATTTTATTATTAAAACCATGCAATAAATTCCAGCATAATTTTGTATTGTTGCAGTATATATTATAACTATCAAATGCGTCTACACAGAGCATCTTTTATCCGCCATTTTGTAAGACATTCAAAATGAAAAAATTAAGTTTTTATGTAATATCTCGGGAAACAATTGACAGGTTTCCACAAAATTTCCCAAAAAATTTGCACTGCAACAGGTGGTGTAAACTGCTATGTTTTAAGTAGGCCAATCACCTACTTTCAAAATGGTGGCTTTATAAATATTTGAGCTCAGTATTATTTATTAACGAAACAAATTCCAACTTAACTTTGTATGTTGACAGTATCAAAAACAACCATCAAATATGTCTGCATGGAGCCTCATTTATCTCCCATTTTGTGAGATAGCCCCACAAACAAATTAAGTTTTTATGTCATATCATGGCAAAGAACCCAGTCTTACCAAATTTGGCGAAGGAGTTGTATTAAGGTAGGCTAAATAAATTAATTAATTGTTAAGTGCGACAGACATTTATTATTAGAATCATTTTAGCTTGGTGTGCTATTTATACGAAACTATGTAATAGATTTTAGCTTTTCTTTGTATACTGTGAGTATACAATCATCGAATGTACTTATACATAATTTTTTTGTCCTCCATTTATGAAGATCGTCAAATGAAAAATATGGAGGTTTTATGACATATCTCAGGGATCAGGGACCAATCCACCGATTTTCACCAAATTCTTCACACAAGTAACGGTATGGTAGGCCATGTAAACGTACGTGTTTTAAGTGGCGCAGTCATATATTTTTAAAATGACGGCCCGGTAAATATTAAGGTTAGTAAACTCTATCATTCGAAACATTAGACTGATTAAATTCCAAGTTGATGCTAGAACCCGACCTCCATAACGCAGTTTTTTGCACAGTAACTTATGTTGGGAGGTCTAATGGGTTCGAGTCTCGGGTAAGGCACGCATGTATTTGTAATTGTCTCACTACTGATGCATTTGTTTCTGGTATTATCTCTATTGATATTGTTTTCAACGCGGCAAGACGTACCTACCAACTAAGCTTTTAAGAAATTATTTAAAAATTAATTGCACCCATTTTGAGGAAAAAGGGTTCATTAGTTATCAGTTACGTCTTCTTTAACTTACTTCCGAAATTTTAAAAATGGCTTTTAAACTGTAATTAATTTTTTGACTTTTGTACGTGTACTCCGCCCTATTCCTTCCACCAAGACAAACCGAGTTCAACCCCCGGCTGGGTCACTGCCGGATTTTCGTAAGTGGGAATCGTGTCGGACGGTGCCACTGATGGGTTAGTTTTATCGGTGATCTCCCGTTTCCCCCCGCCACTTCNTAAGTGGGAATCGTGTCGGACGGTGCCACTGATGGGTTAGTTTTATCGGTGATCTCCCGTTTCCCCCCGCCACTTCTTTCCGGCGCTGCTCCACTCTCCCCTCACTTCCCATCCATCGGCTCTCAAGATCTCAATGTTAAGAGCCGCCCAAATCTTTTCATTTCCACTCTGGAATCCGATAGTTAATTCACCGGCGGTAAGTTATTTTTAACTTTAAATTTTACATGACAAATTTGCAAGGAAGAATATTTATGAAATTCTAATAACTTGAACTTTTATTGTGAGCTTAATCGTATCGTATTCATTTTATTTAGTTTACAGATTTCTACTAAAAGAATATATAAGATTCAAATTAATATTGCTCGTTTAAATCGNTAGTTTACAGATTTCTACTAAAAGGATATATAAGATTCAAATTAATATTGCTCGTTTAAATCGGTTTTTGAAAAGTAATTTTCTTCTGTTGTCATAATTTTCTCATTTCATATCACAACGAACAAGGATGTAATAGGCTAAAAAGCAGATAATTATTTTGGAGTCTTGAAAGCTCCTAAACGGTTCGGGAATAGCCATAAAAAAATGGCACTGCAATTGAGTGCAATGTACCGGAAAGAGTACAGCATTCGTAAAATCGATCGAGTAGTTCAAGTTATACGCAAAGTAAGATGTTCGGAACTTGAAATATTCGTAAATGTCAAAGGTAAATGTCAAAGCAGTGTACCAGGTGTTAGTTAGAGCCATAATGGGATACAGTATACCAAGTATGAAAATAGTAGTTTAAATGTTTTATTTAAGGTTTAGGATGTTCACGGTTAATTAAACACTTTCTAAATCAACAGTTGAAAAATATCACTGCTCTTTACCTTCATATATTTTAACGAACAAATAAAGTGGCATGAGTCCAGTAAAATTGGTAATGGCGGGGAGAAAGTAGTTCCATTTATTAACGTTAAATTTAAAGGGATAGGTAAAAATTCGTCGATACTGAAATTATTTAATATGCTTTCTGTTTTATTTATTGCACGCATGTGTAAGAATGAGCAAATTTGAACTATATTAACTTGTCTTATGATTCCACAGTTTCATTAAACCGACGCGTGAATTAAGTGATCAGGTCCATAGCAACGTTAGTTTTACATATGGTGTTGGAATACAAAATGTGCATACAAGTAGATCTTAAGCAGGGCTTCCAAAAGTTCTCAGTCCACCGTGAACAGCAGATTGAAGGGCACGTGAAAGGCAGTAGTGACTAAGGTGGAACACATGCCTCCATATGTGACTTCGTGGGGGGGAGGGTTTTTAAATTAATATACGTATACGTACATTTGCAAATATCAATAAAATTTAATTTGTTGAAACTAATTTGATTTGGAATATCGTCTCTTATGTATAGGCACACAATTTAATGTGGTTATTCAAGAAAATATTCATATCATTCAATTTTTTTATCGCATTATTTGAGCCGTCAAGCATTGTCTTGTACCGCAGCAATAACTACAAGAGGAAATGCAAATGCTTTTTTTTTATATCCGTTATCAAGATAAATAACTTACTGTATTCGAGTGAAACACAACGTAAAACGAAGGGAAAATTACCAAAATAATTAAAGGATTAACAAATTCAAATCGAGTGGCTAATGAAACCATGAAAAACCAATTCATGACTGAAAATTTTGCGGGAAAAGAATTTCAGACAACCTGACATACAGTACGCGATGATTCAGATTTGAGTAGTTGTCAATTTTAAAGTAATTTATGATATCAGTGGAATTCTGAAAATTAAATTAATTGTTCGTGTACTTAAGTGAAAAGTCTGAACCCCATAACCCCCCCCCCCCGACGCATATACGGAAACGGAAGTAGTGGCAGGGTGTGTAGAAAAATGGGAGGATATCCGGCACAAAAGGGGAAATTTCTACCGAGGTTGGTAAGGGATTAACTTATTATGTATGTCAGGGCAATGGGGAAAGGGCGGAATGAAAAATGTAAGCGTGAGAAAAAAAAACGTTAATTGGTGTTAGTAGAGGAAGGCATGGGCAAAAATAATTTGCAAACTGCAGGCAGATAAACAGCATTAGTTTTTTGAGCAGAATGATAGCAGAATGCCAGTAATGCATTAATATTATCTTAGGGATATTTAAAGTGGGATCAAACAGACGAAAATTTAAAACAAAACGCAATACGACCAAAAGTGTTTGAAATATAAACTATTTTTTTAGCCAGTTTCGAATTTTTTCTTTGTATTATTATTTTTAAAAAACCCGTTTTTTCTAGTATATTAACAAGGCAAAATGCTTATAGCAGTTTTCATAATCGCATTTGCTTTTACCTTCACTCTATGAGTTACTGGAACAGGGATGATTTTGTGAATTAAATTATTAGCAAATAGCTATGAATNGCTTTTACCTTCACTCTATGAGTTACTGGAACAGGGATGATTTTGTGAATTAAATTATTAGCAAATAGCTATGAATGCTATTGACACAAATTATGACGTATAAAATTATGCTTTACGAAACATTCACAATAGAATACTATAATTTCTTCTTTACCTGGAGTCGTTGCAGCTCGTTGTAGCGCAGTAGCTCTTGTAAGTACCGCTTCAAATATCTTCAGCGGCATAAAGTTCAGCTCACCAAGACAGTTTGGCATTCTGGTGGCTCTACGCACTTGAGGTCAGGTCGCTGGTACTGTTATCACTCTAGCTTACATTTATTTCCTTTTATATACAGGCCTGTAGTTCGTGATCACCTCTAAGTAACAGCATTATGAAATAGAGGAATATTATCAAATTCAATAATTTTTATTCCGTTAATAACACTCGTAGTATTATTCAGCTACCAATTCCAAGATCAATATTTGTCGTATGCCTAGGTTTTGTCCTGGATATATATATATATAGTTGTCACTAGAAAATACCTCATAAAATTAAGGTCGAGTGAAAAAATTTCGTAAGTAGTTCAATTTGTGTACATTTTTGCATTCTCTTCTGCACAGTGAAATTCAAATTTGTGTATTGTTTCTCAACTCCCCTCCGCGTTTGGAAATTCAGACAAGCACGAGAATGCATAAAGCCAGACATTTTCCTGCATAAAACATGCCCTTATTGAAAAACTTCTAAAGGATTTCGCCCTTGCAAACAGTCGTCTCTCCTTTTGACAGTAGGCCTTACGTCTACGTATTTTGTTGTCGCTACGATTGAACTCTTCGTCAGTTTTTCTTTGTTCTTACTTCTCAGACTTCCTCTCACAGTTGTGATATCTGCACAGAGCTGGCTGTTTTTAACGGATAACCAGGAAATAGTGCCTTTAACATTTCCACTACGTTAGTTTACTAACATTTCCACTACGTTCATTTACTACTTCCTTATTTGAGTTATTCAGAATTTATACATTAGTGTTCTTGTAACTCTGATTTTCTTCCGCCATCTTTATCCAGACACCTATAAAGTTTCATTGATTCTGGGTGATTTATGTCCATTTTCTCTTACAGTGCAAATTTCACTTGCATAAAGAAGCTTCTCAAAACAATTTTTCGCGAAGGTTTACATCTATCCAGGTCTGCCTGTTCATTAATTATAAAACTCTTTAGAACTGATGAACGCTCTTTTGTCTTGAAGTGAATATTCTTTTATTTATATTTTGCACATTTGCTGTTATGTGTGTTTAGACTCCCGACGTATCAAGATTGGTTCTGTTTCCGTTTCACCTGCAGTGACTTTGTAAGTGCGTGTAACTTCATTTCTCTAGAAACCTTATAATTAGAATAATCTCCTTTGGTTGATATTTTATCTATAGTCGTGATATAAGGTCGCCTTTCAGCAATAAAATATTTGATTCTGTCGATATATCTATGTTCTCTGCATATCACTTTGACTCTTAGTTTTGTTTCTTTACCCAGTATCGACGGGTGTACTCAAAGCTGCCGACCTAAAACAGTAATTTTGTTATCCTTACACCCTTATATTTACGTTGACTGCCTATATTAGACGCTTTAGTTTGCAATTTTTTGGCGATGGTTTCATGACAATTTGCCAGATACTTGTTGTTAGGAATGAACGTAGTTTACTTCAAAACATTTCAGCTAATTTACCTTTCATCATTATATGTATTTATCAGAACAAACGTTGGAAATTTTAAAAACTCGCCTTTCTGCATTTTCTGCCACTGAGCAAAACCTGCCCTGAAACATGATCTTCACTTCAACATCTGCAACGCAAGTGGGTTCATGCTGCATGTTGGTGTGTAACTACTACAATGTCGGAGGGTAGGTGCGTTGCACTGTCCGTTCTATCNTATGTGACTACTACAATGTCGGAGGGTAGGTACGTTACACTGTCCGTTCTATCTAGTCGCTGATATGACATTTTGAAGGTAATGTAGCCGGAGAGTAGAGCGTCATTAAATACTTACTAAATGTCATTCTCAATTAATATAACCGAAGAAAGTTTCATCTCGTTGGAAGGAGAGGTATTTGCGTTCACATGAAATAAATGGCTTACAAACTCTTCTAAGTTACGAACTTAAGTTCTGAATTCATTATTTCGAAAAAGAAAAAAATTTAACTTAATACTACAAATTTTTAAATAATGCAATGATTTATAGTGGCGAGTTTTCTGTTAATTGGCGAACTACACAACTACGTACGACGTCCATTAAAAAAAATGAAATTGAAGAAAATTTAACAAGCCTTTTGATATTAATCATTTTCAATACCAACTATCTTACTTTTTTTAAATTATATTTACATTATATACTTATCATATTTTATATATAATGTATATAAAATATATATTATATACATTATAAAGATATTACTTATATTGCATATAATATTTTTATATTTAAATTATATTAAGGCAGTTAAAATACTTCATACCTCACGATACTGATGAAGTACGCGCGAAATCGACCTACGAGTAATATTTTTCTGCTTGAACCAGCGCTTCTTCGTTAAGGGCGTTGGCCACGGAAAAATAAGTTTTTTCGTATTTGTACCATATATTGTTAAATTTGTAGACATTATCTATAACCACCTTTTCCTCAGATAATTTTTTTTAGATCGCATGGTTTTTTGCAAAATGACATATCAAAGTAAAATTTTTTTATTGTTTTTGTAATATACCAATAAATAAACAAAACTGATCGCAGTAAATGTATCAAGGACAACGGAAATATCTTGTCTTAATTCATTTTAAGGCGTGTTTAGCAAAAGTTATTTTCTAAAAAGTAAGGGACAGCCAAAAATTAAAAATTTGCAAGAATTTCCTTATTTTAATAAGCAATATTTTGGAAATGCAAAAACCATTGCTTATGCAATTTTGTATACGTCTTAAAGCAGCTCTTGGCATTCTTTTTCTGTGTGAACTATCTCATTTCTGTAAGATAGTTTTCATTATGTGTACATTTCTAAAACAACCATGTTATCATTTTGACATGCATTTATAATGCAAAAAATATGAGCTGAAAAATTTATTTTGGTGAGGAAAGAGTAATCACTGATAATGTTTAAAATTTGAACAGTATGCTGTACAAAATTAAAATAACCTATTTTTCCGTGGCCAACGCCCTTAAGTTGTGAGTAGTTGATTTCGAAGTAACACAGGCCCCTGTATTACTGAATATTCTTAAGTAAGGTGTTGAATAACATGCTTGTCTGGTGCTCCTTATGACAGGTATAAATTGATGCGAGATATAAATGCAAATTTGTATACTAAATTGGAAATTCATTATAATTTTATAATTGAAATGCTGGCCGTGCTCCCAGGTTCTGTACAGGACTATCAGTAACTCATTCAAGATACCGAATGGTGCTCAATTTTAAAGGAAATTTGCTACATCTTTTAAACACTAATAAACTTATTTGATTACATATCGGACTAAATTTATTTCAGTGGCTGAGTAACTGTCGTCCATAAGCTGGTTGTATATACGAAATATTTTATTCTCGTGTAGTACAGCATGAGACCATAGAGAGTAAGTAAATCATAATAACATTACAACATCTGAATCAATGATTTGATATAACGTTATCCGGAAATGTTCCATTCGCACAAAAAAAAATCTGCCATACACTGCTGGCCATTAAAATTACAACACAAATTTACTAAACAGAATACCATCATACACAGTGTAACGTGTAAATGTAGTGAATCATGGGAGAAGCGTGTATTTTGCAATATATAGACGTGATGGAAGTTACGTGTTCGCCCCAGCTTGCATACAGCTCTTACAGGAACACAAAATACAACGCATCCACACATATATCGCAGGAAGTATGACATAACTGGGAGGCCGCGGTGGGGCAGCTGCTAGAGCGAGGCTACGTGCGCACGTGTGCCGGCGATGCAGGGCGTCGCAATACTTCACGTGGTCCTCTCTCTTCTCTGTATGACGCGGGAAGACAGAGCTGGACCAGAGAGCCGCCAAACAAACTAACGTGTCGACCGCCGTGTTCGCCCATGGCTTCCATCTACCCGTAGCAACACTTTTAAGATAGAACTACAGTTATCAAGTTCAGACTTTCGTGATTCTCAACTGCATTGTCATCTATAACATAAGATATAAAATCTTCCCCGAATAATAGAGTTTTACTGATTTGTTATATTTAAAAAAAATTACCTTATGTGATGTTTTGTTTTCCCTCAGCCCTTAAAATAAAATGCCGTATTAATAGATAAAATTTAAGTATTTTACAATGATTTGCTGTGGCACGCCTCTTGTGCAATGTTTGCGCATTCACACATTTCCGACCAATGGTTATTTGGTGAAATCTGTTTATTTGGGTATTATATATATACTACCCCTCTAAATATGTAAATGAAAATGTCATGCACATCGTATAAAATGTTTGTATTGCATATGCATAAAATGATTGTATTACATATGCATAAGACTGTCGAAATCTGTGAATTGTTCAGAGCGTGGGCAAAGGAACAACATTAGCAAAGGAGTATGAAAACCATGACAAAAATTTATTTGGCATGAAGAATACCAATTCGATACTGCAATCTAGTTTTGTTGAGGAAAACTTTCGTATATACAGGTGGCACTTGAATGCGAAAACATCAAGCGAAGTGTTAAGCATTCTATTCTCAGATTCACAGTAACCACATAAAAATTCCCGGGTGAGAATTATCTAAATAGCAAAATCTATCGATATTTATACATTAATGTAGTTTTCCATAATCGTAACTTCAGCAGCATTTATTTCTAAAATTATTTTTAATATCGTAATTATTCTAAGACTGCATGTCACGTCACCTTTTTTTTTTTAACTTGAATTGCTTATTAAGAAAACTCCTCTGCTGTTTCTCAACTTCAGCAACAAAATAATATTTCAGTAAGGTCTTTAACCCCAGGCAGACTGATAGAAGTGCCGCAAACAGTATGCACGTGCGTGTAATTGTTTTTTCAAAAATCAGTTAGACTAAACTGTACTCAATAATCCTCTTTGTACTGCACTACATAATGAGTGCAGATTGTTTATAAATTATGTATGTCCATAAATATACGGCCTACTTCATTAAACATTGTTTATTAATAAGTCTGCAGTCGTATTTCTTCGGTTGATTGTTATGCAAACATTTAATATTGACACTGCATTTTCGTCATTGAAACTAAACGCTTCAACTGTAGAAAGTTAGTAGTGACAAAAGGAGATAATAATTCACGAATTCATTCTGAAACAAAGTAGACTTCACGGACTTACTCTTTTAAGTAGTGTTTTGATTATACTTCAGTTGTTTTCTGCAATCGCCGTGTATATAAGAGCCTGTAATAAACCCGGAATAGTGTAGAATTAATAATGAGACACAAAGTACTAACTCGTCTTCGTATTACGACTGCAGCCAATAAACAAATGATAGCAGATCGATAATACAGAGGACTGGTGCGTCTAGCCTGCTGCGGAACCAACTCACGACATATACAACGAACTATAAGAATGGTTAAAGTTTGGCATGTATCCGGATAGAACCATGCGGCTGTGTAATGAAATCAGGCTTGTTGAGGGCTCTGTCTACGAAACCTGCAGTCACGGAGTTTAAAATTACATTCAATCTAAAGAAAGTAATTCTAATTGCAACTATTTTAAAAATAAAACTGTTTCAAACGAAAAAAAAGAAGTAAGATGCAACATTTTTAAAGAATACTGTCACGTTAAAATTGTTTAAAAAGTCCCTAGTCATTCCTTATATATATATAAAAGGAATGAATATATATATAAGAAATTAATAGGGACTTATTAGAATTTTTTAACGTGCCAGTATTCTTTGAAAATATTGCGTTTTACATTTTTTTTTCTTTTGAAACAGTTTTATTTTTAAAATGGGTGCAATTAGAAGGAATTTCTGTATATATATATATATATATATATATACATATTTATTTATATATATATATACACAATCGAATGTTGACTTTTAGAAGAAATATTAAACATAAAAATTAGGCAAGATTTTTTAAACTGCCAGAATTTTTCAAGAAAGGCCGCGTAGAATACTTTTTGTTTAAAACGGTTATCTTTAAAATTTATGTATTTAAAAGGAATGTTTTTATAAATTGCTACCCCATTTATGTTCTTGTGTTTAAAGGCTCGAAATATAGCGCCCTCAACACCCTGAAGATGTACTAACCGCTTTTAACTACTGTAACTGCCAGTCTTAAAAAAATGGACATGTTAACTAAATAAATGCCTCCGTCATATTTTACAGACATTGCGCTTATTAAAAAGAAAACGCCAAGTCGATTGTTGCACTTTCTTATTGTGCGTTATAGTATAATGCTAACCAATAAGTAAAAGGGATTTGGTAAACGCATTTATGAAAATCAACAGTGGCAAACAGTCGTAAAAAGGTAGTGAGATACAGATGTAAACGCCATACTCGTCACTTGCACCCGCGTTCATAACCTACAGAATTTCTGAAAATTTTTTAACAAGCTAAGACTTCGAGAATTTATTCTTTACGACGGGATTTATTATGACGTTTATGGGAATGTGTGTGGGTCATGCACACGAACAAATACATTATAATTTGTGTTTATTTAGTTTTATCCGGTTTGGTGGTCTCGATATCTAAGCAACTATCGTAAGGAAAAGTACACTATTAAATGTATAAAAATGGAAAAGTTTATAGAGTTTGATGGAGTTTTGTTTTTTATGTCATGCAGCCAGACAGCTATACACGGAGGTCTCCCTACACGACCATTCCATAACACTTTTTTTTCCCCAAGCGAAAAGAAAAAAAAAGTTTTTTTAAATATCGATTAGTTCAGTGGACGATAATACAGGCAAAAAGAGTTGCAGAAAATTAATGGCTATATTACGCCTTTCTACGCAATAAATAAAAACTGTTTGTGATGTCCCTTTGCCAAAAATTAATAACAAATNAGGCGAAAAGAAAAAAAAGTTTTTTTAAATATCGATTAGTTCAGTGGACGATAATACAGGCAAAAAGAGTTGCAGAAAATTTATGGCTATATTACGCCTTTCTACGCAATAAATAAAAACTGTTTGTGATGTCCCTTTGCCAAAAATTAATAACAAATCAAATTATACCCTACTGATTAAGGTTTTATGGTGTTTTTTAATGTAAAGAAGAATATGTGCGGAAAATGATTATGTTAAAATTTAGGCAAGAGTAGAAGTTTAACTTTACGCATAAATCAACAAACCATCAACCGTCGTGGATGTTTACGCTGTAACCATAGAAACGCGACGGTCATTAACACGCCTTCCTGATAAAATAATCATTTATTGGTTCTTTTCTTTTTTATCGACTCGCACGTGGAGAGAGGTTGGCAGTCGTGTGTGTGTGAACGCGGGAACAAAGGGCACTCACTCGCCCCGCCCCTTAAACAAGCCACGCGCAGTGCTGCCAATCGATAACGCAGAACGGCCTGGTTCCCGCCATTCCGCCGTCGATTGTGCAACCGAACTGTGCCGCAAGCGGATAATCACGCGGTCTTAACATTACGGTTGTCCCTCGTCGAAAAGCCATTATCGCGGTTATGAAGGTAAATAATAACACGAATTTCTCCGCTTTTTATGTCTTGCAGGAGCGTGAGTCTTTTCGTGTGGTCTACATGCACTGAGCACGGTATTTACGGTATTCGTACGCACTGATGTGATGCACACGTGTGTATACTTATTATATATTAATAGTATGCCTGTTGCACAGGGAAATGGTCACAAGACGTCCGAGTGTCAGGTTATGGCAGTCTCACCTGCACGAATACTTATTTTCTAATTACTTCAATATCTCGTATTAACGTATATAGGATGTTCGCGGTAAACTGGGCATTTTTGAAAGCCCTGGGTAGGATCTACTTGTATGCATATTGTGTATTATTGCACTATATGTAGAATTAACATTGCCATGGGCCTAATCACTTTATTTATACTCCATCTAAATGAGACTATGAAAATATTAGAAAATGAAGTACTTTGAAAATGTTTTATTTCGTATAACACTTAAATGATTTAAGAAAAACAGAAAGCAAAAGAAATCATTCTAGTAGTGACGTATGTTTACCTAACTTTTTTAATGCAACTTGAAGACATGGAAATACTTTCCCTCCGTCGTTACCAACTTTAGTAGGCACATGTCAGTGAGTGTGTCCTTTAAATTTACGCTGGCAGTGGCAGAAGCAATTTTAAAGGTTGTATTAAGAAGTGTTGAATTAACCGGGAACGGCCTATGCCTATTAATATCTATAGGTCTATTGTAGGGACTGACAGTAAACAAACTTGACGCAAACAACACATCTTACACTCTAGTGCTGAAGTGAGACTCAAGCCGAAGACTTCAACATGGCAGCAGATAATCTACGGTTACGTCGTAAGGCGCCGGTAACAGTTGTATTTTAGGATTACAAAATTTCAATCAGTGATAGTTTTATTTCTAAAGTAGTGCTCTAGAATACATTCACCGCTGCAAATGTACTTCTGCCTATGTGTGCAGGTAGATAATTTAATAGTTTTTTCATAATAAAATTGCATAATATGCTATATTTCTCAAATACATAGTTAGCCTACTTTCCGAAGGGAGTTTAAATTTTATGCAATCGCCTGAATGACTGTTTGGAATGTAATGTCCCTCCTAATAACTTTCAAACACTACAACAGAATTTCAAGAACGTAGGTACACATAGTACTAAGTAAGGCCATCGGCATTTTATTGTTATCAATCATGCTGGGTACTTAATGGCGGTAATTTTAAAATTTAGGACACTATGTCATATTTTAGAAACCATATAACAGATTTAAACCAAATGTAGTACCTTGACAACGCATTATGTAAGCATTGAATTTAGAAAACTATAATATTATGTTATGTCATTTTTAAAGATAGTGCAAGTTGAAAAATAAAGCCTTTCCTATATATCTCGAAAAACCATTTAACAGCGTTAAACCAAATTGGGTAAGTTGACAGTTTATTAAATAGGTGTTGCATTTACACATTTGTAATAATATTTATCCGCCATTTTGGAAGGTAGTGCAACATGAAAAATAAAGCTTTTATGTTATATCTTGATAAGTACACAACCGATTCCTGCCAAATTTAGCAAATAAGTAATACTATTGTACGCCATGTTCATATATGCAATTAAAATTTGTATGGGACTTATTTTCAAAATGGCAGTGATATAAATATTTTGGGTTCATCTACTATATCTACCATATCCTACTATTTGACGAATTTTGACCAAATTCGTTATGCTGAAAGTATATTTTGCAAGAATCAAATGTGCCAACACATAACTCCTTTTGTCCGCCATTATGTAAGTTATTGTCACATAAAAAATAAAGTTTTAATGTCTTACGCATTAACAGTCATCCGATTCCTACCAAATTTGAAACTTAAGTAACTCCATNAACTCCTTTTGTCCGCCATTATGTAAGTTAGTGTCACATAAAAAAATAAAGTTTTAATGTCTTACGCATTAACAGTCATCCGATTCCTACCAAATTTGAAACTTAAGTAACTCCATGGTAGTTACCATTTAACATTTTAAGAACATCAAAATTATTCCCATCAATGTAGAAGAAAGTAAGCTCATTAGATATATTGATAAATTCAAAGTAAGATTTACTAAGTACGAACGAATACGCCAAAGGGACAATTCACCATATTCGTGTGCAGTCAGTTTAATAATATTTTGCATGAGAACTGTTTCCTACTAGGCATCGCACATGCATATTTTCTCTTGATATGCATCATGTTAGTTATAAATGGAATATAATTTATGCATCAAATTTCACCAAAAATGAGATACTATTATGTTAATAAAAGTATAAAACATGTGCGATACATGACATACTTAGGAAACAAATAAGCACGTCATGGTGGGATGACATTATTAAGGTTTTGATTCAAAAAGTGTCTTACACCGTGAATAGACTACAGTAATATAAATGTATATAATATTGTGTTAATGCAATCCGCTCCACGCGTCTATAACTATAAAATACTGGCTAAAACGCGAGTAACTACTCTTTGTATCAGCTGATGTGTAAAATACCACCAGCTAAAATTACTGCAGTTTTGTTTCAGACGATCACTTTTTATACTTCTCCAGAAATTTTAATAGTTTCAGTTTCCGTCTTATCTACAGCAAACCGTTGAGTGAAAATGCAGTGAACCCCACTTTAAGGGAATCATGTTTTGTGATTGGGTATTCACAAATATTACTGAGACAAAGAAAAAAAAAATTCACGTGACCAGCCAAAATTTCCGCTTCTGGCACTGTAGCATAACTGAACAAATAAATTTCAATTGTTTAGGAAGCTTCAAGGCTTCAAGCCACTGATATGAAACCTGTATGTTAATATTAGACAGAAAGGTTTTCTAGTGATACCAATAATTCAATTGAATTTTTTGACAGTTGGCACAGTAGTTAAGAAATACTTAATTCTCAAAACAAAAACTTTCTCAGAAATTGTTTAGGTAGAGAAATTTTTATAACGCCAAATTAGAAACTGTTCTCGTAATACACCTAACTGGAAATCATACATCCACAACGTTCGTTCATGCTTTGTGTAACTTCACAGCAGGTTAATTATCTTTATATTTCAGTGGCTGTATTTTTGAATCATTTCCGGTTAAAAAGTATTCTCTTCTAGTTTACTTTAACTTTTTTTTATTTATTTAAAGACGGGTAGTGATGAAAACATTACGATAATTTATTTTCCTCTCATGTATAACTACGTTACTTCGCGGTTACTACCAACTTGTCAAAATCCCTGAAAAATTTCTACTTTCAGGATATTCCTCGGCTTCATGCAAGCAAAGCTTAACGGCGACTAGAAAATTACACAAAGATGGACAACGCACAGAGTCCGTGTGCACCCAGTTTCATATTTTGTCTGAGAACTTTTTCTTACAAGGCATTACCAAGACACCTAATTTCTCTCTGTTAGGTTCATATTAAAATATTAATGAAATATTATAATTTATAAATAAATTACAAGTAATAGTTCAATTGACAAAAACAAAATAATTTTATGTTAACACAAGTAGGAAACGTTTGTGATGCGTAACATATCTATGAAATAACCTTAACACGTTATTCTTACTTGGGGTGATTTTTCAAAGGTTTGATTCGAAAAGTGTGAAGATACCGCGAATAGACTATACTTATGTATGGCCGTACAAATTTCAAATGATTATTATTTATGTAAGTACCAGCAAGGAATATTTCAGAAAAGAGTTCCAGTGTCATTGTTTACTTAGTAAAATCACTGCCAGCTGATTAGTATTATCACTATGAAGCGCAGAATATTGACAAAATATATATGGTTTATGTAAAATATGGTGGTCCATATTTGTCTGTTGTGTGGGTCTGCATAAATTTTAATTCTCTAGGTCTTCCAAAATTTTTTAGTTAATTAAAGAAACACCTGAAAATTATTTGTCATTAAGTATTAGGCACTAAGTATCATTATGAGTTTCAAAATTCTGGAAATTGAGTTTTAAAGAGATCTATAACTTAAATATCTTAAATGAAAATCCAACATTAACCTTTATAGTTAATTATGAACGGGAGCTGAGTTCCACAATCAACATTGCAGTGGAAAATATAATTTAACGTGAGTTAAAGTAATGAATGCAACACAAAACAAAAAAATTGGTTTCAACAAACGGTTATTTGGGAGCATGGTTTAGCGATGTGTAAAGATAAATATTGCAGTCATAGAACAAAATAATTTCATGACTAGTCGAAAAATTATATATGTTATGTAGCAACATTTTAATTCAATTGATTTCAGTTTTTCTATTAGACTTAGTGGATGATATGGATTAGGCCTACTAAAAGTATGTTTGTCGCTTGTTATTTCGCGAAATGGAGAACAGTATTTTTAAATAACCTAAGAATGACAAAAACCAATCAACAAGTATTCTAGAGCTTCACTCGTACAACTGCCTGAAAGAAAATGATTGATTTATGTATACACAAAGATATGTCTATATCTGTGAACTTTCAATCAGCAGCTGCTGATAGTTATGCTTCCGGAAAAGCACTATGCAAAGCTAACATTTTAATTAAAAGATACTAGTAAAATGTTACATAATTGCGTAAAGGCTGCACTGCAAATTATACATCATTGCCGCAGATTTGAAAACGAAAACCATACGAATTATTAATTTTTATTTCCTTCCAAAAAATATAATAAACATTTTTTTCATATCAGATAACGCAGTATGTTATAGAATCCTTAGTCCTGCCAGCAGTCTGCTGTAGCTGAAACGAATTAAATTATTTATCTCTGTGTGGGATTTCAAAGTTCAGTTCTTCACATCAGTAGTGACGAACATCAGAATTCTATGCTGATTTTATCGCCGCATGTGTTCGGACGTAAGACATTGCGTACATTCAGTGTACGTTGCTCACTTGAGTTGAATACACATTTACAGTCCTATAATAATACAAAACTTACACTTTCTAAACCTGTCTTCTTTGAAAGAAAATAAGTTAAAGGCGAAATGAAAGAAAATAATATTTCTTAAAATAATATTTGAGTTATTTGCTAAAAATTCGTGATAACTCATTCAAAACTATTTTTATTATTTTTATTTTAGTATACATCTCTGTAAGTGTTCAAGTAACATTTAATATCTATCGCACAACCTGTGATAATTACTTCAAGTGAGTGAGTGAAGATATTTGGGCGGCTCTTAAAAGCGAGGTCTTGAAAGCCAATGAGGGTGATTGAGGTGAGTATGGAGTAGCGCTGGAATGAAAGGGGTCGGAGAAACGGGAGATTCCCGAGAAAATCCGCCGACCAGTAGCATCATCCGGCACGATTCCCACGGGAGTGACCCAGCCGGGGATTAAACCTGGTTCGCCCTGGTGAGAGGCGAGCAGGCTAACCGCTCAGCCACCGTGACCCCAATTAATTTAAGGAATCACGACACATCAAACAGGAGTCTCAAAAAAAAAATTAACTTTATAAGCTGTTTCAAATAATGTGATAATAATTTTAATAAACACATTACTAAAAGTATAAATATATATTGTAGTTCTTTATACCGCCACTAATTTATTTTACGGAGAATATGTTGGGTCGCCCGGAAGCATAGCGGAGTCAAATTTGGGAGATCGGAATACGACCCCGGCCGTCTGATGTGGAAGTGATTTTCCAAGCCGTTTTCCATTTTCGTTCGAGACAAATGTTGGTGCAACCCCTTAATGCTCCCTCTCACCCGCCATGTCGAATTTTTTATTTATGTGCCAAAAACTTCTTTTCGATCGAGTAACTGAATATTTCTTACTACAGAGCATTTACATGCCACAAATGCCTTCAAATGTAGTCGCCAAATTTTATCCACCCGTTATATGGTAGCTGTGAAACGGCAAGAATCCACTGATAATTTTAAAATGACGGTGCACTATGGTTACGTTAAAATTGCTTGACAAAAGATTATAATTTACGTTTGTTCCACAGCGTCACGTATATTGCCAGAGAGCTGTAAATTGCAGTTTCGAAAAAAAGGTCCTTAAACAACTAAAATTTATTATAAACCAGTAATTATTGTGCCATGTGCCTTGTAAGACCAAGCCTTAAAACTGAGAGGAACAAAAATAAATATTTTAAAGATTAATAGTATTTTACAATTGTATTGGCTCCTTTGCAGAATAAAACCCAAGAAAGTGTAATACTATTTAATGGTTTTTACTAGTTCTTTGGGCAAATATTTAACCTAATGATACATTTCTCCTAAGATGTGTCTGATGCCGTAAATGTTTATGTTATCACAGCGGAGAATGTAATGGCAAATAAATGCATTAAAATCACTGGACTTCACTTTACGCAATCAGAGTTAATGCACGTAATATGCATTCTTAAAATGTGGCTGTCCTATTAGTCACCTATCGTATCAAGTTTCCAATATAGTGCCTGACAACTTAGATAGCGGGCAGTGAGCAAGCTAAGTGCTTAATTAACTATGCGTGAATATAGCAATATTTTGAATTAGAATGCCTGTTGTAGTCCATTCATGGGCACTTCCAACTTTTCTGAAGCCCTGCAGATGTTCTACTTCCAGGATATCCCTCCACCTCAAGCAAACAAAGCTTTAATAAATCTAGAAAACCACGCCAAAGGGACAACGCACCGCATTCGTGCGCATTCAGTTTATTAACATTTTGCACGAGAACTATTTCTTTACTAGAAATTACCAACACACTTATCACATTTCTGATTTTCTTCACATTAATCATAAGTGAAATATTATAATTCATAAATAAAATATAATTAAAAACTTAATTTCATCATAAATAGGATACGTTTCTACTTGACAGAAGTATAAAACGCTCGTCATACATAAGATATCTAGGAAACAACCAAACACTACATAGATGGGGCAATTTTTCAAATGTTTTATTCAAAAGTGTGAAGATACCACGAATTTACTAACCTGGGGACCGATGTTTTAATTTATGGGTATGCTAATAGTCTGAACCGTTGCTCGAATTCTTCAAATTTTACCCTCCCCCCAACAGCTACAAATACGAAGTGTTTATTTATAATAAAATAATTTGAACGTTTCTGCGCGTATTCAGGCTGTCGTTTAACGGAAATTGCCCCCTTGGTCGTGTTAAGTATCAAATGCAATGACTTGAAGGTATCAGAGACTTATTTACAAAAATGCTAGCTTGTCATGATGCAATATTCGTAATTTTTCGGGACACGGGTGTAAAATTCTTTTGTGTGTTTGAAGCTTTGGAAAGCTTCTCAATATTTTTATCGGGTCTGAAGTTTAAAGCCGTGGTGGCTCGTTTCCCGTGTTAATCAGGCAGACTTGTGCGTTTGTAGGTTATCAGGAGGACGTTTGCCGTGTTTACGTTTTATCAGGAGTCTGTTTACAGTTTCGTTTCGAACTTTGGTTTTTTGGGGAAACTTCAGCATTAATTAGATTACTTCGTTTCTGTGGATCAGGCAACGTCGACAGGTTTTAGTTCCTCCAGCGCAGTTTCAGGCAACGTCAACAAGTTTTTGTTGTACGAGAGGTTCGTTTCTGTTGACAACGCAGTATCGATAACGTGTTGAGAGCGGGACACGTGCAGTTTTAGATGACGCTGCTGGCAGATGCCGGGCGCTTATCTCCGGAGAGGGGGGTGATAGGCAGCACAAAAAGGGCATATGTCTGTCGCCCTAGGGGCAGTCTTATTCCAGTCAGTCGTCAGGGAGAGTTACTTCACGTCGCCCGCGAGGGCAGGTCAGCGCAGTCGAGAAGTATCATGCAATGCTAGCCTAGGCCGCGTTCGGGCAGGACTAGAACCCCCACATCGGCAACTAGACTTTAATATATCAATTCTCAGCCGGTGTGGGAGGTAGCTGCATTTTAAGTTTCTTCGGGTCAGTTTTTTAAAGAACATCATTACGTAAACGACTGTGGCACTGTTAACTGCAATAGTATATTTAATGGTAAAGGTTCGTACTCTGCATACTGAAACTCCGTCTGTGCGTCTGTGAACTGTGTTGCAGAATGTTAAATAAATATATATATATCAAACTAATCTGGAACTTCTTTCTTAAATAACTGGTGTTCAATTAACTGAGTCTCGTGTTTCTACCTTCTGATCTAGTCGAGGGCAAGCCGTGGCAACGTAAACAGTCGACAGTAACAAGTGACGAACGTTAACAACATGGCGCCCAACTTGTGAGGCAGAAATAATATTTTTAATATTGCTCAACTAGCGACGGGAATATTACAATATGGTGCCCACTGTGAGGCAGAAGTAATATATAAAATATAAATGTAACTAGCCCGCGGGAACATTACAAGCTTTAAAGTAAATTTGGTTAACACATACATTTTCCTGAACCACTTGACCAACTGAAGATAATGGACGCGACACCAAAACTCTAAACACTATTTTGCAACAGCTCGTAGAATACACAGGACAGACGAGACCGCCTGCTTTCATTCGCATGTACCAACGAACTAATCATCCCACCATACACCATTTGATTAACACCGTGGAAAAAACAAATTGCGGATTGGTTACACCGGGGTTTAGTAGAGAAGTCACGACTGAGAAGAAAATTATCCGGATCATTTTGTATTTTGGCCAACCGTTTGGTCACAGCTGTGTGGGAGGGACACCGCACCAGCTACACAGTACTGATGTGACGAATGCAGTGAATTATGCATTGTAAAGTTCCACATGTGACACGTCGTGCAGTGACGGCACACAGCTCTACACGCTACAGTACAAGCGCAAGAGCCTAGCTAGCGGTCCACAATAAGTTCACAACACTTTTGTTAGACGGCCGGGATGTTCAAAATTTCCATCGGCCATTTGCTGGCATGCATTATCTGACGTTTATTCGCAAGTGGTCTAAACATTTGTGTTTTACAGCTTCTCTGTGTGGTGCTAGCGATGATCCACACACGACCATACGCTAGATTCATGGAGCCGCTATGAACAAACGGGGTTGGCTTTAATAAAAAGAAATGACCACTATATTCTCTTCTCAGTTCTTCACTTCTATGTGCAACGCCCGTTGTAACAATCCGCCATTTAGTTTTACACGATGTATACTCGCAATGGACGTCCAGGTGAAACCCAAACGATTAAATAGTGAGATGGCGCATGCACATACATACGTCATGCGAAAGAACGGTTTCCCTATTTGTAGGACATGCGGGAACATAACTCAGAGCAGAGCATGTAATACAAGACGCATGACACTTGCCAAGCAAGATTAATGAACGAAAGGTATGCCACGAAGACACAAAAATAAAGGAGAGGGCTAAGTATAAGTCCAAGAGCAGGGTAGACAGCCAGGCGAAATGCCATTAATATGAGCAGTTCAGACTTCACATATTGCGTTGAGAGCAACTGACAGTGAAGGTATTCACACACGGTGGGCCAGTTCTGGACAACCCCCCTACGAATAACCAAGAGCGAAGACCATTTGACTTTTTTTTTAAATTCAGGCATGAACAGAGACAATGTTTTCCTCATCCACACTCCAGCAACATGTAGCCTCTTCGCCAGACTACTGTATGTCTACCACAAGCATTTGCATACACGTAGCAAGGCAAATATGCGATCCCAACTACATTTGCGAGTATTGCCGTTATAACCTTTGTTTGCAGTGGTGCCAACTGAAAATCAGCTTGAAATGTTACGGGTAAGTGACATATTACATTTAGAAAATATTCATGCTTTCCTTTGGGAACAGACGACTACGATGTCAGAATTTGGAGAACTTCTGGTGCACAAGAGAATCGAGATCTCACTTTACAGCGGTACGCAATCCACACTAGTGGAATAATTTTTAAGATTACCTCCAACTTTTCGGAAGTTCTGCTAAATTTCTACTTCCAGTCTATTCCTCCGCCTCGTGCAAACAAAGCATAACCAAGTCTAGAAAATTGCTCCAGAGAGATAACGCACCGCATTCGTGAGCGCTCAGTTTAATATTATTTTGCATAAGAACTATTCCTTACTACGAATTATCAACAGGCCTGTTTTCTCACCATTTTTATTCATATTAAATATGAATAAAATACTATAACTTAGTGATAACATATAAGTAGAAGTCCAGTATAACCAAAAATAAGGCAGTTTTATTTAAACAAATGTATAAAACGCTTGTGACACATGCCATAATTAGGAAACAGCCGAATACGCCATACATGGGGTGATTTCTCAAAGGTAAGATTCATAAAATGTGAAGAAACCCCCAATAGACTACAGTCTGAAAGTCGTCATTCTGTCGTCAATCGCCACTGGCAGTGGGATATAGGTTGTTCACGGCAAAGTGACCACTTTAAAAGTCCTGCTTAAGATCTACTTGTATGAACACTGTTTTTTCTTCCATTATATGTAAGCTTAACATTGTCTTGTGCTTGATAACTTTATTCATGTGTGAGTCAAGCAAAACTGCGAAATTATTATAAAACTAAATATTTTACCAATTTGCTCATTCTTACGCTATTCGCTGTAAAAAAATTAAACAAAACAAATAAATGCAGTATTCACAAATGTATGCCTAACACTTTTAATTAAAATGTTAAGACATTGAACTACTTTCCTACTTTACTCGGTGCATGAGCCCATTATAATATAAACAGGAAAGGGCGGTGACAGTTTTGAAATGTTGATTTCAAAAGTTCTCAGTTAACCGTGCAGAGCCTATGAATGCACAGAGGTACTTGAAAAGGGGCCGCGGTGGCTGAGCGGTTAGCCTGCTTGCCTCCCACCAAGGTGAACCAGGTTGAATCCCCGGCCGGATCACTCCCGGATTTTCGCATATGGGAATGTTACCGGACGGTGCCACTGGTTGGCGGGTTTTCTCGGGGATCTCTCGTTTCCCATGCCCTTTCATTCCGGCGCTGCTCCATACTCACCTCAATAACCCTCATCGGCTGCTCAAGACCTCGCTGTTAAGAGCCGCCCAAATCTCTTCACTTCTCTACTCTGAAGACATCCTGTGGTTCTAAGTGCTACCTTTCCTGGCTGAGTTCTCAAAATGTACTTTTCAGCAATGTTATACTCACTCGTACACTGCTTTGATTTCCCAGCAGATTCTGCTTCATTGTCAACATTTCGTGGCCTGCCCCATCACTTTATTCATCGCCCATAGAACATTTAAATGACTAGGCAGACACCAGGTTCCTCTATGACTGACTGTCCGTGATTTGGAGCATAGCTTGCAGCAAGTGTGGGCAAATCTTCCACAGGATAACATACGGGGTTTTTCTGATTCCATGCCCTACTGTATTGACACATTTATCCAGTACGACGTAGTATGTGGAGGTAATAACTATGCCTTTTGAATGTGCCGAGTTCAGTGGAACATCGTCCTCATATAACGATATTTTAATCACTTCTTTTTTATGTACCATCACACTAATATGATTTTGTTTATATCTAACAATTCCTTCTTGGCGCGAAAATCTTTATTGCAAAGAGTGTATTTTTTTATTTTTAGAACTGTCAAAAAGAAGAGCATTATTTATTCTGGGTGGGTTGAAGGGGATGGGATGTTGGGAGGGGGGAGGGTGTCACTAACGTAGAATCTTTTAGCAACACGAAGTTCAATGTAATAGAATTTTTAAAATAATTTATTCGATTGGGTGTTAATTTATTTCTGACACCATTTATCAAGTTCTAGGTCAATTTAATCCAGCATGGGAACAGAAAATTGTGCATGTCAAAGATGGAGGCTCGACTCCTACTGTTCGTTCCATCGCCTAATTGTTGTGCGCTTGAACACAATTCAGTAACACGTGAAACATCACAAACCATTACACAAAGTTTTGGTTTTGTAGTTTAAGTAATTATGTTTTTACTGCGGAGTAAAAACATTACAAAGAGTTTGTATAATACATGATTAAGATATTTTAGATCGTTTGACAAAAAACGTAGTCACATTTAAATATTGCATTTTTTTTACTAAAGTAACGACGTATTTCAAACGTAATGAATCGTGAAGTTAAATCCGCACGTAACACAGTTCCAACGTCCTACAAAATAACCTTTTCCGGCGCTCGGCATGTGAGACGTTCGTGTTCGCCCATGCGAGCGAGCAAAACCCTTTGATGTGGTGGCGTGTTCTGCTTACCTGCGATGGTGAAGAGGTGTGTACTGAAGAGCACGCCATCGACTTAGCTCTGACGCGCGCTGCGGGTAGCAGGTCTTTATCACTGCAGGAACCACCGCCACCACCTAAATCCCCCTCCCCCCTCTTTCATTTTTTAATTAGCATTCTGCGCTACTCATTCGAAACATGTCATTACCAGATATTTAAAAATTATCCTTTGAAAGTTTGGTGTTCGTAGAAATATTGATTTCTGTACTAAGAGAATTCGTTCTCTATAAAAATATTATTATTGTGTTTTGTTTTATATATGAATATGTGAGTCTTATATGTAGTAAAAAAGTTGAAATGTGATTTAATAAATTATAAGTAAGATATTTTAAAAGCAGTGTTTACGAATGTCTGCCTCTAAATTAACAGAATATTCCCACATGATAGCAGAGATCCGTGGTTATAAAGTGCGAAGAAAGGAACGAGATAAACTATACTACATGGCGGAAATTAGAGCTGACTTTATCCTTAGAACATTTGATGGAACAAACTACGATAAATGGAAGTTCAGAATGAAATTGTTTTTGGAAATCAAAAACTGCTACTATGTCATACAACATGATGTTGAGCCTCAATTTATGTCTGAAAAAGATTGGTATGAAATGGAAATCAAAGCTAAAATTACACAGGTACCGGTATTTACAACTATCAACTGGAAATAATAATATCAGAAATCCCTGCAAAATATATGATTTAAATGTTTGATGAAACATATCTGCCGAAAAGTAGTGCAAATAAGCTATTGTGCAAAAGAAAACTTTTAGAGCTAAAAATGAAGGAACCTGATAATCCTGTAGATTTCTTAAATACATTCGAAAAACTATGCAATCAGTTCAAAAATGCGGCCGAAGACGTGAACTAGGAAGATAAATTAAACTATATGTTGCTATCTCTGCCAGAAAGTTTCTCACATGCATTACTAGAAAAGGAAAAGTCAGTTGGATATGTCACGTCAAAATTGTTATTGGAACTTAAGAAAAGAGAATTAAGTAGCAATGGAAATAATTTACAAACTTTCAATTCAAACTAAGCAAGGGATATAAATATACAACACAGATCCAACCAAAACTGATTTATTTACGGTAATAAATCCATTATATGCTATAGATGTATTCAGCCTTGTCATATACAAAGAAATTGTCCGAACACAAACTGGAGGAAACGCAATTATAATCAGAGAAAATACGACATGGTAAGGAAAATATTCAAGAAAAAGAAACTATATAATGGCAGAAAATTCAACGGTTTATAACAAGTCACATATTAAGTCATTCATCTTAGACGTAAATACATCAAAAATGAATTCAGCAAACAACACTGAAGTGAGCAGTGAAAGTGTCACTTGGTTGTTTGATAGTGTATGTTCAGATCATATCACAAGCGATGATAAATATTTCTGTGAGTACAAAACTTTAGAATGTCCTTTTAAAAGTAAGGTCGGTGATGGCTTCTCTCTAAAAGCTGATAAAATTAGTAATACTATTATGTTTTTCAATGTTTAAAACTATAATTAGATATATTTATTATGTGTCAAATATGTGACAAAGTTTATTGAGTGTTTCACTCACTGTCATTAGGAAAAATTTGATAACATTTAATAACGATAACGCTGGAATTTGTGACGCAATAAATGATTTGATTGCTGTTGCGTTTAAGAAAATTAAATTCTTTGAACTGGCAGGTGAAGTACGATACAGAAATAACGTAAAGGCCTACACAAGAGACATTCAGATATCAAATAAGGAAAAATGGCATAGAATTCTTGGTGATACTAATTTCAATAACCTAAAAGAATGGTGTGAAAATCAGGCACTAAATTGTTTACCTACAAATTAAAAAATATTTATAAGTAATGTGACAATTGCTTAGCAAATGAAATGTCTAACTTTTCATTTGAAAATAACAGATATAGGGCAAATTATATATTGGGAATTATACACACAGATGTCCATGGTCCAAATAACTCTAATGGATATAAAGGTGAAAAATTTTTCGTAACATTTATTGATGACTATAGTAGAGTTGCTATGGCTGTATCAAAAACAAAACTGAAGTGTTTGACTGTTTTGTACACTATAAAAATTTCGTACAAAATCAGACTGGCAAAAAAAAAAAAAAATTCGTTGTGAAAACGGAAGAGAAAATATCAACAAAGATATTTACAAATTCGTGAAAGATGAACGAATATATTTAAAACATGTTCCAGCATAAACTTACAAATTAAATGGTGTTGCGGAAAGATACAACAGCACTATCATGGATCGCGCCAGATGTTTAATATCTGAAGCAAAGGTTAACAAGTGGTACTGGCCGGAATGCATACATACTAATATTTAGGGAACAGATTACTGACAAATGCGAATATCAGAAAAACACAATATAAAATATTTCCAACAATAAACCAACTGCTTCAAATCTCAGAATATATGGAAATACAGTTTTTGAAAGAATTCCTTAAGAGAGTAGAAATTCTAACCACACTGATATAAGTTATCATTTTGTGAATGACTATGAAAGAAAAGGCCTTATAAATGTGCAAAGATTTACACTGATGACCAGCAAGCTGATATTTTAACTAAGTCACTAAAAAAAATTAAATTTCGCAAGTTTAGATCTCTTGTGGGCATTGCAGAATTGAATGATGTGACAAAGGTACAAAATCAATTAGCTGTGTTGAAATAGTTATTTCTGTACTAAAAGAATTCGTTCTCTGTGAAAATATTATTATTATGTTTTGTTTGATATATGAATATGTGAGTCTTATATGTAGTAAAAGAAGTTGAAAAAAATTTGGTTTAATAAATATAAGTGTTTATGAATTTCCGACTCTGAATTAACAGAAAATTCTAAGAGTGTTAAATTACAGTTCCGTCATTGTCTTTCCTTCAGTCATTATCGATTTATATTCAGTCTTATTAAATATATGTGTACAGCAGTGTTCACTGATTCTACCCAAATTTTTAAACACGTGTTTTTGGATGTATCATCTGGCGAGCAGCCTTTATAGAAGATACGTTTTATCTTTCCTTTGCTCCATTTTGTCGAGAATAACCAATATAAGACATTATTTCTCTACGTTTTTCTCCAAATTTATTTGCAACTTTTAAAACTTGTTTGTTTAAGTCTGATATCCTCGTACGCACTTTATGTTACAACTATTTGCAGTCTCAGAGAGAAACTATTGAAATTTAATGGCTACTTCTGATTTTTCATTTAGCTACTATAGCCAGATGTATTTGCATAAATCACCTTTAAAACACGAAAAATATCTTATAGCTCTTTTTGTTGTCGCTTTCATATCTTTCGTAACGCCCACTCGAAGCTCGAAGGCGGCCCCGTAGATTTCCACGTAGGTTTGACATTTTTACGCGAAACTATGAAATGCAAGGAAATGCTGCAACACCGAGTGTTAAAACTATAGAATAAAGTTGTGTATAGTTGCAGTGGTGTTGCGCTGTTGTTTCTGACGAGAGTAGGCGTGTCGACGAGCCCACTGGGCATATATCGCTATTCCTTGGAACAGCAAGTGTTCCTAAAGACTTACTGGAGTACTGATCCCGTAAATAATTGCTACAGAAACTCTGTGAAAAATGTTGGCATCTGTGATCTTGTATTATATCTGTGCATAAAACCTTGGTGGTAAAGCTTAAAAAAAACACAGAGATGTTGTTGAATCAACGGTGTCTGTATAAATGGTTTGTGAGATTTCAGACTGCAAGTTTCTCTTTGTGATTCTACATAGAGACTATCTCAAAACATTCGTATATTTAGAAGTATCTGTCAAAGAGCTGAAAAAAACTTACCTGCATTCTTATCGTCTTACAGTTATCTCCGAACTGAAAGATCCAGGTGGAGAAAAACGCAAGGCATATTGCTGTTAGCTCCAACTATTCGTTTCTGGTGATCCACTTATATGGTATTCACACTTTTTATATAAAACCTTTGAGAAATAACACAACTTATGACGTTCTTGCTTGTTTCCTAAATACGTCATGTATTACAAATTCTATATACTAGTGTTAACATATAAGAATCTTATTTTTGGTTAAATTGAAATTTTATTTATATTTTGCAGATAAATAATACAATTTTGTGTCATTTAATAATTAATACTATGAATTTTAAACAGTGTTAAAATAGGTGTGTTGGTAATAATAATGGCGTGTGGGGAGTGCACCCAGGGCAAGGCAACACCTTCCGAGTGACGGTCTTTCCAGCCGGGACCCGTAGGTGACCGTCATCCCTGGGCATGACAGAAATGAGCGGCGCTGGAATGCAAGGACGGGGGAAACGGGAGTACCCCAAGAAAACCCACCGGCAAGCGGCATCGTCCAGCACGATTCCCACATGCGAAGATCCGGGAGTGAACCCGCCGGGGATCGAGCCCGGATCGCCGTGGTTGGAGGCAAGCGCCCAGGCCACTATGCCACCGCTGCCCCTAGGTGTGTAGGTGATGCCTAGTAAGAAAAAATCCTTACATTGGGCGTGCACGAATGCGGTGTGCTGACCCTTTGGTGTAATTTTCTAGACTCGAATAAGCTTCGTTTGCGTGAGGCGGAGGAATATCCTGGAAGTAGAATTTTAGCAGGGCTTCAGAAAAGTTGGAAGTAGCCGTGAATAGACTATAACCAACATCTTTGTTCCTTGCAGTGGTCTCTAGGGAAACACTGCTCTTGATATGCACTTAAAGGCAATGAGACGATTATTTTACACCCACGCTACACATCTCCCTCTTCACTTCTCACTCCCGGGGGCCGCGGTGGCCGAGCGGTTAGCCTGACCGCCTCCCACTAAGGTGAACCGGGTTCAATCCACCGTTCAATATCCCATTTCTACCACCCAGTCATTTCGGCACTGCTCCTTGCTCACCTCAATCACCCTCATCGGCTCTCAAGACCTCACTGTTAAGTGCCACCCAAATCTCTTCACTCGCTCTTCTCACTCTCTTCGTCTTCTCCAGTTACCTACCCTTATTCGCCTAAGAACTGGTTGCCAGATTTATTTAATTTGTGAGTAAATAATAAATGTTGCATTAATTTCACCAGAACTTTATCAAACATTCTATATTTTAATCGTTATATTGACACATTAATGTAGTCAAAATCATATGCCCTCGTTTCGCACAGAGTAAAGATGAAATATTACGTTATATATGGAAATATTCTCTGTGATACGGGCTAAAAAATTATATTCTTTCACACAGTGGCAAAGCAAATACAAATCAGAATTAGAACGGTAGGAATGGCTACGGTACAAAAATAGACGTCCTTGCAGCGAGGCGTAGAGCAAAGCGAGCCTTGAGCAGATAGAGAGAACATTGCTGGAAATGTCAACATTTCAATACTCCACTCCACCTGCGCCGATCCCAGCTGTAACGGACAGCCTCCAAGGAATCGCATTCACACAAGTTCGACAGTCGACACTATTAATATTCGGAAATATTCAACATTTAAACATTGTGGGCATATAGATACATGGGACTGTTGGACACCAGTTTACACATTCTGTTTGCAGAAAATATTTTCTCCCGTGCCCACATATTTATAAAATAAATGAATGTGAAGGAATTAGCAAACCCTTTAATACAAAAAAAAACCCTTCATCAAATAACTATACATTAAACATGTGAGGTTGTCATGTACTTGAGAATGAGTCTGTCATCAGATATTTGTGAATGAGGGTTGTATACCAGAATTTCAGTATTGCTGTCCAGTATTTGGAAATACAGAGGGATGAGTATTACGATTAAATGAAAACGGACACACACAGTGTTTCTTAACAGGCAACGAAAATTCACTTTTATCTTTCTTAGAATGTATGTTCACGATAACATTTCGTCTAAATTGGCTCTGGAAAGTTCGCACCTAAAATAAATGTGGAAAAAAAACCTCACAATATTGTCGCGTGTATCGCAGATATTTAAAGAATGAATTATTCTATATAGAAATTACTATTTTATTGCGAGTTGGGGAAAAATGACTAAACAGTTTTGAAATGCACTTTAATCTTAACTTTAATGCCGTTGACTTGTCACTGCATTTCTATAAACTTTACACAAACTTGATACGGCCGTCTGCCACCTTAAAGGACGTAATGGTATTAAAACCGGGTAAGCTATTTATGTGCCTCCGTACAATCTGGAACTTGAAATAAAAGTCACCTTTTATATATCTAGCGATCCCAATGAACTTAAAAATGCTGTTGAACTAATTAAATAATCTGGAAAAGAAATAAATTAAATAGTACACTTTTCCTACAGAAAACCTTTGTGGAACCTAAAAAATATCACTTAAATATTCAAATCATATATGAAAAATAAAATATCAACGTAATAACCCACGCGTTTGTCCATGATTAAAAAATAAATTTCTAAAATAAGCAAAGCGCCCCCGATTGTACAAACAATACATTTCCAACTATTTAAAATTTTTACAAATGCCTCATCTGCCATGCGAATTCAATGGGCAAATGTGTTCGTGAGGTGCAGCGATTTACCAAAATGGGTGTGAACCAATAACTCTTAAGCTACGAAATTGCACAGTTGTGGTTTCAAAGTTCGCTGTTAAAGTAAAACATGACGAACACCGAACTAAATCAGTAACGCAACAGTTCTTCAGTTGGGCGTAGATTACTTTAAGTAAAACATGGTGAAATATTCTCAGTGAACTTTAATGTGTTTCTTATCAGAAATTTCGACATTAATCGAGCAACTTAATTAATTTTCCGCTCTATGCAACAATTCGATTGTTATACATGAGTTCCGGCGATACACGAACCATAGCAGCTATAGCACATTCACGTTTACTTCCAACTTTTCTGAAGCCCTACTAAAGTTCTACTTCCGCGATATTTCTCCGCCTCGTTCAAACAAAGCTTAACGAAGTCTAGAAAATTACACCAAAAGGGACTGCGTACAACGTTCGTGCACACTCAGTTAAATAATATTTTGTATGAGTACTATTTCTTATTAGTCATTACCAACACACCTATTTTCTCACAGTTTTATTCATATAAATTTAAAATGAAATAATATCATTTATAAATAAAATATATGTAACAATTCAATGTAACTAAAAATAGAATATTTTAACGTCCTTGAAGAATAAAACGCTTGTGATACATGACATATTTAAGGAATAACCAAATACGTTATACATGGGGTGATTTTTCAAAGGTTACATTAAAAAAATATGAAGAAAGCGTGAATAGACTATACATATACAGGATTACAAATGTATAGATTGAATGTCTCAGTTCCTTGTGGCTGAGGCAATGAATGACTGAACAAACTATCAAGCAAATATTTTGAACGGTTATTTAATAACCAATCACCTATATCCATGAGATAAAATAACTTTGAATAAAATCAATAGAAAAATCACCGAGGAGGGAGGGAGAAAACGCTTTTGTGTAGCATTTGAAAGAAAATGGAAGGTGAAAAGCTTCTTTTCGAATACAGCTTATTGGAACCAGATGGCAATAGAAAACCATTGCTACAAACGTAGTATTTGTCGTGAGTGTCAGACCGTCATACTATATTATTTTTAACAGAAGTTGAGTTCAATAAACATAGTTATTTTGATACTAATTTCTCAGAAGTACCCATATACAATCGTAGAGTTAGCTATTTGAGCTCCCTAAACTAAATAATGGAAACCAAACCAACTGTAAATGATCTGAAAGCGATTTATTAAAATTTTAAAGGATGACATGTGACGAAAAGAAACGTGTGCAGTTTTGGCGCCAGAACCAGTGGGTATTTTTGTGTGTCCGTAATTTCTGGAAACCATCTCTTAAATACCAAAAAATTTTATTTGCCAGACACCAGTTTTCAGAAATTATTATTAGTAGTAGGAAACTATAACATTAAATTGAGACTTATTCGTGACTTTTCTTTTCATAATTTCACTTACTTTGAGTAAAATATTTGCTTATTATTATGAGTTATTGCCAAAACGGGAAATAAATACAATGTAACAGCCTGACTCAGAAGATTAAAATTAAATTTCATTGAAATACCTTTATATGTATTTTCTTATTCATCGAATGTTATTTTTGAGCAACAATAAACTAGATTTGATCTATAATGAAAATGTCCATATTTTATTAATTTTTCACGTAAGTAGTTATTAATAGGGGCAATATTATATGGTGAATGGCAATAAAAGCAAAATACGTAATACTGAAGTGCATGTTAATACACCGCACTACACCAAAATTTAATTTCATGCACGAAATAAAAACTATCAACAAAAGTGCTATATTTTATTGTAAAACTGTAATTATTTATTTTAACAGAGTGTCTAGAAACTTTTTTTGGCCCAGAAAATAGTTAAATACCTAAAATGTGGTCACACGTCTCCGTTATTTTTATTTTAAGTAAAGTGCATACAGCAATTTTTAAATTAATGCGAGTTTAAATAGGCAGTTCTTTAAAACTATTTAGAACGTTTTAAAAATAAAAAGATCACCGAAATCTTACATTTTTAAAACGAAATCGAGCTTAAAATAAAATCATAACATCTTGGCCCTAGTTATTAGTTTCTCTCTGTCGCGAAGGTTGGCGATAACCCCTGTGGTACTAAACAAAAGAAAATAATATGAAGACAATAATTTGTACGCAATAGCTGCGCGGGTTGTAGGTTTCACTGGTGCTACGGCAATAATGCGATTCTTTGTGAACATATACATATTAGTGGCTATGCTGCCAAAGGGCAACACTAGAGACAGGGTACAGCGATCACTATTTCAGACCACGCACGTTTCAACCACCTGCTTCCATGCTTCGCGAAGCCGTTTGTGTTCAGTTTTAATGCAGCCCTACACGTAGGCGGAAAATAACAGGCATTTAGAATACGGTGCAAACAACGCCAGTTCCAGAATTGCATCGTATCTGCAGTATCCCGGCCAGCAAGTACCTAACCGACACACATTTTTTGCCATCTTGTGGTTGATTTCTGCATGAAAGTTTTAATTGCACTCATCCCTTCCAATGCTGTTGCTATAATCTGTGAAGAAAATTACTATTATTATTCCGTTTAGACCAAATACCAAAGTGTTTTCGCGCGAACTGATGTCAACGTGTGAAATTAAGCTTCCGCATATTCCTCACAGTAAAATACTTTTAAAAAAGTGTTCTTCACTATTATGACGTATTTCTCACTCGTGGTTTTTTTTTACTATTTTTGCGTAGCGTTATTCTGACTTAGATATAAATTTTATTTTAAAATAAATAAAATACCTTCATTAAATTTTACAGATAATTAACACCACTTAAATAGAAAAAAATATATTTGGCGAAACAATTAAAAATACACTTAGACTGGCACAAAATTTAGCATAATATCAACGTTGGTTTCCTACCCATTGGCAATTTCAGTTACTTTATATAGTAAACTAACCAACAAACACAACGTTAGTCTCTCACTGGCACTTCACGCGTACTCACTCAAGTTATGCTAATGAGTCTCTACAAGTCGCCTACAAGCATTGCGCCTAATACTACTCACACGCAAATCGACACAACCAGATGGTTTCATTCTTGATATAAGCATGCGAATACTGCTAGTTGTTCCTTTACACCACGCACTCAATCTCCGTTCTCGCCGCTAGTCATGGGACCTCTCTGGTTACTGCAGGGTTTTCAATCTATGTGGCAGTTGCAAAGCGCTTGCATGATAAATTACCTTCAGCCATGGCCTGCCCCAAAATGTATGGAGCAGAAACGGTAGGACAGAGGGCGAAAAGGGCTACTTATGACATTCACGCAAATTGCGATATATTTTTACGATCCTTATTAATTCCATCTGCTATTTTTACATGATTGATAAAAACTTTTTTCATAAGTACACGGCCAACGAAATATGGTTGTCAATAATTGTTTTTCGGTTAGTGCGCACTTCTGAAATTAGAATTTGAAAGTAATCCCTATCTGTACCTGAACAGAGATGAATGTAAAGATTTACTGGCATACCTACGGTAATTAAGGCAGCGTATTGTGAGAAGCGCCTCAATGTTTAACGTCTTGTTAAAACTGTAATACTCAAAAGTGTTTCTAACGTTCCCATTTAACTGTGAGCCCTTACCATTTCGGAGCTCACGAGAAGACCTGTTTGAATGGTGGCGTGGTGGGTAGGATTAGTGTAACCTTCCTACCTACCTCCCTTCAACATGTTTAACGCGTTATAGCGCCACCACTAGCCATCCTACAATCAATAGGTCACTGCTGGTCAGTTGTCAGTTGGATTCTTTTTGTGCCATGCCTGTGTAGTTATGGCACTTTAAAGAATAAAAGCAAAAAACTACAGACGATGAATTGCATTACAAAGGGCTTATTAACGTCCCCCGGTGTTACGCCTGAGAGCTCACCAGGTGACGGCTTATAAACTAACTTATGGAATAACTTAAACTAACACCCGTGCCTTGCCCAGGATTCAAACCCAGAACTTCCCGTGCCTTAGACCGGTGGCGCACCAACCGACTGCGGCACGGAAGGTCGGCTTCAGATAGTAAATGAAGCTATGTGAAGTAAGTAGACGTGTGATTAACAAAAGTGATAAAAGTACTGATAGTCAGTTAAAGAATTTATTTTCTCAGCAAGAAGAGCCGTATCATATCACAAGGCACTTTACTTTGGAAGTGATCCCAGGATTCGCAATAAAGTTTGTAACAAAAGTGTGTCAGCGTATGGAGAATGGAGAAATTTGGGCGACTCTTAACAGCGAGGTCTTGAGAGTCGATGAATGTGGAATGAGGTGAGTATGGAGCAGTGCCAATATTCAAGGGTAGGGGAAATGGGGGATGCCCGAGAAAACCCGCCGACCAGCGGCATAGTCCGCCCCGATTCCCACAGCGAAAATCCAGGAGCTACCCACCGGGAATCGAAATCGGTTCGTCTTGTCGTCTTGGAGGGAGGCGAGCAGTCTAACCAGTACACCACCGCGGCCCCATCAGCATATATGTTTAAGTATTATTTATAAAAAAATAGTAGATTCTGAAAATTCTTGTTACAAACTTCTCATATATCGTACGTTTAAGACCTGTTACTCAATACTAAATTATTAAGACAAATTTTATACATATATTACAACTTATAGAAATACATTCATTTAAGGGAAACTCGCCTATACTGTACTAACACCAGCCACATCTGGTGATTTTATGTAATGACATGACATCCAACTGTAAGACCACGGACCATTTCCTATTTGTTCAAGAAATGTATATGCATCATAGTAAGGATCCAACTGGACGTTAACTAATTGCATGAAGTTAAAAGTATTTTATGTTTCTAATTTTATATTTTGTGTTTGTTTGAGAAATTTTTTTTTTAAATATAGGAACTCAGAATACACATTTGGTCAAAGAAAGCGTACGTTTACTTTTATTCCTTATATGTGATCCGTGAAATGAACCCACATATTTTGTTCAGCACACAAATCAGCAAACTTGGCAGAATTTACCAATTTGAACCGATTATAGTTTCCTAATATGGACTTAACTATGGAAACTCTTTGAAGTGCCAATTTTTTTAAATAATTCTATTAATGTGAACATTTTAGTAAAAATATTTAATTGTGATGAAAGAAATTACGAGCTGATTGTGAATTAATACCAAGCACGTGCAAAAATACCCACATTACTAATATTAAAAACAATCCTTCCTGAGCATCACTAGAAATCTTTTCTATACATTTATAGAAAGAACAAAAAAACCTCGAATGTCAAAGTAGATTAGTTGAAAATTTACAGAGAAAATAAACACTTCAATACATTATGTAGCCGTGTTCCATAGTCTTTGAAATGTATAAGTGGTCCAATCGAAGTAACGAGTTCCCTAAATTGAACTAATTGCAAAGGCAGGTAGATGATTTTTCATGCAAACTACAGGCACACGTGTCGTTTTGTTATTTACATGCTTTCTTCTGAACAAGTAGAAATTGAATTATCACTGGAGTATATAAATATTACAGTTTATTATGTTTACTATTTTTTTCATGATTTTAAATATAATTAAAAATTTAGTGGTATTGAAATGTAACCTTTAAATTTAATTTAAATGTTCATTTGGTTTTGGTTAATTTAAGGTTATGTCACCCTTCCATTTCTAGGGTTTAGCTACATTTTTTGTTTTTTTATTGATTTGGTTGCCAAGGCAACGTTTTATACATTTAATCTGTAGGAGTACCTAGCACAATAATTCAGTTTTTTTCCTCTTTGGAGGTTAATTTAGGCCTGTTTTTATCTCTCGCGATGGCAAGGTCGATGGTCTTTCCCGTGATGCACAAACGACAACGTATTATGTATAAGAAGTTGTTTCGCTTCTTTTTGGTCCGACCATTGTAAGGAGTAGAAGTTGCTGGAGAAAGCTCCAGTTTCCGAGGGCATCAAGACCAGCATAACTTTAACTCTATTCTGTCTAGCGGACCAAAATGTTGTCGAAAGTCGTGATAGGGAGCGTGGACTCAGGCAGGAAATCCCTAACAGGTGCCCACTATAGGTCATATTAGTGTGAAAGCTGCCGACGCTTCCCGAGGGACGTGGCGTGCCCTAAGCGCCATGACTGACGTCATCCTGATCTACGCGACTGGGTCCGGCTGCAGTGAGGTCGCCGAGACATACGCCCGCCTCCACATTGCTTGAGGTTGATAACACCTGTTTTCCTTCACGGCCAAGATTACCATTTAAATTTAATTAAATTCGGAACGATTTAACAATTGTCTTAATTTTACCCAGATGCCGTTTGTATAGCGCTTCAAGTTCTCTGATCGAGTTTAGTTTAGTTCAAGAAAAGTTTTAGTTTCATTTAACTACTTCGAACAGTAATAATCTTGATTACAAGTTTGAAATTTTTTTTAGTTAGTCAAGATTTGCCTAAATCAGACAGATCATTATAAATGTTATTGATATTAATAGAGCGATTGAAGGACATTTTAGTTAAATGATTTTTCTTTCCTCTCTTAATAAAAGTTTGTAAGGGAAGGTGTAGGGTAATTTATGTGAGTAAGATTCTTCAGTAATTCATTCTGTTATTAAGGCGCACTATAAGTTGATTTATTTAATACGCATTACAACAAATTCTAAAATATTTTTTTCTAATTAGATATTCAAGTAAATACATTTACACTTTCAATTAACTATTTTGTTTGAGTAGTGTTGGAGTGTATTGTGTACTATTTGAAGTGTTTTACAGAATATGTGTCTTTATGAATTAGTATCTGATTTGACGAGGCATACTCTTTTAAAGGGTATTTATCTTGAAACAATACCAAAAGGAATACAAACATATATATATATATATATATATATTATTATTTTGAATAATTTCATTAATATTGAAGTCTCTACAACACATAAATCACAACAACACATAAATCACAACAACACAGTAGAGAAATTTGGCAGCCGAACGTGGAAGGCCTACTATAGAGAACAAAAAGTAGTTATTTAAAAATGTACTTATTAGCACTAGAAATTCGTAATTTCGAAAATTGTTTGTGCACAGCCGATTTTAAAATATGTAAATGTATATGTGTGTACACATATCGAAAACTATTCTTCTGATTTATTTTCAGTACTCGTAACAATATGAATTATAACCGGGGCAGCAAACTTGTACGCTGAGAAAAAGGTTTAGTTGAATAAAACCAAGTTTGTTTGGCGCAACCAAATCAATTTTTTTATAGGGGAAAGGAAAAAATGTTGCTGTTGAGACCAAATTATTTTATTGTTCTTATTTTGTTTCCTTAAACAAATATCTGGTTGCGTCTACGTACACTAAACAGTTTCGGTTAGTATGAAAAAACTATCAAACTGTATTTCCAAACGAAGGCAATCGAATGAATGACCAAATAAATAGATATAGAGTTTATTCAACAAAATGTTTTTTTTTTTGCCCAAAACAGAGGGTTTGTTAATTCAAAAGTGAATTTTGCCATAAGAATTATTATTATTTTTTTTTCAAGTTTGGTTTACATAACAACATATTTTCTTGGGAAGCGAAATATACTTTTGATCCGATACAAATAAATATTTTTGTTGGCTGGAACAGATTGTTCCCTCGGCGCAGTCCTTTAGTTATGGCCACAACAGCATGTTTCCAGGCGTTGACCTCGTCAGCTCCGAACAGTACGTGGTCAAGTATGTTCCCCTTGTAAATTGTAATTTTTTTTCTTTCAGGTGTCCAGAATTGTCGTGATGACGTGGTACTTGACTAAAGACGCGCGGAGCACGTGATGTGTGGACATCGGAGGCGACGCGAGCAGCGCTGTGCGAGTGTGTGAGAATGTGCACTCCAATGTGCAACCACGAAGGTTCAGAGGCAGAGCGGCTGAGTGAGTACAGAGCTGGCGCACTACTGTGGGCTGTCCACGGCTAACTGGCCACATTTGAAAACCTTGCTTAAGATATATGTACTTGTAATTCACACTGTGTATTCTTCCCCCGTATGGAAAATCAAAATTACCACGGGCCTCGTCACTTTATCCACGCATTGGTCGAGTAAAACTGTGGAATTATTACAAATGTAAATATTTTACAAATTTGCGAATTTATTAAACTTATATGCATTTTACAATACGGAAAGCAAAATAAATAATTTCAGTATTCACATATGTTTACCCCACTGTTTTAATTATACGTCAGGGCATTGAATTATGTTCCCTCCGTCGTTAACAACTTTACTGGGAGCATGCCAGTCAATGGGGCCGTTCTAATATGAGCAGGTAGGGTCAGTGACATTTTTCAAAGGTTGATTTGGAAAGTGTTTAATTAAACGTGAACATCTTTTACTTCTCGTTCACACTTAGACATAACATCTGGCTGCATCAACAAATCGTCCCAAAAATTTGATTTAATTGTCATGTCGCGGTGCTAAACAACTGTAAACAGCGTAGGTCTCTGCAACCACAGTTTATTATCAAAGTTGTACTTGAATGGCGCAGCATCGTATAGCAACAATGTGCCATAAAAATAATACACCTACTTTGCGTTTAAGATACATGCAGAAGACTTTTGACGAAGCGATTTTGTAGTTTTTTTATATATAACAACGATAACCACCAAAGGATTTCAATACTGCATCATCTATTCTAGTAAGTAGAAATTTATCCGGTAAAATTCCAGTATTTCTTGTATAAATAGGCACCTTAAATAAATTATGAATGTTATAAGAAACGCTAAAACGCTTTTAAACATAAATGCACATACTCGCGATC
Source organism: Clitarchus hookeri (assembly GCA_002778355.1). Lineage (NCBI taxonomy): Eukaryota > Metazoa > Arthropoda > Insecta > Phasmatodea > Phasmatidae > Clitarchus > Clitarchus hookeri. The sequence goes on along the minus strand of NQII01003035.1, from coordinate 76,522 downwards.
TTATCTAAAACTGCATACTACATGGGATTCAAAATGAAAATTTTTTCAGATCTGAAATCCATTGAAACCTGCATGGTAGATATATATTTGTTATGTATATGGAGTCCATCTAACTAAATATAACCCTGGTTAGAATTTTTGGATTGAAAATCTTGACTCAAACTTTAATTTTGATTTACTAGATTTATAGTAATACAAAGCAATTTTTGTCACTGTTGTCCTTCAGTTCGCATTCTTCGGCAAATACCGGGAAGTTCCATTTCCAGATCCGACGTTTATTTCCCTATATGGAGTTTCAAATACTAGAATTGCATTCTGTCATGAAGCCACCACTTATGAATTCTACTTAACTTCGCAACAACGCCAAATATTTTTTTTATATGACACTTAGTGGTCTCATAATTAAGAAATAATTTAAATGTGAGATAATGCCATAACACGTATCTCAGTAGGGCAACAAGGTTATTGTGCGTGGTGATGTGTATCAAGTAAGTTACAAATGTATTAACTTCAGCAATAAGAAATTAAAATGGACCTGCTTTGTATGTGTTTTAAGATCTTGTATTCTCAATGTTGCAAATTATGCGTAAATTGCATACATTTATGGTGATTTAATTTCTTAAGTGGAAGATAATTATATGGAATTAGCTCATTCAATGCAACAAGCCTTTATAAATATTTCCAGACATGTTTTGTTTCTGTTTTATAACTTAAATAGAAAGTTGCGTAGATGGAACTAAATTTACGAATACATAAGTTAATACAATGCCAGCAATTAAAATTGCAACTCTTAGAAGGACGTGACTTATCAAAAACCAATTTACTAGACAGAATATTCATCACACACAGGTAGCAGGTTTATTTTTGCAGCTCGGTATGACGCACATAACATGGGGAAGTCAGTACTGCGTTGCCCCACCACGAGTGGCAATCACCACAGCTACACGACGCAGTAAAGTCCATCCGTTGTGTCTACGAGTGTCCCGTGGCAGGCTAGTCGACGTCCGACCACACGTTTTCGATACTTGAGAGATCTGGTGAACGCGCAGGCCAAGGAAGCAATGTATCATGGTGGTTATCCAGGGACCTGCGGACGATGTGTGCCACATGCAACCGCGCATTGTCATTATTAAATACGAAGTTTAACATTTTGTATTGTTTGATAACAAATGGTTTGGTTGGCATAATTATCACCTGTTTGGTTGGTATAGCTTTCACTAGGCGACGCCACAGTAAAACGGCGCCTTTTTTTTTAAAAAACTGTGTCTTTCTTGCTGTATGATTGTTATAGTGTTGTGAATAAAACGTTTATACTAGAAATATCAAGTTTTATTACAGAAGAATCCCATAAGCCTCAATACGTTATGGACCTAGGAAGCTCTGGAACTTAGAGAACAAAATAAAACAGCAAAGACAACGTTATTTTTATTGTCAGAAAAATAGCGCGCCGGTAACCTCAAAAATGCAAACATCACGATCATTGAATAGGGAAAAATTGATGGAAATAATTTTCGACAATGGAAATTCCAAATAAAATGTGCACTGAAAGCAAATGGGATCGATATTTCCATACCTAAACCGGAAACTAACCCAAGTGAGTGGTTAAAACATGATGGCATGGCAATGTTCATTATAACTTCTTCAATGTATCTCAAGCCAATTACGCTGATAGAAAACTGTGAAACTGCTCATGAAATAATGTCCAAACTAGAATCAGTATACGAACAGAAGAGTGAATTGAATAAAATGTTGATTCATGAAAGGTTTTGCCAGTATAAAATGTGTTTAAGTGACAGTGAAGCACAACACATCTCGAAGGTAGAAAACCTGGCTCAACAGCTAAGAGATAGTGGTGAAAGTGTCAGCGAATTGACAATCATTACAAAAATACGAGGAACTTTGCCTGGCAAGTACAGATCGTTACGTCAAGCATGGATGTCATTGGATCCTAAACAGCAGACCCTCATTAATTTAACTGCACGTTTGTTGGATGAAGAGGCCAGTATTGCATGTGAGGAAGAACAAGAAACTGCCCTTCTTGTAGCAAATACAAAACAAAAGAAACACAATGCGAGTGATAGTAGCTCAAATCAAAACAAAACATCTAAACATCGTTTTGAATGTTATAATTGAGGGAAGCGTGAGCATTTTGCTAAAGAATGTCGTGCTCCAAAGAAATCAAACAGGAAATCATCAAAAGATGAGACAATGTTGGCGTTTAATGTAGAAACCAATATGAGTGAAGTTGAAGAGAATACCTGGATTTTGGACGGCGGTGAATCTGCGCACATTAGATTCAGAAAAGATTATTTTGAAGAACTTGTGCAGTGCAACCAAAAGTCATTGTCATTAGGAAACAAACAGTCTGTAGAAGTGTGTTTATTGGAAAAGTTACGATTCGCAGATGGGTTAATGAACAGAGGGAGTACAGCATACTACAAGGAATTTTGTATGTCCCTAGTTCAAGAATAAACCTGTTTTCTGAAGTAGTAATCGGTGGAAAAGGGTACAATATTATCNAGAGAATACCTGGATTTTGGACGGCGGTGAATCTGCGCACATTAGATTCAGAAAAGATTATTTTGAAGAACTTGTGGAGTGCAACCAAAAGTCATTGTCATTAGGAAACAAACAGTCTGTNAGATTATTTTGAAGAACTTGTGGAGTGCAACCAAAAGTCATTGTCATTAGGAAACAAACAGTCTGTAGAAGTGTGTTTATTGGAAAAGTTACGATTTTGTATGTCCCTAGTTCAAGAATAAACCTGTTTTCTGAAGTAGTAATCGGTGGAAAAGGGTACAATATTATCAATAAATAGCCCAATGCTTTAATATACAAACAAGATAAAGTGGTAATGAGTGCAATAATCACAGAAAACAACTTATATAAACTAAAAATTGAAACATGTGGTTCAAAGCAATCAAAGTGACATTAAAAAGTGGCAGGAGAGACTAGGGCGTATCAACCTTAAACAAATAAATAATATGAGTGACAATAGTGTTGGTGAAGCTTTAAAAGTTGATGACAATCAAAGTAATTTTGTTTGCGAAGTATGTGCATATGGAAAACATTGCCATTTTCCATTATACAAATCAGTGCGAGGAGAACTACAGCCAGGTGACTGCGGGCCTATGAGTCACACATCAGTTTAAGGTCTGAAGTATTTTGAATTGTTAAAAGATGCTGCTACAAGTTACATGCATGTTTATTTCATGAGACACAAAATTGATGTATTGGAATTTTTCAAGAAACATAATGCCATTGTCACAAACAAATATACCCACAATGTAAAGGTCCTTCATACAGACAATGGAAGAGAATATATAAACAAAGCTTTCAAGGACTATATGGATAAAGAAGGCATAATTCAGAAGTGTGCAGCTCCATACACCCCTGAACAAAACGGATGGGCTGAAAGAGAACTACGCGCTATTGTGGAGAGTGCTCGCTCTATGCTGTATGCAAGATATGTTCTTTTGAATTTGTGGGCTGAGGCTGTGAACTGTGCAGTTTATATATTGAATAGAACCTCCTCAAGCCAGACCCCTAACATGACACCTTATGAGTTCTGGAATGGAATAAAACCTCAGTTGGGTCATGTAAAAGTGTTTGTTAGTGCTGGATATGTTCCTGACCAGTCAAGAACAAAATTAGATAAGAAGAGTGAGAAAATGATACTGGTTGGTTATGATAATACTAATTACAGAATGTATAATACAAATACAAAACAAGTAGAAGTATTGAGAAATGCCATTTTTGATGAAGATCAAGTTCCAGCGATTAGAAAGAATATAGCCCAAATATATGTTTTTGATGAAGGAAAAGAAAATCTATAAAACATAAAAGATGAAAATAACCTTAAATCCGAAGTGAGAAAAGAAGATGTCACACTGATAGAAAGTCCATCAACAGAGAATGAAGAGAACATGCACAGTTGTAACAGTGATGATCTTCCCTATGAGCCATCTCAAGAAATAGAGGATATGGAAATTTCTCATAATTTAAGACAGCGAAGAAACAGAAACTTTGAGGCAAATCGTATTGGGTTCTCGTTGCCACAAACATATGAAGAAGCAATGAGATGTTCACGCAAGGAGGAATGGTCCAAGGCCATACAAGAAGAGCTGATGGCGCTAGAAGAAAATGAAACTTGGTATTCAGTTGAAAATTTAGGTCTGAGAACACTTACTACAAAGTGGGTTTTATCTATTAAGAAGGGCGAGAATGGCCAGGTCATACGTTATAAAGCTCGTGTATATGCACGTGCTTTAAGTCAAGTAAAAGGGGTTGACTATCGAGAGATATTCTCTACAACCACCAGGTTTGATTCAATAAGAATTATTCTTTCTATTGTAGCAAAGTATAACTTAGAAATAAAGCAATTTGATATAAAAACCGCATTTCTTAATGGTTATCTTGAATAGGATATATATATATACCAGAAGGTTTGCAAGTAAATAGTAATTATATTATGAAATTAAATAAGTCACTGTATGGATTAAAACAGGCATCTAGATGATGGAACAAAAGGTTTTGTGATTTTTAAAATAAATATGGTTCCATACAATCTCAGCCTGAAAACTGTTTATATATAGGATTTTTAAAGGTGTTAGATTGTTCTTAATAATTAATGTTGATGACGCACTAGTAGTATCTGAGAGTAAACAAGTTATTAAAGACATAATTGATTATTTAAAACAAGAACTTAAAATTATAGAATTTAAATTTAACATATTTTGTTGGCATGGAAATAATGAGATTAAATAATTGTATACATTTTATATGTCAAAGTAATTACATCAAGTAAGTAATTATAAAGTTTTCTATGCATAATGCAAACCCTGTAAGTACTCTAGCAAACATATATGTTATTATCACAAAGAATGTAGATAAAAAAGTTCCAAATTTTCCATACAGAGAAGCTATCGGGTCATGTTTATTTTTGTATTCCGTTTCAAGGCCTGATATATAATTTGCTGTGAATGTTTTCAGCAGATATGTTAATAACACTAGTCAACAGCATTTAAATGCTGTTAAACGTGAAATAAGATACTTAATCGATTATAAAGATTATTGTATTAAATATATAGAAAGCAGTGATCTCATAGGATATTCAGATTCAGACTTAGCAGGGGATTTTGATACCCGTAGGTCTACTACAGGCTAAATTTTTCAAATGAATAGAGGACCAATCACTTGGTGCAGTCAAAAACAAAAGACCATTGCTCTCTCAACTATTGAAGCAGAATTTGTAGCTGTCTGTGAAGCGGCAAAAGAAATACTGTGGTTGAAACAATTATTGACAGAGTTAGGGGAAGATTATAAATGTATTACACTATGTGTTGATAATCAGAGTGCTATTAAACTAATTAACAACCCTGTTTATCATTAGAGAACAAAGCATATAGATGCCAAATATAATTTTGTAAGGGAAAAGGTTGAGCTGGGCTTAATAAAAATTGAGTATGTATCATGTAAAAATCAATTAGCAGACATGTTAACTAAGGCCTTTCCCACTCAATGTTTTACATATCTGAGAAATCATTTTTTGTATTAGAAGTAATTTTTTTCGAACTAGTAATGTAAAAATTTTAGTGAGAGTATTAAATATATAAGTTTAACATTTTGTTTTGTTTGAAAAAAAATGTTTAGTTGGCATAATTGTCACCTGTTTGGTTGATATAACTGCCACTAGGCCACGGCACAGTAAAACGGCACCTTTTTTTAGTACAACTGTATCTTTGTTGCTGTATTATTGTTAAAGTGTTCTGAATAAAATGTTTATACTAGAAATANCATGCCACTCCCGACGTCCCACGTGCTATTACAGCGGCAGTCGCCTGTAGCGAGCAGCCAGTGGTGGCAGCAGTAAATAGTAATGGGTGCATGGACATGATTCCCTGATACAGCAAACGGCGAAGAACCGTGCGTGCGGACACACATTGATGCACTACATGCATACATTCCTAAGCGAGGGTGTTTGATGTGGCTGTACGGTCGGTAATCGTCGTGCGCACCAGGTGTTGGTACAACAAAGCAGTTGGCTTGCTGCACGTCGAGTCACCAAGCCCATCCCTTCTCGACTGAAAGATCCCGTATCCGCTTCGCTGGATTTACATTTCTTCCAATGCGAGAACCGATTTCGCGGTAGAATAATTCACAGTCCGATGGGCCACGATTCTTCCGCGGTCAAAGATGGAGACCTGTTCGTAAGGTTGTCGTGTTATTTGACGAGGTATGCTCACTCAGTCTGCGCACATGAATGGCAGGGAAACACAATGACACTACCTATCAGTGGTTCCCCGACATCCACTTTTAAACCGCTTATCAGTGTTGTCATTGGTGCACGTGCTGTACCGCTCCGCCGAACAGCTAATGGGCGCACGGCTGTAGCCCTAAAGTCACTAGCCCTAAAGTCAACAGCCCTAAAGTCACTAACCCTAAAGTCACTAACCCTAAAGTCAGTAGCCCTAAAGTTACTAACTCTAAAGTCACTAACTCTAAAGTCACTAGCTCTAACGTCAGTACCCCTAAAGTTACAAGCCCTAAAATCACTAGCCCTAAAGTCACCAGCCCTAAAGTCAGTAGCCCTAAAGTCACTTACTAGCCCCAAAATATTTTGCGGCTAGTAACTGACTTTAGGGCTACTGACTTTAGGGCTACTGACTTTAGGGCTACTGATGGGAAACCCAGCTAATAACATAATTGTCCTACCCTTCTCTACATATTCCCCCAAAATGGGTTCCTTCAGTTGCCTCCATCTTGGTGNTAACTGACTTTAGGGCTACTGACTTTAGGGCTACTGACTTTAGGGCTACTGATGGGAAACCCAGCTAATAACATAATTGTCCTACCCTTCTCTACATATTCCCCCAAAATGGGTTCCTTCAGTTGCGTCCATCTTGGTACGTCACTTTTAATGGCTAGCAGAGAGAGAAACTAATGTAATATTTCACTTTTTACATTAAAATTTCTGTGATTATTTTGGTAGTGCCAGTTATTTTGCGATATTCAAGGATACGTTTTCATCCCAACGAAACCTACACTAAAAACAGCTGTACGAATTTTGAAGTTAAGGTGTGTACCAGCTTGTTCAGAAATAAATGACCAAAATACTCACTGTTCGCTTTCAAAACTTCCTGCCTCTTATAATACAGAACCGATGGAAACGGGAGTAATGGCCGACAAAAACCACATTCAAAGGAATTTTTCAAGCAATATTCTGTGTAGCAGCAGATGACATAGAACGTATTACAGTGCCCTGTGTACATGTTAGAACATTATGGTTAGTGGAAAATTTGATTGCGTGAATACAGTCTGAGACATACAGGAGAAACGGCGANTACATGTTAGAACATTATGGTTAGTGGAAAATTTGATTGCGTGAATACAGTCTGAGACATACAGGAGAAACGGCGACAAAAACGTATAATTATGTGGTGCACGCATGCGGAGTACAAATGTAGGTCACTGGGTTGTAAAATTTCGGGTCGGTGATCAACGTATCCAAGATAAGCAAGTTAAAAAATGCAGGTCAGNGTAGGTCACTGGGTTGTAAAATTTCGGGTCGGTGATCAACGTATCCAAGATAAGCAAGTTAAAAAATGCAGGTCAGGAACGACTCCTCACAGGCATATCGCCAACAGGGAAATAGCTTGGAAATTCGAAGTTTCCAGATTGATCATTTCCAACTACCTACAGGAAGCAGGTAATATGGAAAAATGGACAACTTAGTATAGCACGAACTGTTGGAGTTTCGCCAAGAGCAGTGGATGGATCTCTGCAAAAACACATTCCTTTATCACCACAATCAGCCCCTACTCGATATTATCGTCATTTATGAAGATAAGTGGATCCTGTTTGATAATCTCAAGCGATGTGGGCAGTGGTTAAACTTCAGTTAAACCGTCAGATACAGATACTTTCCAAAACCAGGTGTTGACGCCACGCAAGGCTTTGCTGTTAAAGTGATGGACAGCTCTAGATGTTGTCCGTTAAAATTATTTTTCCTTCTGATGAAAACACTACCGCTGTCTCGTACAGTGCAGAAATTGACTTCATGCACCGTTAGTTATGTAGAAGGTGCTTAACTAGTGTGACTCTCTGCTTTTGAAGCAAAACAGCCGATTTCAGGTGTGTAAATTACGAAATAAAAGACAAGGGTTCTGAGGAATTAGGAAATCCCCCATCCTCAATGTTCCCTAGAAATAGTACCATCAGACTTCCACCTGTCACCTGTTTATGCATGTAGGGTAGGTACCTCCTGAATAACAGAATTCTCATAAACAGGAGAAGCGCAGAGAGTTCCTTCGGGTACTTCCTTGCCTCATATAGACACGTTCTTCAGTGACCAGTTCAAGACTCGTTTNAAGCGCAGAGAGTTCCTTCGGGTACTTCCTTGCCTCATATAGACACGTTCTTCAGTGACCAGTTCAAGACTCGTTTCTGAATCATTTCAGAGATGTCTTGCTACTGACAGAGACTGTTATGAGTGATGTAGAGGTATTTACTCCACTCCAAAACTCAATAATTTTGCGGTGTCAAAAAATGGCGATTTCTTTCCAAACAAACTGATGTACAGTTCAGGATTATACCTATATTTACTAATCAGTACTTATACGCATTGACTTAATGTTCCGCTATTCATATGAGACTAAAATATCTTAAAATTATTTTGGAATGTTTTCAAAAACATCCAATTGCTTCACATTGCTTATTAGTTTCTCAAGTTTCATCTCGGTCTACCGAGCGAGGTGGCGTAGTGGTAACCCTAAGGACTCGCTTTCACAAGGGCCTGGGTTCGGTTCCTGGTGCGGCCATCCTAATTTAGAGTGTCCATGGTTTCCCGAAGTTGCTCAAGGTGAATGCTGGAATTGTTCCTAACTACAGGTTATTGCCGATTTATTCCCCATTTCTGCTGTTCTTAGCAATTTATTCCATCTCTAATGATATTGCTGTCGACAAGACGTTAAGCCACACATGCCGTATTTCGGTTTGCCGGAGGGTAAGAAGGAAATATTTATGTCATCGTTGTCTCCTTTTATAACGGACAGCAATGGGGTATGAAAATCTAGCGTAGTTTAAGATGTGATATAAGAAATACGGACAGAGCTTAGCATTCAAGTTCTTCAGCGTAGTCGGCGGTGATGCCGAAGGGAGATGAGCAACGAAGGGATACAATGGTGGAATAGACTGGAGTACTCCGAGAAAACACACCGCTAAACGGCGGCGTCCGTCCTGTTCCCCACACGCGAAAAATCTGAGTTTGACCCCGGTGGAAACTGAACCCGATCCATGATGGTGGGAGGATTTTACACTAGCCACTCGACAACAGCGGCCCTGAATGTACGCGTTGCCTTCGGAACTTTGTAGTGGGAGTTTTTTTCCTGCTTGTTGTGATGGGACATCTCATATGCCGTACAGTCGTTTCAAAGAGTTACTTTCTTTTCAATATCGTACATACACTCGAGAGAAGTGTCTTGTTAGCAGTGCTAACGAATTCACATTCAAATTGATTTCCCTTCCTTTTTCTTATGAAAAAGGGGTAGATGACCGAATAAAGTACGTGGAGGTGGAGCTTTAGGAGGAGCGTAAGGTTGAGAGAGAATATTGGTGGAAGGGTGTCGCCGGGCGAGACTTGGAATGAAGTGTCATGCGATTTTTTAGGTATGGAAGTAAAAATTCATCAATATCTCCATCCTATTTGAAGGAGAGTACCAGGATCCCTTTCTTCTACTGCCAACTCCTTTAACTTTAAAGCATGATTAAAANCCATCCTATTTGAAGGAGAGTACCAGGATCCCTTTCTTCTACTGCCAACTCCTTTAACTTTAAAGCATGATTAAAACGCCATATGTAATTATTTACGTGTATATACACGTCTATTTACTTTGCGTAAACATTATGATTATACATGTGAATTTTGAAATACATAATAAGAAGTAATATTTCAACATAAATCAAAGACTACTTCTTAANTTATGATTATACATGTGAATTTTGAAATACATAATAAGAAGTAATATTTCAACATAAATCAAAGACTACTTCTTAAGTAATTTATATGAATCTATAAACCGAGTATAAATTCATCTTACTATTTTCTGGAGTGTGTTCGGTTATTGCAAGGAAACAGCAGACAGCCTCCACTAGTCCATATTAGATTGCTTGTCAGTTAACAACTAAGATACAAATTAATGACAGCTTTATTAGACTGTGAATAAATATGATAAAAATGATATGAAACGCGATCTACGTGCAAGAACTTAATCAGTAATATTCACAGGCTGGTATTTAATTTAATAATTACCAATTATTGAAATCTTTTACTCAAATAATATAAAATAATGTTCTAATATTCTGTGCCATTATTAAAACTGTACTGTACACTGTAGAGTAACATCAACTAAAATTATATTTTATAACTACTAGTATATTATAAATTTTACAAAAACANTACTGTACACTGTAGAGTAACATCAACTAAAATTATATTTTATAACTACTAGTATATTATAAATTTTACAAAAACATTTTTATTACATATAAGTATTTTATATGTTTCACATTCATCAAAAAGTCTTTAATACTAATAAAATATTTATACGAAACCCATGTTTCTTTATTAACATAGGCGGGGCATTATAGACAGAAACTACTTCAGTCGTTTCCAGCACCGGNTACGAAACCCATGTTTCTTTATTAACATAGGCGGGGCATTATAGACAGAAACTACTTCAGTCGTTTCCAGCACCGGTCTACCGAGTAGTGATACCACTAACTAATGAATGTAACAACAAACATAAATATTAGAATCCAACCACAAAAAATAAGCTTTTAAGCATTATCCCATATGTGGCTTCTTTCTCCCTCCTTCTCTGCGTATGTCTACTTGACTCTCTTTCTCTCTGTGTGCAGGCCTCTTTATGATTATGTAATTACACTTTATGTATGTATAACCACAGTCAATATGATCTTGAACTTACTGGCGTACTGAGTGTAGGCAGCCACGCACCACGACTACTTTAAAAAGGTTCATAATTAGTTCGTTGACTGGTGCCTCGAGTCTAGGCAGCCAGCAGTACAGAGTCCACGAACTTGTTGGCTTTACTACGTTAACAACATGTTTTTAAACTACATGTCGAAATTTTAACCACGGCATCTATGGGCTAATATAAGTAATAAATCCTAGAAGCAAAATGTTAGGAAAATCAATATAGAATATTCAAATTGAAATTGAAGTTAGCAAAACAGCGCCGGGAGTCCGCAACTTCTCGAACCTCCCTGCACATCTAGTTGCATATCACGAAGGCGAACGGAATTGGTGCACTGTGCTGAGGGCGCCTGCACATAGGCCACCAAAAATTTGAATTTACAAGGACGCCGCAGGTGGTTCCTTGTTAGTGCGTGTGTCAAACTACGTGAACAATGGGAGATAAGTAGTTGAGTAGTAAAGGCTGCCTGAAATGATTGCATTTTATTCCCAACAACAAGCAAACAGCAGTATAGGGCCTGTGCGCATTTCCATGGTGGCCCGTGTACTGGCGGTCGCCGCATGACGCGTCAATTCAATTTGCCTTCATGATATGCAACTTGTTGAGCAGCTATGTTTGTGAAATTGCAGACTCCCGTTGCTGTTTTGCTAACTTCAAATTAAATTAAAAAATACTATATGAATGTTCCGAACATTTCACTACTAGTATGTATTGTTGATATTAGCCCATAGATTCCGTGGTTNAAAAATACTATATGAATGTTCCGAACATTTCACTACTAGTATGTATTGTTGATATTAGCCCATAGATTCCGTGGTTTGAATTTCGACACGTAGTCTGAGAACACCTTGTTTATAATTGTGTGTGTTGCCAATTGGTACTATTAATATTTTCTNTGAATTTCGACACGTAGTCTGAGAACACCTTGTTTATAATTGTGTGTGTTGCCAATTGGTACTATTAATATTTTCTGCTAATTATATTTCGTACCCTTTCGTCTCGTCTCATAATTAATATGCCATGGAACTGATTACTGTTAATTTTTTGTCGGACAAGTGGCGCTGTAAAAAGTAAGAAAAATAAAATATCTCTACAAAATAAACTTTAAACTTTTTCGGTTGTCAAAGATATTTATATTTTATTTATAACCAGTTTAAAATGGTAGAACTAGTTTTCATTATTTGGGAATAGCGTTAGTTTAGTTATTAAAGTTTATTTTTATACAAATCAATATATACGGATAAGGGTAGTAATGCGTTATTGTTAAGTTCATTTTAAAAGTCGTAAACTAACCAGCAGCCAGGAACAGTGCTATTAGGGACTCCATAATCTATTTTGTGATTTTAATTCGTCTACCAGAACATGAACAAAATTATTTTTCAAAGTGTGTCGAGTTTCGAAAACACGTGTTTTATATTAATTTCAGAGGAAACATTGTACTTGAGTTCCTGAATAATTCAGCAGACAAAACTTCTACAGCGAACTTCAAGGCCTGAGGTTTCACGGGGCATGTTGATAATCTGTCGTACTTCACAGGACGAACCATTTAACCACATTTATCACATCCCCGCGACAGGAAATACGACAATAGAGTTAGTCGTGGTGAAAGCAAATTTGCACGCCTAATTGTGTCGGAGTTTACAGTTCACGTACCAGGATGTCAGTGACTAAATTGAAGAGCAGAGACCACAAAAGCTGTGTTATAAACTTTTGTTAAAACTTTCCTCTCCTCGCATAATTCGCGCTCGTAAAGTACGGGTAAAACACAGTCACTGAATACTTTCTCCCCCCCNTTCTCTTGACTCTTTATACGTTGACATTCATTTTTTATATTTGGCATCTTCATTCAGATAAATCAATAGCCTAAATAAGTGTTAGTATCCATAACGTTATTAGGTCTGTACCCCTAAGTATTGATAACTAGCTACATTTTTATGTTTTTACAATTCTTATAACCCACATTACCAAGGCCAAACTCGTGGTAAACTTTCTTTATAATTGCTACATGGTTACAAGATGAGACTATGCCTCTCATAAAAATCCACATCTAGCAATATTGCACCAGTGTTTCTATATCCGTTTATTTTCCCTTAAACGAATAGACGCACTTATTTTAACGTTTTGTATTAATTTATTGTTTCGTTGACAACCACGCTGTGCTTGTCAAAATAGCAACAGATACAAAAGTCCAGAAAATGTGTGACTACAACACTGAAGTTATATAAAATTATACGTAACTAATTTATGTGGATTTCTAATTACTTTATAAATTGTAGTTATTTTCCCTGTTAATTATATTTTTGAAATTACTTACATTTCATTATCCAATATGATTTTTCACCAAAGGCACTAAAGTCTGAATTTGTATATCAGCTATCTGTCTCATTCGCGGCGATAGTAGATGTACATAAATAATGAACGCCTCTTAAAGCCATTTCGGTAGTTCGTTACCGAAAAATGCCCCTGATGATTATAGATGAAAAAAATGCATGTGTGCTGCACCTGTTCACTTGTGTTATTTTTTGAAAATATTGAACAGCCTTTGCAGATAAACTACGTAATTTATGGTTTCAATAAAATAATCATTTGGTACATATTACACTTAAGAGCAAAAAAAACTGGAACACCGGCGTAATATCGTGTAGGGCCCCCGCGAGCACGCAGAAGTGCCGCAATACGACGTGGCATGGACTCGACTAATGTCTGAAGGAATGCAGGAGGCAATTCAAACCATGAATCCTGCAAGACAGTCCACAAATCCATCGGAGTGTGAGGCGGTGGAGATCTCTTCTGAACAGCACGTTGCAAGGCATCCCAGATATGCTGATAAATTTTCATGCCTGGTGATTTAGGTGGCCAATGGAAGTGTCTAAAGTCAGAACAGTGTTCCTGGAGCTACTCGGTAGCAACGCTCGACGTCCTGCTAGAATTATCTACGTCCGTTGGAATGCACAATGGACATGAATGGGTGCAGGTGATCGGACAGGATGCTTACGTATCTGTCACCTCTCATAGTCGTATCTAGACGTATCAGGGGTTCCATTTCACGCCAACTTCACACGCCACGTTCCATGACAGAGCCTCCACCAGCTTGAACAGTCCCCAGTTGGCATGTAGGGTCCATGGATTCATGAGGATGTCTCCATACCCGTACACGTCCATCCACCCGATACAATTGGAAACGAGTCTCGTCAGACCAGGTAACGTGTTTCCAGTCATCAACAATCCAAGGGAGGTGTTGGCGGGCCCAAGCGAGGAGTAAAGCGTTGTGTCGTGCAGTCAACAACGGTACGAGTGGGCCTTCGACTTCGAAAGCTCATATCAATGATGGTCCGTTGAATAGTTCGCACGCTGTCACTTGTTGATGTCCCAGCATTGCACATCTGCCACATTTAATGATTCTCGTCAGTCGTCATTTGTTCCGTTCGTTCACGATATTTTTTCCGGCCACAGCGATGTCGAAGATTTGATGTTTTATCGGATTTCCGATATTCACGGTACACTCGTGAAATGGTCGTACGCGAAAATCCAAATTTTATCGCTACATCGGAGATGCTATGTCCCATCTCTCGTGCGCCGACTATAACACCACTTTGAAACTCACTTAAATCTTGATAACCTACCATTGTAGCATCAGTAACCAATATAGCAACTTTGCCAGACGCTTGTTGTCTTATATAAGCCCTGCCGACCACATCGCGTTACTCTGATTGGTTCCATACCTCTGTTGTTTGCATACGCACGCCTATACCGATTTTTTTTGTTCTCCGGTGTATATTAATGCTGTATTACTGTTTCGATTATTTGTGCTGTTTCATTCAACTGCATTCTCTCCTTCTGCGTGAACAAACTTTTGTGAACATTACCAAGTTTGTTACCAGAGTTTCTTTATGAACTCCAGCCAGTATTTTGCGAAAAAGAAAATTATATGTAGTTCTTGAAAGACTTTACATGGGTTTGTTTTAGGTGTCTAGACCCAACTATGAACATGCTGGGTTCCAGGCAGTTGATGCACGGCAGTTGCAGCGTGTCATGTCTTGCGAATGGCCACGTCGCTTCCACCAAGTTCTCNGCCGACCACATCGCGTTACTCTGATTGGTTCCATACCTCTGTTGTTTGCATACGCACGCCTATACCGATTTTTTTTTGTTCTCCGGTGTATATTAATGCTGTATTACTGTTTCGATTATTTGTGCTGTTTCATTCAACTGCGTTCTCTCCTTCTGCGTGAACAAACTTTTGTGTCAATAAGTGAACATTACCAAGTTTGTTACCAGAGTTTCTTTTTGAACTCCAGCCAGTATTTTGCGAAAAAGAAAATATATGTAGTTCTTGAAAGACTTTACATAGGTTTGTTTTAGGTGTCTAGACCCAAAGATGAACATGCTGGATTCCAGGCAGTTGATGCACGGCAGTTGCAGCGTGTCATGTCTTGCGAATGGCCACGTCGCTTCCACCAAGTTCTCANTTCCAGGCAGTTGATGCACGGCAGTTGCAGCGTGTCATGTCTTGCGAATGGCCACGTCGCTTCCACCAAGTTCTCAGGAATACGGAACGGAAATAGTCACCTGCATTGTGAACTCCAGCGGTACACTCCAGCAAAATGACGTCACTAGCCAGCAACGTGTCGCAAAACCTTTCGTCACTGGGCTCCTGGTTACTTATTTGCCAGTCGACATCTCAAACCAATAGGAGATATTTATCAGCACGCGGTAGCCAATAAGACGCAAGGGGCCTTACGCAGCCTCGCGCAACCAATGAGCGAATGGGTACACCCATGCCAAAGGAAGCCCGACGTTATTTCACTTCTGTATGCTTTCTCTGTCATCGCGCAGTCTGGTTCACCTCCTTCGTCTTCCTCCCGGGAGGCTCAGTAACTCCCGCCCCCTCCCCAATAATATTTATTATACTCAGGCTAGAAACGAAACGAGGGTCGGTACTGAAGAGTTTGGTTTAAGGAAAATTTTTGCCACAAGGTGGGCAGGAGTTCCAAAGAAGTCGCTTTTAAACCTGTGGTAAATTGAGAAATTATATTTATTTGTGTGTAAAAAGTTCGTTTTGTTTTAAATCGTAATATATACATACTTGCCCCAGCCCAAATTTTAAGCATTTCCTATAATTCGCAATTACTGTAAAAATATTTTATTCTGTATTTGGCCGAACCTCAACGACAATTACGCAAACGTAAACAGAATAATGAAAATAAAATTACATACGTCAACCATACAGAAGAATATAAAATAAACATGTAATAATATTACAATTTATCAATCTTCTTTTTAAAGTCTTAAACCAACCTGTATTCAATATTATAGTACCATTCACCCCTCTTGCTCCTATGCAAAACGTACCTAAGTCACAAAAAATTACAATACACATTATAAAACATAAACAAACATGAAATAAATACTTTTAATATTAAAATATGCATTGTCTACAGACATCAGATGATGTAGGTACTATTATTCACGCCGTCCAATGGTTTTCGCAAGAGCAGACAGTAAAATCAAACTTTTTTTTTTGGCGTTGACCGTCCACAAGTTAGTTTATTGCAATGTAAAAACGTTACGAAATTAAGTACGAAATAATAAAGTTGTCATGAAAAGGAGAGTTGTACTTTTCCCCTTTCCCTTAAAGAAACTGTGCAGGAAAGCTCTAAAAATTATATTTAAAACCATATTTGCTATTTTTTATTCATTTGTTATATTAAATATAGAAATTGTGTAATTCAACGTTTTGCTAAACCCAGTATTACGACAGAATATTAAACAACATGTGGACATGTATCGTTATGTTTCCACTCTACTGCGAATAACAAAGTTTATTAATTACATAGGTCCTAATACAATAGAGTTTGGAAGGTTTCACACAATTATATTGATTTTATAAAAATTGAAATTATCCCATTTACTTACTTCCCTACCTGGGCAGAATAAACCTTCCCTCTTCTACAACGACGTTGTCGGCGATCGGCGGAGAGAACGGGAGAGACGCCACACTTGCCTGGTTATCGCTCGCGGCACTGACGTCACTCTCGCCCTCCTGGAAGATTCGACAACTTGGGAGCCACTGCGCGAATTTTCTGGTCGTCATCTCCATCGGCGCGACTCGAGCGACGTGCCGCTGTGTTGGCAGTCTTGAGTGACCATTACTGCCTAATGCGTGCCTTGTGGGCGAAGTGATCAGAGAGTGCATTGTGTGGCTATCGGGAGAGCAGAGACTGAAACTGAGCGGCTAGACTGCAACAAAGTGGGTCTTGTTTCGTGAGTGACGGGCATTTGTATAACGTAAAATTGAAATTTCGATTTTGTATCTGGAATTATTGAGTTAATATAATGTGACTGTAATATAATGTAAGTGATCGCCACTTTAAACTATCAGATTAGCATTAAATTAAGGAAAGATAATTGTACTTTGTAAA
This sequence comes from Clitarchus hookeri, assembly GCA_002778355.1. NCBI lineage: Eukaryota > Metazoa > Arthropoda > Insecta > Phasmatodea > Phasmatidae > Clitarchus > Clitarchus hookeri. The sequence goes on along the minus strand of NQII01003035.1, from coordinate 59,106 downwards.
TAATATCGGTATATATTTTTTTTTAATATTACGACCTCCTATATAAAAATTGCATACTCCCTGGAAGTACGTACCTAAGCGTATTTTCAAAATCACAAGCTCGCCTCAGAAACTTGCACGGCTCCGCAGTGATTTTAAAGTGCTGTAACGCCCGTTTTTTTTCAACACAATGAAACTTATTACGGCAATTTTTGGCTTCAGCTCTCTCGCGAACAGTAATGAAAGGTAAGGTCGCCAAAGTTGAATGTTATGTAATCATTTCAAAAAGTAACTATTTTATTATATCCGTAATTAACGGAACTGGTTGCCTTTGGCTTCCAGAAAAAAAATTGTTTCGAAAGGGATTTCGTGCTCTTTTGTAGGGCGTCGTTTCAAAGAGTTGGCGAAAACGCAATTATCAACTCTCCACGACAGAATGCTCCCATCATCTTCCCGTGATATTAAACTTTCACCGACGGACCGTTTGCAAAAGCGCACCAAAGCACCGGATTTAACAAGGATAGCTATGTGCCAATGAAAACCACACCCTTTGCTATATTTTCAGTTGTTATTGGATGTGATAATCACTCATTTATTTATATTTGCAAAAAAACGCCCAATGTTGCGTTTATTTATAATGAACACATTTTCGCTCCGAACACGTATCATTTTACACTATAAAATCTTACTTAGTAAAGAAATTTCTTAACTATTGATGTGTTTTTACGTTTTATGATGTCGTAAACTCATTCTTCATAAGCAGCACGAGTGAAATGAGATAACTTATAGCAGCAACCGGATAATTACATCTCTGTTCAAAAATACATACATATAGCCGCGGTTGTGTAGTGGTTAGATTACTCTCCTCCCACTAAAGCAAGCTGGGTTCTATTTCTGACGGGGTCGCTCCCGGATTTTTGAACGCGGGAATAGTGTCGGACGATGCCGCTGGTCGGTGGGTGTTCTCGGGTATCTCCAGTTTCTCCCGCCTTTTGCATCCCGGCGCTGCTCCATACCCACCTCGCTTCACGCTCACCAGCTCTCAACAACTCGATGTTAAGAGCCGCCTTAATTTCTCCACTCTACTGCTCGCCGGCAATGAGAGTATCATGATGAACCTCTACACACCCAAGTGTTAGATACGAGCTCTTATTTTTCAACTATCTGTGAAAACTGGCATCTTAAATTTCCTAATCCGTCAAGCTTTATCACATCTAATGGATATTACATAATAACGCAAACCGAAAATATTCTGTTTATTGTACTGAATTTCCTTAAAAATATACCATACATAGGGGCAGTGATATTTCACGAAAAGATTTCAAGACAAGATACAGTCCAAAGCACTGTAGGTTCGTCCAACTTATGTGATTGGCTAAAAAAATGTTCTGGCCCGTGTTAACAGTTTGCGCACGAATCACGAAGGTTCAGTGGCTTGGTCAAAGACGGACACGGCACCAGCAGCCAATTGAGGTATAACAACAGCTGAGATGTGTATATAGTATTGAAGTCTACTGTGTGCTCTAATTTTTTCGCCAAAAGTCACTGGCCCTAACCATACATAATTTGTTTTAATATTTATAAATTTCCAAAGAATTTCGTGTCATAAAAGTTTAATCAACAAAATCATATCTGAACATGAATCGCATACTTTATTTAGATTATTATGTTATGAAAACCAAAACGTGGTAAATGTTCGAAAGTAATTGTTGTTGTAAAATACAGTTCACAAATTTGGAGTAATTGTTTTCTTTAATACGATGAATCCATGGTCGTGAAGTGCCGCGTTTCAAAACTACAGTATGAGGCGTCAAATATTTAAATTGGCGGCTGTACGTAGTGCAACAACAATAACAACACACGCGAGGCGTGGGTGCAGCTGGTGATTACGTACGCGCGTATCTCGTTCACTATTTTGTAAGTTTTCTGTTGGTGAATCTGTTCGTGCTGTGATCGTGAGTTCCCGGATGAGGTGATGCGGTGTAATGACTNGTTCGTGCTGTGATCGTGAGTTCCCGGATGAGGTGATGCGGTGTAATGACTCACCACATTGGATCACACTGCCGCACGAATCGCGTAGTGATATGATGCAATTTTTGACGTCTGAAATCTTTGAAACGCAGCATCGCTGACCATGGGTTCATCGCACAAAAATGAAGAAAATGTAAGACGAACACATATGTACCACTTTTCCCTTGAGTGATTATAAAAGGAGACATGTGTCCACAAATATCTAGTTTTGAAATGATCTTAGAACTTGCGATTAAGTAACACATAGGTGAACAGNAGGAGACATGTGTCCACAAATATCTAGTTTTGAAATGATCTTAGAACTTGCGATTAAGTAACACATAGGTGAACAGCGACTGTAACGGAGATCTTACACGTCTGAAAACGCGGTTGGAAATATCATCCCCCTTCATTAAGTAAACGACGATTGCCGCCTTGTGTTTCTAAGAAACTTTTGTATTACTAAGCTGAGAACGATGCGTTAAGGAAAATTGTGAAGCGGCAAATCTAAACTAACAGAAAAGTTTGACCTATCGAAACACTCTTGGACAAACTGTTTCTCAGAAATACATGTGGAAATTTCAAAACCGAACTTGGGCGGCCTGGCACAAAGGCAACACGCCTTTTCACGGGACTTGTTGGCTAGTGATGCCATGTTGGTGGCGTGTGCGACAAGAGTGCGCGGAGTAAAACTGGACTAACGTCCACTCGTCGCATATGTCAGTCGCCCGTACGTCCGGTGGTCACGTGATATTCAACCAATCACAGGGCAGATTTTTTTTTCTATCCGTCAATCCGTCAAATACTTTGCAAACTTTAACTTTCGACGGACTGACGGATGGACCACCGCCTTCTGACGACATTCCGTAGACGCGAATACGCACTTTGAAATAAAACTCAAGGCGATGGATCTGTGTATATTATCTTCGGTGGTAAATTCAGGAATTTAAAAAGTAAACTGTAATTCAGTATACATTCTTATCACGTAAAAAAAACATTTCCTCGAATTTTTGTTTCCTTGAAAATGTATTTCCAACCAAAATATGCGCCCAACTAAAGAAATATCATAATGTTAAGTTGTCAAACTAAAGTATTGCCGTACAGAAGGACTGACGGATGACGGATTGTTGTGAGTCGCTATCAACTGACGGATGAAGGGTGCGTCGGATGGTTTTGAGTCCAACTCGAGGGGCCATTTCACCTCTGCATTCGTAAGCACTCCGTAGCAACACACCAGAAGGTGCTACAGCACTTTGCATTTGACTGCACGACACGCCAGTGTGGAAACGCCGTTCGCCAAGCAGCGCGTGGTAACCTACTTGCAGGCCGGCAGCCCGGTCAACAAAGAAGTTGATGCGCGAGATTGGCGGGAAGTAGAATGACGTATCATGCACAAATGCGCCTGTTGCCAGGTACCGGAACAACTTGTTTGCTCGTACGCATTGCAGAGGTAACGGAATACGACCCGAGAGAACATTTATCTTACACGTTCGTTTGTCGAAGCAGGTTCTCCAGTACTTCAAACGTTAAAATAAAGAGCAAACTTCAGGTATTCTTTTTGCTATGTTGGAAGACAAAGGATAATGATCTCGTCAGTTTGACGTGCGTTTACTGGCCAATAGAATGGACTAATTGCTTTTTCCCGCAGTTATTACATTCATACAATAAATTCAACTGAAAGGTTAAGCATCATAATCATTGATGTGAAACACAATTTCGCAAACCATTTCGTACGAATTGTCACAAAAACACGGGTTTTAAAACTGTCAGAAGTGAAAGCCACTTAAAGAAGAATGTGCTATCCTCACCAGGGTTAAGTTAGTAAACAAGCACGTGGTTGTACAATATCTAAAGAAAGAGAAAAACTGTTCGACTGTTTATTTCATATTTACGCAATGTGCAGGTAAAATGCATTCACGGTTACTCCCAACTTTTTTAAAACCCTGCTTAAGATATACATTCAGGTCATTCCCCGGCCTCGTGAAACAAATCTCAACAAAGACTAGTAAATTACACCAAAGGGACAACGCACAGCATTTGTGGGCACTCAATTTAATTATATTTTGCATGAGAACTATTAACTATTAGTAGGGGCAGTGATATTTCGCGAAAATATTACAAGATAGGATACACAGTCCAAAGCACTGTAGGGTCGTCCAGCTTCTTTGATTGGCTAAAAAATGTTCTGCCCGTGTTATCCATTTGCGCACGAATCACGAAGGTTCAGTGTCAGAGTTACTTAGTCCTAAGTGGCTTGGTCAAAGATGGACATGGCACCAGCAGACAATGGAGATGTAACAACAGCTGAGGTGTGTATATAGTATTGAAGTCTACTGTGTGCTCCGATTTTTCAGCGAAAAGTCACTGGCCCTACTTATTAGTTTTTACCAACAAACCTACATTCTTCCTTATTTATTCAAATTAATTATAAATTAGATATTATAATTTGTAGATAATAAATAAGTAAGAGTCCAACAAAGAAAGGTTAGTGAGACGTGACATATTAAGGAAACCACACGCGTCATACATGGGTGATTTTTCAATGTTTTGATTCGAAAACTGCGAAAATACTGCGAATAGACTAATAAAGTAAATATTTTGTACGAATATGCAAATACTCGACTTCGGGGATCTTCGGTAAGGATTCGTTTACCCTATCCANGATTTTTCAATGTTTTGATTCGAAAACTGCGAAAATACTGCGAATAGACTAATAAAGTAAATATTTTGTACGAATATGCAAATACTCGACTTCGGGGATCTTCGGTAAGGATTCGTTTTCCCTATCCGAGCTGCTGCAACCCGGTGGCGCCCCTCGCCCTTATACTTCGTCCTCGAGATGAAAGGCCACAATAAAAAAAAAAGTAAAAACATTCCCGTGCTTCGCCCTGCCTCTTCCTCACACCTTCGTCAACCCTTCTCCCGCCACACCGCCTACAGTGTCTGCCAGTTCATGAATAATGCACTCCCCGCATGCTGGCGTCCTTTGACCCACGACCGGCAAGCCAGCGTGATTAAAGTTTCGCCGACCGGCAGGAAATACTTCTGCTCCGGCAAGTTATAATTACCGGCAAGTCTCGGCGTTGATTGTGTACGTCCCCCCTCACCTCTCAGGCGAGCGGCCCATTTTTCACCCGAGGTTCGAGCGAAATGGTGCGCGGGCGATGGCGGGGTTTGCGAGCTGGTTAAAGTTCGTTAATTGTCCCTCGCCTCCGAGCGGCCAGGGTATCGCTAATTACCGCGGGCAAGTTGTGTTTGCTCTCCGTCGACGGACAAGCTGATCCGTTTTTGAAGATGCTCGCTCGAGATGAACTTCCCCGCCGCGCAGTAGTTTCGTTACGACAAGGAAGTGCGTCGCGAGACAAACAGTGAAGAAAGTGCCTTAATAATTTCGTCTTTCCCTATTGGCGCGAACCGATCGATCATCATAACTTTGCTTTGAAATAATACATTTTCTGCATATAATTCAGAAAGATGAATTGTATTTTTAACGAGGTCCCTTATTTCCGAAGGCTGTTAGAACACTCTACAACATGGGAGTGTGCAACAAGATAGCGTCGTTCATCAATTTGCGAGCACGTGCTATAGTAAACGATGTTGAACCTCGCTACTGTCGGTCTTCACGGGAGAAAAAATACATTTTAATATAAGGGGGCGAACATTATTCAAGTTACTCCTCTGACAGGGGCCACGGTGGTGTAATGGTTAGACTAATCACCTCCCACCGAAGCGAATCAGTTTCTATTACCGCTGGGGTCGCTCCCGGATTTTCGCATGTGGGAATCGTGCTGGACGATGTCGCTGGTCAGCGGGTTTTTCGCCGAGATCTCCCGTTTCCCCCGCTCTTCATTCCGGAGCTGTTCCATACTCACCTCGCTTCGTCTTCCTCGGGTCTCAAGACCTCAATGTTAAGAGCCGCCCAAATGTCTTCAATCTTCGTTTCACTCTTTGTGCTGACAGAAATTTTCCATTTTGTACAGCGTGTCTGTTTTACGCTTAAAGGATTAGCCAAGGGATAGCTCATTAACCAAATATAAACAATTAATGCAAGGTGACAGATATGTCGTTTCTTACTTCAAAAGAGAAAAATTTATATTGTCAATTATTAACTATGTTCCACTAAACCAATCATTTTGGCATATTATATGGAAATGCATAAAGGAGTATGAGCAAGCGAAACTTGTTAATCGACAGAAAAAATCAAATGGTTTTAATTTTAACGGGTTCGTCAATAAATAAAGCCAATAAGTTTTAAATATCGAAAGAAATGAAATAAATTACACAGTAAACAAAGCAAAAAAAAAACAGTTTTCGGGAAGAATGCATTCGGAAGGACGCGGGTTCGNCCGAGGTTCGAGCGAAATGGTGCGCGGGCGATGGCGGGGTTTGCGAGCTGGTTAAAGTTCGTTAATTGTCCCTCGCTTCCGAGCGGCCAGGGTATCGCTAATTACCGCGGGCAAGTTGTGTTTGCTTCCGCTACTTCATTTGTTTGCTCTCCGTCGACGGACAAGCTGATCCGTTTTTGAAGATGCTCGCTCGAGATGAACTTCCCCGCCGCGCAGTAGTTTCGTTACGACAAGGAAGTGCGTCGCGAGACAAACAGTGAAGAAAGTGCCTTAATAATTTCGTCTTTCCCTATTGGCGCGAACCGATCGATCATCATAACTTTGCTTTGAAATAATACATTCTCTGCATATAATTCAGAAAGATGAATTGTATTTTTAACGAGGTCCCTTATTTCCGAAGGCTGTTAGAACACTCTACAACATGGGAGTGTGCAACAAGATAGCGTCGTTCATCAATTTGCGAGCACGTGCTATAGTAAACGATGTTGAACCTCGCTACTGTCGGTCTTCACGGGAGAAAAAATACATTTTAATATAAGGGGGCGAACATTATTCAAGTTACTCCTCTGACAGGGGCCACGGTGGTGTAATGGTTAGACTAATCACCTCCCACCGAAGCGAATCAGTTTCTATTACCGCTGGGGTCGCTCCCGGATTTTCGCATGTGGGAATCGTGCTGGACGATGTCGCTGGTCAGCGGGTTTTTCGCCGAGATCTCCCGTTTCCCCCGCTCTTCATTCCGGAGCTGTTCCATACTCACCTCGCTTCGTCTTCCTCGGGTCTCAAGACCTCAATGTTAAGAGCCGCCCAAATGTCTTCAATCTTCGTTTCACTCTTTGTGCTGACAGAAATTTTCCATTTTGTACAGCGTGTCTGTTTTCCGCTTAAAGGATTAGCCAAGGGATAGCTCATTAACCAAATATAAACAATTAATGCAAGGTGACAGATATGTCGTTCCTTACTTCAAAAGAGAAAAATTTATATTGTCAATTATTAACTATGTTCCACTAAATCAATCATTTTGGCATATTATATGGAAATGCATAAAGGAGTATGAGCAAGCGAAACTTGTTAATCGACAGAAAAAATCAAATGGTTTTAATTTTAACGGGTTCGTCAATAAATAAAGCCAATAAGTTTTAAATATCGAAAGAAATAAAATAAATTACACAGTAAACAAAGCAAAAAAAAAACAGTTTTCGGGAAGAATGCATTCGGAAGGACGCGGGTTCGNAAAATAAATTACACAGTAAACAAAGCAAAAAAAAAACAGTTTTCGGGAAGAATGCATTCGGAAGGACGCGGGTTCGATCATGTCCGGCCATCTTGCACTGAGAAAAAGGGTTTGTTGCACCTAACAAATATTGTTTGGCACAACCAAATTAATTTTTTGGAAAAGGGCAATAAAACCAAATTATTTTGTTGTTCTTATTTGGTTGCGCCAAGCAAAAATTTTGTTGGTGCAACCAAATGTTTGTTTGACCCTAGGCATATTAAACAGTTTCGGGTAATATAAATAATTATGGTAACAGAACCGAGATTCGAACCCAGAATACCCGTGATCGAGCGATACTTCTTAGCAACTTCATCCAAGTTGTCTTGTGATGACGTTGTGTTGCCCAACTAGTGGGCAACATGAGCAAATAAAAATTTCAAGATTTACAGCTATGCTCTTCAGTTTCCTGTTGAACTTCTTGTAGGCTATTGGGATCTTTAAACCATTACTAAGTATCAATATACGCATTAACAAACATTATTATTCTAATTGTCACAAAAATACAAACTCTCGTGCTGTGTTTTCAAACGAAGGCAATCAAATGAGAGGCCAAACAACCACATACAGTTTTTTCAACAAAATATTTTGTCGACAGTCTAATTCATTTTGGCCCAACACAGAGATTTTGTTTAATCAAGCGTGTATATTGCTATATGAACAAATTCCATTTGGTTGCTTTTCAAGTTTTNCAACACAGAGATTTTGTTTAATCAAGCGTGTATATTGCTATATGAACAAATTCCATTTGGTTGCTTTTCAAGTTTTCGTTACTCACCAAAAGAATTTTGTTGGGGCAACAAATATATTTTTATATTTTTGACCATATACAAATAAATAATTTGCTGTCGGTTTTCTCATTTTGATTTAGGTTTTTCCACTGTTTCCCAAAATAATTCTAGGCGAATGCTTGGATGGTTCCTTAATACGGGTCCTGGCCTATTTNAGGTTTTTCCACTGTTTCCCAAAATAATTCTAGGCGAATGCTTGGATGGTTCCTTAATACGGGTCCTGGCCTATTTCTTTCCCATTCCTGAAGGTCTAGTGTTCCCCTGGCAAGCAAGGTCTTGTCTATTTCCTGATATATTATTTTTAATAATGAACCGAATCTTCAAATTGTAAGAACTCAGAAACATCACAAAGTGAACCGCATACTAAAAAAACTAATGGTTTACAACATATTTAAAAAATATAATCGCTCTACGAATAATGAAAAGTTTCTCAACTATTTGCTTAAAGATATTTGAGCATTTCAATATTTTTTTTTTTTTGTTCGCGGACTAATAACGTTTATTTCAAAGTGTTTTTCAAATGTATATATTTGCTATTCGAATTCTTACTTTAAAAAATAGCAACGCCAGAAGGCTCAGTATTTATACCATGATTGTAATTAAAACCTTGTCTTACGAAAATCGAGAAATTTTTTTGCGGTATGTACCTAGTACTTTGCACTTTCAGACCTAAAATACTTTTAATGTTGACGTTATTCAGGTGAAAATTCATGAAATTGTGATAACGCCTACGATAATACCGTGCGGATTATTGTGAGTCCTCGACATATTAAATTTGTCAATTTATCGGCGCAAGATATATTACGAAAGTATTAATGACATTATTTTTAACGAAAGATGATATGTAACAGCTTCCCGAACCTTATTATCATGTTACAGCTTATCTACTATATTAATTTTTACCTGGCAACAGCCAAGAAGAAATGAGTAATTATTATTTATTGCAGACGATTACACAAAATATAATATAGTCCATCCACGGTCACTTCCAACTTCTCTTAAGCCCTACTGAAGTTATACTTTCAAGATATTTCTCCGCCTCATGCAAACAAATTACACTAAAGGGACTACACACAGTATTCGTGCACACTCAGTGTAATAATAAGTTGCATTAGAACTATTTCTTACTAGGTATTACTAACACGCCCATTTTCTCACTGTTTCTATTCATATTAATTTTAAATAATTTTTAGATAATATATATGTAAAAGTTTAATATAACAAACAATGTATTTTTATGTTAAGGTAAGTATGAAACGACCAATCACGTCGTGCATGGGAAGATTTTTTAAAGGTTTGATTAAAAAGTATGAATAAATCGTGAATATGCAATACTTCACGCAGTAAACAATTAAATTTNATTTTTTAAAGGTTTGATTAAAAAGTATGAATAAATCGTGAATATGCAATACTTCACGCAGTAAACAATTAAATTTAATCCACAGTTATTTAAACAAACTACGCCTTGTCAAAGAACAAATTTCAAAAATGAATGCTGAACAACTTTTATGACTTAAACACTGGCTAACACAACAATGATTTGCTTCTCTCCTCCCCCTCACCACAACATTAAATGTCATTTTGATAATTTGAGGAGCGAATGTTTGGTTGACGTCTTGTCAGTTCCAGAGAGTGAAACTCGTGAGAGGGATTCTTCAGTTACAGCCNGAGGAGCGAATGTTTGGTTGACGTCTTGTCAGTTCCAGAGAGTGAAACTCGTGAGAGGGATTCTTCAGTTACAGCCAATGGAAGCAGATAGGCCTGATGGAAGCAGAAGCAAGCTGTGACGTCGGAGGGGTGTAGCAGGTGTGACTGGCGTTTCAGCGCTGGCGAACCTCGCTTTCTCCACCCCAAACTTGAGCGCTACCCCTTTGTGGACGGCCAGATGCTGTAATTCCGTCTAGGCATACAAACTATCCTATCCAGCGGTGGTGATTCGGGGGCAAAGGGGGACAGTTATCACCCCTTAAAGCATTAATGTTTTTAGTTTCGCTATTGAAAACTTAGCAGTTTTTAAAATGTTTTCTTACGCATAATCACTTAAGAGTAACTACACTTAGAAATAGGTTTCATAATAGTTTCATAAACCTAAGTAAAAACCGAACTACTTATTCATAATAGGTAATATTTCCATACTCTCTTTCTTTATGGAAACTTGGTCTCTTAATAGCTCCACTATACTAAAATGTGCCACAATATCTAGGATTCACATATAACACTTTCGCTAGAGTTTGTTATGAAATAAGTTCACCAATTTCTTGTTATTTGAGAAGTATCTAAGACAGTCAAAATTAAAATATATTAAAAGTGCTTCAGATTTAAATTACTAGAAGTAGCTAATTAAGTCCAATGTATGTTTTTTAAGGGAAAATTTGTGGAAAACAAAATGTGAAGTAGCTAAAGGGGGAAAATTATATAATACACAGACGACAAGAAAGGATATTTATTAGATTTTGGGTTTTGACATGGTGTATTTGGAGTACTGCCCACAGTAATTTAGTTAGATGTGATGATGGCCAATATGCGAAAGTCTAATTTAAAAATGGCGTAAGGCAAATCTTCTAAAGAATTGCTTTTATATTATGTTTTAAATATTTTTACAGTCTTTAAAGATTTCTCACATTTGAGTGTGGTTAGAGTTTAACAATAAATTCCATATATATTTTCCACGATTTTTACTCGGCGAGATTTTTGACAGATTCTTTGCTCCTATGGTGGGTGAGTGGTTATAATTGGAGCTGAGTGTTTCAAAAATTCACAGATGGGGATAATTTTCTTTTTTTTTTTGGATTATTTCAAAGATATATTTATTTTATTTTCAACAATTATTCTTGGGGAGAATAAAAGAGTATTCAGAACAATTTTTGTATTTCAAGCTAAAGATGAAATTCATATTTCAAAAATAAGCCAAGAACCTCGATTTTATTTAAAAGTTAAAGAAGTTTCGGAATGTATATGTTTTTAGTACTACTTTTAAAGGTGTTATTATTAAATGTGATCTAAATGCCGTACTTCACATGAAAAATTTAATTAATTTTAAGGGTGTTAGGGTACATTAAATACACAGAAGGAAAGATAGTTTTTAGGAACTTGAGACGTATATAAATTAACAGCATTAGTGGTATCCTGAAACTGTTTAAGAGTAACTGAATTAGTGGTAGAGCTCACTTTCGTGGCACTGAACGGAAAAATATAAATACTACTCAAGCAGGCAGGGCGGTTGTCCCTCTTAGATGACACTACGCCTGCTTGAAGAGGAGCGTGCAGCAAATATAAAGCTGTTCGTTCAATACCCCCGTTTTGAAACTTATGGTCAGATGCCGGATACAGAGTTCGAGCCTGAGTATAACAACACTAATAATCATTAACAATAAAAATGTTTAGAATTAGGCAATGAGAATATTCTACACTCTAAATATGAAACATCAGAAACGAGAACAAAAAAAAAGTTTTGGATTAGGCAAAAAAAAACTTTCTGGATATCCAGAATCACACACACGAAAACAGAAAAATAAAATGCTTATTTTAATAATATTAAAAGACAAAACAGGAAATATTGGTGATAACAGTTTTCATAAAACAGGAGTTTATATGTGAGATAATTTTAACCGTATACGATTCTGTGGCTATGAAACATACTATCGTTGTGACCAAACTTAACTGCCGTGTTTATTTTTAAATATAATGTTATTTTTTTACTTGTTCGAAAAGAAAAAATTCACTTGATTCTTTTCTTTACAATATTACGTCATTCGCCCTTCGCTTATTACAGACGTATGATATATTTTAATTACTTGCTATAAGAGGCTCAGATGCACCTGTGTCATTAACCGAAACATGCGCTCACCTTGCCATACAACAACGATATCCGCACGTCAGATTCCAACGCGAAATTTCTCAAAAAAACGTACTGACACTCACTTGGAGAAAACTTACCGCGAAATAAGAACGAGCTGCACAGAATAAAATCAAGAGAAACAACTATGACGAAAAGATTCCGCATCGGANCAAGTAGTTACTGTTATAGCCTAGCATTCAGTAGAATATGACGACAAAATATAAAATCGTTGTTTCGTTTTGAAAATGTTCATCAATCATTTAACAACACTTCCCTAAAAATATTAGGCTTTGGCGGAAACGCCAAGAAATGTTGAAGACAGAATAAAAATCTTCTGTCCTTCACACTCCTTCAGAGTTCACGAATTTTCATCTGCGAATTCGAACTACATTAAACCGTATGCCGTAAAATAAAATTAATCTCACTAGGTGGTAGTCAGTTTGTCTTGTCTTAATTAACGATATAAACATCAGAGCTATCTAACTCATCGAAGTTGACGTAACAAAACGTAAAACTAAGCATTGTGGAATCATCTTCTAAAAAATACACAGCGTGATTTGAAGGTGCTGGTAACATAAAAAGGACTATTTTATGTTTTTACGACTTACTGTTCGATTTGTTGATATTACTTACAAAGTACTATTTCCTAGCATAAAAAATTTTTTGGCTCCATATTTTTTATTGATAGTATGTCAAAATCACAATTTTAGTAGTTTTGGACATATAAATAATAAAAACAAACTCACCTAAATGAGATAGTCATTATTGAAATAAGATACCACGAGTTACTTCAAAATTTCTTTAAAATCATGCACAACATGAGGTGATTTTTGCATTTTTTTTATCTGCAGCAGTCTGTGATTTTTTTGTAATATAAACTTTGCTAAGCATGCTGTTAAATTAATTAATACATTACCTTCCAGTGACCTTTGCTAAATTTTCTGTAAACGTTTTAGTTTATTTAATTCAAACGTCCCAAAAACACTAAACTTGTGATTTCAACATGCCAAAATGCAAAAAGTATGCGATATAAATTATTTTATGTGAGGAAATAGAACTTACAAGTTGAAAGGTATATNACACTAAACTTGTGATTTCAACATGCCAAAATGCAAAAAGTATGCGATATAAATTATTTTATGTGAGGAAATAGAACTTACAAGTTGAAAGGTATATCATACAAACATGAAATAATTAAATTTTTATGTCCAGCGCTTTTAACTTCCGAGATGATTATCTGCCTAAGTGAACCCCGTGTCGCCAAATGCTATCCTTTAGCATCATACATTTGCAAGAATGTATGGTTTTGACATGTTATTAACGAAGTGATTAAACGTCGCACTTATTGAAGTTATTAGTAAAGGGAAATATTTTGTGAACCGTGCTGACTTATGGATATCATCTTCCGTAGTGCAGTACGATGGGTCGAAAGACTGAAGTCTGAATGTGCCATGAACACGACACTTTGACCTACTAGGTGCTTATATCGACCCCTCGTAGAGTGATTGCATCGATCTCCTGAAGTCACATGCTACAGTTACGCGGACATGCGAATGGTTTTATTTCAGTGAGAATATCACATGCAATGATTCTGTTTTGGACCTCTATGCACTTCTCTATGGCACCGTTGCATTTAAACGTAATACACAGTAACAAAAGTTGTATTTTGTTAGCTGACTTGATGTGGTTACAAAAACGAAACATGACATAACAATATTTTTATTAAATGTTATTTCTTCTAGTATTGTAGTTTGAGTAATACCTTCAAAACCAAGCTGTTATGTCACATGCTTAGAACTACCGAAAATCTGGCAGATAATATAACCTTGAAAACTAAGTTGTTATTTCGCATGCTTAGAAAATCTGGTTTAACAGTCAAACTGACATTTAAACAATTGAAATGGATANGCTTAGAACTACCGAAAATCTGGCAGATAATATAACCTTGAAAACTAAGTTGTTATTTCGCATGCTTAGAAAATCTGATTTAACAGTCAAACTGACATTTAAACAATTGAAATGGATATTTTTTTTACAAAATTATGATTTAATCTTACTTTTTTAACTTATGTCTTAAAGCCTACTGAAAAAATGTTTCTAGTACGCCGTATTGGAAGATACTATCCTCCCAAAAAAAGTTTTAATGCCATATTTTAGTACGTTATCAAATGCGTTCCATCACTTTACATGCGTTTATTATTATGAGGGGTATATATTCAAGTCACATACCCATAAGTATGTCAGCAATTTAATTTCCGCAAAATCTTCATATTTTGCTAGGAAATGTTAGTTTGTTTTAACTTTCGTCACTGCGAAATACTATTTATAATACCCACGTAAATATGTTTTTCACTTTTTTTTAATTTAAAAACTTGTTCTGATTCGTGTGGGCCATTTAATGGCCAATATTTATCAATATTACCGCTTTAATATTTTATTTTTCTTGCATGGTCCTGCACTTCAAATGCAAGTAGATAGAAAGTGGAAATTAGTTAAAGAAATATTTTCATAGCCAATTTTTGCCAAAATTGAGAAAAATTTTGACAAACAAGTTTTGGTGAAGAAATTTATTATTTTTATATTATAGGTTTGTTAATAACGTCCGCAGAGAAAGTAATCCAAATCCCGACACACTTAAGCATGCATGCACGCTAGCCAAAATTGAGACTTGTTGACCTAAATTTTGTTGAGGTAACAAACGAATTATTTCATAACATTTTTCTCATACGAGCTTAAATGTGTAGCTTCTTAGTGGCACTGTATGAAATAGTTACTTTACCTTGAATCATTATTTGTTAGAAAATTGTGGTTCAATATATTTTGGGTACAACCGTCTATTTTTTTATATATTATACATTTTATAGGACGTTTGTAACTGATAGCTAGCAGTAATTAAAATAAATACAACAGCAAATTATATGATGTTCGGAAGAAATTATTACGTTCTTCATTTTATGGGTGGCTAATAAATTAATTAATTCGGCAAGTACAGACTTAATAAATCATCGAATGTATGCATATAACACCAAAATAGATTAAGGTCTTCAGCATTCGCATTACAAGACATTTACTGAGATCATCGTTCGCAGCGCAGGAAAATGCCGATATTTCGAGAGTACGGACTTAGCGATACTTTAAGCTGGGCATTACAAACATAGTTAGAATTGTTATACAAGGAACTTAATGAACTGAGTTTGTGGTAATATGATTACAGATGATAAAGACGTTTGTAATAACTTCATATTTATGAGTTGCATTTTTTAACGTTCGTGCTTTAAGCCGAGAGGCAGTTTGGGTAACTGCTTACATAGTAATACAAAATAATGACATGTTTATAAACGATTTCATTTCTAAACTTATCGCGTAAAAAAATATTTCAACTGAATTCTAGATTGTAATCGCGTGGAGACACGAAAATTCTCGATCGAAGGCATTCGGCTAGTGTCTCAAGAGGAGTGTGCATCTGCACGTTCAAGGTCAAGAAGCGAGGGAGCGCTACGGGCGACACTAACACGCTCCTCTAGCGCCTCATCGCCCCTACGTACAAGGCGTGCAGCGTTTCCGGCGTGATGCTAAACTGTGCAGATTAGATACGTGGCGGCGGAACTCTATGGCATGCAATGAAAGCCCGCAGATTGAACTACGCCTGTATAGTCGTACTTTTCTCTTACTCATTAAGGAAACTACACCGGCAAGCTTTACAAATTCTGTATTTCAAAATTTTCACAATTTCTTTTCTCCGCAAATACAATTAATATGACGAATGTAACAACGTTAGAGGCAAAGATAATTGTTTTTGCCTTTCCTGGCAAAAGGTCGTATTTCCAGGACAGTTATTTACTGAGATATGCTTATTCCCGCAAACTACGGTTTCACAGAAAATGGTTCAGTACATACTCCTCTTAATATACGAGCTACGAGAAGTATTTTCTAAAGCGTTTCTAGGTATTTCTGTGCCCTGAAAAAAAAACCCGCTAATAAGAAACGCAGGCATCGAAACAAAAGCCAAGTAAGATGATGAGCCGCCGGTGGCAGGGAAGCGACTGAAAGGTGAGTAAGAATGCTCCTTTTGTTCCGACGAGAAAACCTACAAACAAAGGAGGGCTGGGTTCATTGCGAAGGTAATAACACGGCGAGGTACCGAAACAATATGTTTTGAGGTTGAGCTGAATACAGCTGACAGAAGTATATGTATATACATCTTCTGCTTGCTCCACTTGTCTCCGGGGGAATCTGTTGTACCTAAAATGCGTCATTTTGACTCGTTCTGCTGTATGAGTCAATAATCTCGCGCGCAGCGTCGTGCAAAATTTTAACTGCGTGCAACCAGTCCCGCTTACGTCCTGAAGCTGTTTTTGAACTCTTCAGTTATTTTCTAAGAAGTTACGAATGTCTCGACTGTAATCAGGAAAACGCGCGTGACATTATATCCGTTCACAGTTGGATATCCACAAATGAACAAACTCAGCCACGTGAGAACGACGCTTGCTATTATCTCGTTACTGTAAAAAACAAACTGATATTTCAGTGAATCTCATACTGCTAGTAGTAATGCAGTTAGTTCTTTTGTTTCACAACTGCCAGTACTGATGACCAATAACAGATCAGAGGCGTATATGTTTCCATTGATGCAAATCGACGCATCCATCATTCGTTTGCACTGTGTGGGAGAACACAAATGCAATTAACTCGAAACCTCTATATCCATACATTGATACAGAGTGTGTGTTGTATTCCGTTCTGTCTCTTCTATAATTCTTCATCTGAGTCAAACTCATGAATGTACTCTGATCTGTCAGTAAAAAGCTTTTTAATTTTTAAATGGTAGCTGCATTTAATGGAAAATATTCAACTATTAAATATATTTTAATATTTTTTTAGGTTCCTTGAATACGTAACGTACCTATATCATTAAACATTTTAATAACTAACCGAATCCATAATTTTTTAATGGGTAAAAAAAACTAGAAATATCGTTTTACGTAATAGAAAATCGATTTTACCGAAAATAAGTATTATTTTAGAGCTCCAGTTACCTATCAGCCAAAGCATTTTTTTTTCTTGGGGGGTCTCTTAGAAGTTCAGTTTCTTCATTAGGCTTACGTGTATTGTATTTATTTCTGTATTGTCTATAGTTCTTTAAGTGACGGTGGTTTTTATTCCATACAAGCCAACCGGCCCGGCTTCGCCCGGGTACAATTGAGTTTTACAGTCATACACTAATCAATGAATTCGGAAAAGACNTCGTTTTACGTAATAGAAAATCGATTTTACCGAAAATAAGTATTATTTTAGAGCTCCAGTTACCTATCAGCCAAAGAATTTTTTTTTTGGGGGGGTCTCTTAGAAGTTCAGTTTCTTCATTAGGCTTACGTGTATTGTATTTATTTCTGTATTGTCTATAGTTCTTTAAGTGACGGTGGTTTTTATTCCATGCGNTGTATTGTCTATAGTTCTTTAAGTGACGGTGGTTTTTATTCCATACAAGCCAACCGGCCCGGCTTCGCCCGGGTACAATTGAGTTTTACAGTCATACACTAATCAATGAATTCGGAAAAGACAATTCATTTATGTAAAAACATAATTATAAAATTATACTTTACTATGTTGGCCTAGTTTTTTAACGGATTATGGACACCCAAAAGAAAGGAAATATTTTTTACCTGATAGCCAAGAACTTTTGAAGTGCATCTGTGCAACTATCGCGTAGTTACCATATTTTCGCTTCCCAGCGTCGATGTATGGAAATCAAAACGTGAGTTTCAACAAGTTGTAACTTTAGAAATAAATGCACCTTGGTACTACTTTTTGGGCTTGGCTGAGGGATCTTAATCGATCACCAAAGTTAAGCAATGTTCCCAGCGGCACACATTTGGATGGGTGACCGTTTAGTGGCATAACATCTGAGCGCTTCCTGGCTTCGGAGGGCACGTTAAAAATTCAGTCCCGGTTGTTATCGATTGATAGCAGTCGTTAAGCCATTTCAGAGGTCCTTAAGAAGCCTGATAAACTCTGAAACCAGAGGAAAACAATACTTCGGTCACGTTCCCAGCCGTTGCAGAATTACGTTTTGTTGTTATTCCAAAGGAAACGCACAATTTACCGGGATAAAAAGGATCCTTTGTCTTATTACAGGACATAAAGTCCTTACATACTAAATTTCATCAAAATCCGTTCTGCCGTTATGTAGCTGAGTGGTAACAAACATACACACACACAGACTTTCGCATTTATAATGTTAGCAGGATTCTAACGATAAGTCTAACTCATTAATGTACCTTCATCTGAAAGTAAAATTAGTTTTTAATTACTGCATTTACAAAAAAAAAAATATTTATCTACTTAATTAATTGTAATGTCTTCAGGTTACTTTACTACATAACCTGACATTTTTATAGAACATTTTAATAATTCACCCCATCCGTAATTTGGCGACAGCCAAAAAAAATCGTATCTAATGTGTAAGCTGACCGGATATACAATATTATAGATGCATTCTACGTAATGTGAGAAAGATTTGACCGAAGAAATCGATATTTTATACCTCTAATTACCTATCAGAGAAAGCATTTTTTTTTGTCCCTTGAAAGTTTAATTTATTCGTAAGGCCTATGAATATAAAATTAAATACTCTAGCAAACTTGTGTCAATATTTTTATTGCATTAGATATCAGCAACTAACCCTATAATATTTCTGCTACTTTGTATAAAAAACAAATCTAAGGGGCAGGTTTAAAAGAGTGAGACAGGTAAGGCATAAATGCCAAGCTAAATTTATTCCACTGTGGTGATTCTGCCATCAGCAAGGATAAGCGGGTCTCTAATGTAAGGTACGAATCAAAATAGAACGCCTATAAAAATGTTGGGTAAATTTCAATATAAATATGTTTACGTGAGAATGAACTCCACAGAGAATGTTTAAATAAATTGGCTTTTAACTGGTAGACATATTGAAACACCGATGCCTACAATAAACTTTATTATTTTGTACTAGTACGTAGTTTTGTTAAGAAATTTTATTTAAAAAATTGTTATTTTATATTAATGACAAACGCATAGGTTTTTCATAGTCTCGCGTAAAAGTGTCAGTTTTACATTTATGGAAGACGAAAATAAAATAAACAAAACAAATGATGGAATTTTAAACACGAGAACCAGAAAAAAGTCTTAATTCAGTTTCATGTAAGCGTAACAAAAATTTTTTAAAAGCTTTAAATCAAAATACGCACAGTTGCCTTATGTTTCGCAAATTTTTAAAAACATAAGCCTATGTAATAACATAGACATTTTTAATAAGTGCGTAACAATGTATTTATGTAATTTTTAAAGGGTAGGCTGTAATTTCAGTTTAAACCAGAAAACAATATCGTCATTATGATATGCGATAATGCAATAACTATACAACTTGTTTTATTTTCTGAAATTACATCATATATAATAACAACAATTCAATTATAAAAATTAATACATTATAACACTTTGTGCCCCTTTAAATGAAGTATTGCCTCATAAAAAACTTGTTATGTGGAGGATTTTAATAAACACGTATTTCTTGTTAAATACTTTTTACACTCTTTAAAATATTGTTAATCAAAAAATAAAATTCGAGTTAATTTTTTCGGTATTGCAAATATATAGCGTACAGAAAATAGTATTCCAAAATACATTTACACTTAGCAGAACTATTTGAAACATGCAAAATATTGAAAATATCTTTACTTAAGTATACATGCATTGTATTTTCATCTACATTAAAGTGCAAAAAGTAAGTACGGGTTGGATAAATCAACGTAACAGCGGGGGTAAAAACACGGAAAACTGGCGGAAACACCAATCAGGAGATCGCCTATGGTCCGGTGCGGTAGGGCATGAACATATACCCAGTATAACGTACTGTGGGCGTGTGCGAAGGGCATAAAGCACGAGCGTGGTGTGCGCCCAGCAGTGCAGTGGATGCTATTGCACAGTGCGCATCTCCTTGAACTACGTCGGGTTGCTATCTGATGTCTGATATAACCAACAGACAGTCCCGTAGACAACATCTGGATGACCTTACTCGAGGACGTAGGAGTTCCTTAAAGGTGTTCCGAGGCCTTAAATATGTTTCTGTTTTAAAGATATTTCACGTGTTTTGTGACAAATTCAATGGAAATGCCCAATCAATTTAGAAATAAAGTTCAGTTAATTTTCTTTAATACAATTATGAGCATTTCAACATTTAATCTTGCAACGAACCAATTTCAAAGAGTTATACGAACACAGTGTTTTATCACAGCGAAAAAGTATCTTGAAGTCATAGTAACACAACGCTATTTTTTTTGCCTACGATTTGGGTTTAAATTTGAATTTTAGTGTAAAACCTGAACTCGTTTGCCTTATTTTAATTATTTCAAGAATTTAATTTTACTACAGTCGAACATGGAATTTATGTGAAATTTTGAGATTTGAATGACGAAACATATAAATTACAAATTCCTGTAACTCCAATGAATAAGTTTTACAAAAATTAATTTATTATCACACTATTTGATGTAATACCGCAGAATTACAAAATACCTTAATTATGTAGTAGTTGTTTATTTTGGTCACTTGAACACCCATAATATAATCCATGGCCACTTACTTAGGTGTTCCCGTTTCTCAAGCCGTCACTATTTTATCCAACGATCCCGATATCGACAAGACATTAGGCCTTAATTTAAAAATAAAATAAAAACTTGTGCTGTTTTCCTTTCGTTGGTTTTTCTTCGATTCAGATTAAGAGTGTGCGTCTGTGTAGATTTTAATTTTATAAACATACATACAAAAATATTTTTATTTTGTATCTAATATATCAACGTGCTGGAACGAAATTGAAAAGAGTACAACAGTCAGAGAAGCGCCGCTCTCTCAGTTCTCACTAAGTACAACTTTTGAGAGCACGTATTTTTTGACAAAAAAACTTGCTAGGTATTATATAACTCAAGTAGTAGATTACTATCAACAATTGCAGGGAAACTTTCCGGTAAGGGTAGAAAGAGAAAGAGAGAGAGAGAGAGAGAGAGTGAACATGAGAAGTTTGACCATTGGTTTCGCACGAAATACGGCGAGAGAACTCAGAGGGCACTCATTCGTAATTCAAGTGTCTCATAATGTGGAGCCCAGCAATCTAGAACCAAAGTATTTTTTTTTGCGAGTACGTCAGCAAACAAAGTTTAGCTGTGTTGAAAGTGAAATAGCTGAAAACTGTCGAGAACTCGAGAGTGGTTTACAGTGCATCGATGGAGACCACCAGCCTTTGTTATGATTTATTTCTCTAGTTTAATGGCTGCTCGTGAAGTATAGTCGGATAACGTTGGCCGTAACTGAAGCAGGAACAATGGCTCAAATGTTACTTACGAATGAAGGGGGAACCATTTTTAATTATGTTAACAGTATTTATTTTGCAACTTTCAACGCACAGAACTATGTTTACACAACAAAATCTATTTGAGTTGCTGTGCTGAGGAAGGCAAACAGTGATAAGAATTCCCGAAATGTTTTAAAGTTGCCAGTAATTAATTATAACATATTCTTCCAATGTGAGTTGTAGCAGAAAAAAGATTGATTTGTCATTACTCTACGGCAGTGGAACAACAGTACATTTCCTTAGGGCAGTAACTTCATCTTGTTGGTTCATCCTCATGCCAAGGCAAGGCAAGACTGTCTTCCGAGTATTACATTTCTTTCTGTAGCCACTCTCATGAAGTGATCTGTTCCTTAAACTCCGAACTACTATGAGAGGAACATCGCTGGCGCTCGATGTCGCGTGCCTTATAATTTAAACAATTTTTACCTAATTCCGGGAGCGAGCAACATGGCGCAATGGCAACTCACTGGAATCGCATTTGGAAGGTCCTGCGTTTGATTCCCGGTCCGGCCACCCTGGTTTCGGTTTTCCGTGGTTTCCCGAAATCACTCCAGGTGAATGCTGCGATGGGTCCTTAACACAGGCCATGGCCGATTCCTTCCCATTCCTTCCCCAACCCCTGTTCCCTGAGAAACTTGCTGCGTCTCTAATGACCTCACTGTTGACGAAGCGTTAAGCCCAACTACCTACCTAATTCCGGAGCCGAGTTGTTTTCGTCCGGTCTACATATCTACGGACTGTCCACAAACTTACAAAGCCCTATCCCTGTGACGTAAAACATTTTTCAAGAAAATTCAATAGATTTATTTATGCCGTCGTTTTCGTAAAAAAATTAGCACATTACTTTAGTAACCTTACACCTGATTGCGATAATAAATCCCAAGGTTGCATATGTTAGTTTGTCATATAAATGAGAGGAGAGCCTGTCTGCAGTAAGTAAATGTGTCCCAGAAGTTTGTGAACCACTATTAATGACCATTTCTCTGTTAAAAAGCGAATTTGTAACAGCAGTTAGAAATATATTTTTACACTGCTTAGAAACTGCGTACCCCACGATACTTAAGGCGTGATTTTCTGCTTTAAATCCCCGTTGTTTATGAACGGACATAATATCTCAGCCTAGAAACCCCGTCTGTAAGGGAAGTTGAGCGTGGAAGTAAACAAAGTGTCTTATCTTTCCCCGCACAACGCCAACTTGCTCTCCAACCTAAGAGAGAATTTCGACTAATGGGCTTGCACATTATGAATTTTAGATGACATGGGAGGGATAGGAGGAGCAACTAAGAGGAAGAGATAGCTTGCAATTTTTCGGATTCAGTACATTGTACGTGCAAATGCAACCAGCATATCACGAGTCAAACCAGGAGGCTTATTAGAGACACAAGTTTTATCTTCAAAGTTTGATGGCAATGGTAACAAATAATTTATGTTGAAATCCTGTGACGACTTTATTTTTAATTAGTTTCCTTAATTAACTTTGCTGTATATATAACGTAGTTATTTTTAATTCTTCATTTCATTTGTGGTTTAGGGCATTTATTGAGAGTATATTGAGAACATTTTGTTTTGTAAATCTCTGAACTTGATAATTCAGTATTCCTGAACTCTTTCTCTCTCTATTTATCTCTCTGTCACCCACAAACACAAACCATGTAAATATGTGTTGAATGTTTCAATGATATTAAACACGGGCCCTCCCTCAGCGATCCTGTTCCTAAGCCTCTCGTTTCACATGTGACCGTGATACATCCGTACCCAGTCGGATTACGCTCACTATAGCGGCTTCCGCGTGCTCTAAACAACCGGCTGTTTGGCTTTTGTTCGTCTGGTTGTCGCCGCAGACAAAGCCCGGATTATTGGCAATCACCCGGGCCAAAGGCAAATGAGCAGCACTTTAGCGGGCCGTGGGGGGAAAAAGAAGGTTATTTCGTTTCGAACCGTGAAAACGGGCACGTGCCGGCTCTCCGCGGTAGACACGCAGACAAGGACAGGCGCGACAGAGGAGACCAGCGCTCACGAATGTATTAGAAACGACGTAAACATGTGCTTCATTTCTAATTGCCCGGCCACAACTCGTCTCAACTTAAATACTGTAACATCGTTGCATATTAGGTGATTCATTTTATTTCCTTCCAACCATTGATTATAACTTAAACTGCGAGAAATAATTGGGTCCACCTGTTTTTAACACAAAATTATTTCGAGGATATAAAGTATTCAATATTAATTAAAATTAAATTTGTTTTTAATTTATTAGTTAAATAGTTACAATAGCGTAATTTTTGGGATGCGCTATACTTGTGTTAATCATTGTTTTTACAACCAGCGAACAATGCGCTGCGTTCTCGAAGATATCGGCATTAACCATTCACGTCAAAAAGGTGTAGACAATTACACAAATCAGAGTAGCGACGAGGAAGACTGCACAATGGTGCCTGGCTGGGTACAGCACCACTCATAAATATCTTTCATGTGCAACCTGTCCTCGATCGTATACTCGGCGACTGACCGGGCTAAAGCATGTTCAACTGAAATAAGAGACTTGAGTTTGCCATTTAATAAGCAGATGTAAGTGTTTTAATTACATTATAGAAATTTTTTAATCGACGTTAAAATTAAAATACAAGAAGCTGAGCGAAATTGACAAAATTTGCTTCCCGTCCAACTTCGAAACATTTCGAGTACAACTGCATAAAACCTAGAAAAGATAACTGCCGACTGAAATAAACGTAATGCTAGACATTACTTGTAACTTCTCTGGCATTATCGAATACGCACTCATTTTAAGGGTCCTTAGATACAGTCTCAGATTTACAAAGCCTGGTTACTACTCTCTTAATGCCAATAAAACATTTGAATCCCACGTTACATTAATATTCGAATATCACCTATCACGATTTTGGCCACATATCTACGATTTTCATGTTATTAATACTTTATCTGAATATAAACGAAACAAGGCGTTGTTTGCAAGAAATTTTTAGAATTTACGTTTTTACAAAACGTACATAATGCCTATA